>NNCF01127798.1:284437-296106 GCA_002313205.1 Laupala kohalensis
CACCATCTTTCCAATATATTCTAAAAGCAATATAAATCAAATAAAAAATGACCAATCTAACATTATTAATAACAATAAAACGTATTTATAAAAGTTACTAATCTGGTATTAGTAATTTTATCAATATTATATTATTAATAACAGTAACAATTATATTAATAATAACAATATCTATTACAACTAATAATAATTATTTATCTGGTAACATTTTTACAAAGTATGCCATTTATCAACTTCAATTTTATCTGTTAAGAGTTCAAAGAGAGAGAAAACTCACCTTTTACAATCCACCCCACTTCCTCGCCTCCTGGCTGCTATTGTTCCTCGCGAAGGAGAACCATCCACTTTGAATCGTGGACGGAGATCTCACACAGCTCTGAGCCCAGAGAGCCTGCAGCAGCTTTTAATATACCCTACTCTCGAAGCACACGTCCACCGCTTCGCTTTCACAGGAAAAAGAATGCTGACGCATGAGAATTCGACGCAGTGATGCACCTGAGAGGAGTTAGCGTGGTTCAGTGTATAGAGCACTGAGTTGCTGGCTGGATGGCCGGGGATCGATCCCCGTTGAGGTGGGGATTTTCATCACGCCTCAATATCCAGACTGGCTCCCCTACTCAGCCTGCTATAAAATGAGGCTGATCTATCCTGGGGTCGAACCGGTCCGAGCGAAATGCTGACAACATCTCTTCCTCCTAATGCCGGGGTCAAGAAATCGCGCGAGCTCAACCCTCCGCCAAAGACCACAAAGCCAGATAAGAAGAAGAAGCAACACGTACATCAAAGCGCCGACGCCACCTCTGCGGTACACGTGCAAAAATGTTGACGCTAGCAAAAGTGCAGCAGCATCGTCTTCGACACAGGTGCACCGCCGGTTTGCAACACGTACGTCTTAAGGCACAAGTGCACCGCTTCGTTTCCCACAGAGAAGAAGAATTTTCTTACGCATGAAAATTCGACGCAGCTATGCATGCGCGCAAGACGCAATGTCGAATATGAAAAGCTGGCATGCACACGTGTTCATTTGCTTTCGTCACCGCACGTTTATTCTGCAGTTCTGCAACCGCAAAAACGTTTTTTTTCAAACAGCAGCAACGTTTTCAACGAGTATGGAGAATCAAGAAAATTCTAAAGTCGCACTTTGTATTCCGAAAGTAGTTGTGGCGGCACCACCTTCGCAACCCATTGCATGCGTGCGCGACATTGTCAACGGCTGTGCCCCAACCGATCTCGACTCCTGTGTGTATTAAACTGTTTAACCACTTTCCTCGAAAACAGCTTCACCGCCTCTTCTACCTTCGTTGCATATCAGGAAGATGGTTGCCGCATTCGTATACCCTTTGCTTTGAATGACAAATGTTTTGACAACGTTTATTTTACTCCTTTCAACCGGACCCACTCTTTAGACCCGGCAGCCGGAGCAGGAGTTATGTTGCGCGTGGCGTATAGCTGCGACGGACACCGGACTTTATTTTTACTCTTCCCGCAAGGAGGCTGTCTGAAATTAACTTTTTCACGGCCTTATAGCAGCTTTTGTTGGGGTGACTCGACAGGCCATCTAGCGTGGGGGAGTTATCATGGGGGAATTAACACAAGGTTTCGCCTTGCGCATCTGAGTGGAGAGGGAAGAGTATCGATCAATCATTTGTCAACCAGAACTGGCTATCAAGATGGCGCGAAGAACTAACACGACCGGTGATTAAGGCGCGTGGTGATGCTAATAACGAGATGTAAGGTGGGAAATGAATTTGACAATAAGTATTAGTGTTATTGACACCAGTTTTAAATTATAAACGCACTAATTTTATATTATATTTCGTACTTACAAGTAACAGGATTTATTTTACTGTGACCACTTGACAACAAATTTACCCACTCTTTACGAACGTTTTCATCTTTGGGTAAAGTCAAATATTTAACATTGTTAGTATCATGCGTACTACCAGTGCAATTACAGCAGTTCGTTACACAACAAGACGACATTATGAAACTAGTCACTGCACATATTAAATCATTAATGAACGAGTCACTCTCCTCCACGAAAGTCCAATTTAAATGACGTATGCTCGAAGCTCGTGTCACGTGATATTTTTGGCTGACGTTTGTTTGACTTGCACTGTGCATCGTCGGGAACGCGACACCTGAGATACTTCCACCAAGGGATTAACTCCAGGTCGATTATATTAACCTTAATCGATTCGTATTAGTATGGAATATGGATCAGGGGCGCACCCACGGGGGGGGGGGCTTAGGGGGCTAAAGCCCGTCCCCTCAATTAAAAAATTATTATTTTAAACGAAAAGCAAATTAACTATACCTTTTCGAAACTAAATAAAGGATAATTTTATGATCAAAATTGACTCGTAGACATATATGAATGTCTCCGACTTTGAGTAAACTATTACCCTCTGAAATTTTTGACGTACCCAGGTCCCAACCACGAATTCTCCGCTCTACCAGAATGTCTCTAAATCTCACAACGTAAGCAGAAATATCAGTTAACAAATATATTTCATTCCGGAGACGACCTTCTCAAGCTTCCTCTCAGAGGTAAACATTTTCTTCATATAAGGACGTTTGCATAATTCTAACGCATTGAGGCGATATCAAGAAGAATCTCATATGTCCAAATACATAAAAACCTTTTTAGTACCCTCGGGCAGGGTTCTTCTCCAATAGGACTGTGATGTATAATTCATAGGGTCGATTTTTTATTAATAGAGGGTTTTCATAGTATGTTTAGGTTTCCATGATGCTCTACATGTATTGCTAGACGATTTATCATCTATACAGGGCTAAATATAAGTAATAATTCAATTATTAGTAGTTCTTGTGGAATGAATGACTGTAGTCACATGAAAAATACGATCGAAATTCGTGACAAAAAATTTACGAAAATACGTTACTAAAGAGTACATAATCTACTCTTATCTATAATAATTCCTCTGAGCGTATTTAAAACCATTTAAAAATAACACGATTTAACTGCTGTTTAAACGGAAACATAAGTTGCAATTTGTGGGTCATACCAAATTTCATGCTTCGCCCAGAGACCGATATGCCATCAAAAAGCCTGAACGTGATAGTCCCTACGAGAATTGAAAATAACTCCAGGCAGCTGTCGACTTCACGGTGCCGTGGTTGGGTCATAGGTGAAGTAGTCCACTTGTGGAAATAGATATCTTTCTACACACGTGAAAGGGAAATGTTTAGCAAAGCGACCATGTTCGTAGAAAGACAGTATTGGCGATAATACTCCAGCTACTGGGTTGACCCAATTCACTGAGTGTGGAATGGTGCGGAGTGTTCGTTCTTTTCGTGAAGGTAATCTGTGTACTAACAACGCCTGCAGTGCTTGGAGGGTGGATCGAGTAGCCTTCCTGTACTGTTGCCAGTCCCAAGCCCGGATGAAGGAGGAGGGTTAGGACGTCAGGCCAGCGACCTGTCCCCTGTGAAAAAGCTCACTGCTAAAAATCCCAACAATCTGTGTCAAGGACAGACAACGAATCATGCTAAGAAATAAGGTTATGAACATTGGTACTTGGAATGTTCTTACCAAACTGCAACCAGAAAAAATGAATGAATCGGCCTATAATAAAAATATAATTAAATCTCAAAGATTGAGCTGGTTTGGCCAACTCTGCAGAATGGGGGAGCAAAGAACTGTTAAGAAGGTATGGGAATGGAAACCATTAGGTGTTAGACCTCAAGGAAGACCGAAGAAGAAATGGTCTGAGGACGTCTTCAATGATTTACGTAGAATGAAAATGGATTGGGGAAAGGTCAAACATAGAAAGGCGTGGAAGCAGATTGTTCAGAAGGCCACTTTTCCGTTAGAGTTGTAAAGCCTAATGAAGAAGAATCTGTGTAGTAAAACGTATTAAATATACAACTAACCATGAAACAGTTAAACGATTGTTTAGAAAAACTAATACAATTAATAGTGTGATGTGGATGGTGAAACGAGCAAAAAGAAAAGAAAACAATCCCACGTGGTAGCAGGAAACCTGAGTATTAACGAAGACGCGTCGGAAAAGAATGTGATCATACAAATACTGGACAATTGGTGATTTCTAATTGAATTTAATCAACCTCGTGGTATGTTGCCTAGAGTATTGTATGAAGTATCTAGTCTAGAGACTAATAGTTATTATTGAGCATCTACATTCTGGTCATATTAAAAATAACTTTTACTAAATTACCATATAGAGATTAAATTCGTAGATCAGTTAATTGAAGTACTGATGATAACGATGGATTTTTTTCTGATCTCGATTCCAATTTTTTTGCTTCCATTCCAAATTTGTTTCCGATTCCTGAAAATCCTAAATTATTTCAGAATAATTGTCAATGGCAAATTGTCAAATGTGGCGTGAGAATAAACTTTTGGTCCCTGTATACTTACGATTTGACAGAAGGAAGCCATAACGAACAAACGGATGAAAATTCATTTATGTCTAGTGTTGCAATATAACAATATTCATTCGAGGAAATAAGTCTTTTAAGAATGTATTTGGCTCCATTGTTTCGATTGATAGTCACATACAGTCAACAATACGATTAGAAAGATGTGATTTACTGAAAAATAGATCATAGAATATATCTTAGAAAAATAGATCATAAATATTTATATTATTTTTTCTATAAGTTGCTATTTTTCTAGAAGCAGTATATTCATATCAAGGGAGTCTTTTCACTCCTCGAGATATTTTTTTATGTTCTATATCTCTTCATCAACTGACCTTTTCGATCGCGTGTTATGTTAAGACTTCAGATATTTAGGTTTTCATTTATATCCCATCGAACTATCATTGAAGCCACTTAAATTACATGATTGAAGCAATGTTCGCATTCCTCGAGCCCCCACCCCATAAATAAATCTTGGGTGCGCCCCACAGATTATATTAGGTACGATATGGATTAAATGGGATATGAGACTCTCTCTATAACTTGGAAAACCTCCATTTAGTTGTTTCTTTAACTTACAGACGTTTCTTCTAAAATATCATCGAATATTTAAACTTCGGACAATCGGATTTTTACCATCAATTTCGGAATTTTACATCATGCTTTTTGTGTCGTTCTTTCAAATGTCGCTCATTTTCTCGAAAAGAATGCAGTGCATCTCGTATTCATAATGAGCCAATAACAAGCGTCTACCTTGGAACCAATAGAATTTGGTGTTTCAGTATCTAACAGGACGTAGTGTTTCCTTTCTTCCCAGAGTTCATAGCGGCGGCCACACGATGAGTATCTGAATTACCCTCCGTGTCTTGATGTTGTGAGCGTGCATTGTCGAAGATCGGAAATCTCTCTGAATCTTGAACATCGTGTGTTTGATTTCTAAAACGTTTATAGACAATGAGAGCTAAGGTATGCAACCTATTTGTTGTTATTATTATAGAATTGTGTATTAGGCGTTGATAATTGTATAGTATCGTGTGCATGCCGTATCTTATATCGTGTGCATGCCGTATCGTGTGCATGCGGTGGTATTGTAATAGACAAAGTGCCGCTGCTTTGTATCTGCTAATGTGCGTATTCCCTCAAAAGTTTTAAGATTCATTGTCTCCTTTGTAATTAAAGTGTTTTGTTTTAGTGGAGGAAGAAGAGAATGCGCAGGCTTAAGCGGAAGAGGAGGAAGATGAGGGCAAGGTCGAAGTAAATCTTCAAAGACGTAAGTACGCCAAAGATGCGACTATAATTTATACTGCCACAGTTATGATGTGCATTTTGAGTGGTAGAGACTTGGTTCTCAATGATATACACGCTAGATAGTATCTGAACGTGGCTACTTCTAAATCTTCCCCCCCCCCAAAAAAAAAAGTTCTTTTCGTTATTAGAGCTTTAAAAGATTTGTATGGAAGCTTGGAAATGAAAGTTGCATTGTATTTATGTAATAGTGTCCACCTTTCATGGTTGGAGCTTAGATTTTATCTTCAGGTAAATGTATTGGTTAAGAATGCTTTGTGAAATAAAAAGTCCAGCTGTTTCACAATTGTTAACTGATTCTTGGTGTAAGTGCTCTTGAAATGATTGAGGTTTAATTTTAATGTACTTTTTTGAAATTTGCTGTGTAATATGTGTAGCTGAGAATTATGTATGCAGTTGTAATATATACACGATTGTCCACTTGTGTGCTTGCTGAAAAATCAGAGTTGTTTGAACTGTTACTGGCTCCTGCTTAGAAGTGATCGTGAAAAGATTTACTATAATTGAAGGTTGTTTTGCAAGCTTGCTCAATTTTTTGACTTATTATCGAGAGTACTACAGGAGCATAACAATTAAAGTAGTATCTGAATTGTTGCTACCTTCATTTGTTCGCTATTAATACTCTATTACTTTCATATTTTAATTTTCACCCTATTAAAGGGACTTCCAATCTGGAATTTTATTCTGTTAATTCAGATTTTACTTGAGCATTTCTTTTGTTAAATTGTTTCTAATTATGGTTTCTCTTCTGTTACAGTTGACTGTTTTGATCTTGCAATGAGACCAGCTTGATGAATTTTGGCTGATTGGCATAATTTCATTTTCCTGTTCTGTACTTTGTAACATTTTTTGATCATTAAACAGTTGAGTAGTATTAAGCTAGTTGTAGTTAATTCATTATAACCAATTCAATGTAACTACATCTCAAAAGGGACCTTGCTGTGTTTTAAAGTGGATGAATGTTAAATGTGTATCACGAGTATGAAAGTATATTTTTCTGCTATATGTACTGCCATTGAAGCTTTTCAACTTATATATGAATCCACTAAACCATTTGAGTAAGTCAATGTTGGTGTGTGGGAAATCGAATTGGCAGTGACAATGTGTAGATGAGTCGTGGAGTGTAATGTATTTGTTCCTTCAGTCTGTTCAACTTAAGTTACCAATTTGTTGGTGTTGTGGAAAGTAGATTGAGAAGTGCATCTCATTAAGTAAATGGGGATAGAACATGGGTCATATCCTGGAATTTTTATATTTATTGAGGTGAAAAATTTTATCAGGGTGGAAACCTTGAGAGATTTAGCAAAATATTTGGGTCACAAACCCTATGGATTAAGACATTCAAGTCACCATCCCAGGTCAAACTTGTTCAGTTTTATTTGAGCTTCTCAATGACCATTGGTGAAGGATTCTGTCGAGTTGCTCGCTCCTGCTGAATCCCTGGGCTGTTTTTTCTTTTAGGAATTTTTCCACAGGCAAGGTTTTTCTGAATAAAAGGTCAAGCAAATGCCCTCTATTTATGGTTCATGGTTTTATCTTTTTTCATTAAAATCTAGAACTGTGGTATAGATCATATTTTTAAAACAAGCCTATAGTCAATTAAGAACTAACTACTTATAACATTTTACGAGTTTTCAGATAAATAAAGAAATTACCAAATTATGGCATGTGAAAGATATGGAATGAAGATACATATAGAGCGGTAATTCGATTTGAATACATGTAGAGCACTATTTTGAAATAATGGTTGTTGCTGAAATGTTTTTCGTTCATTGTCAGTTATATTATCCCATATCTGCTGAGTCTTCCTGCTCTGTCAATGCATTCTATGTCTGTTTTTAAGGAATGTTCACTTGGGTCAGAGTGAGTAAGAAGAGGCTTGGGAAATACTCAACTATTTCCTCAAAATAGTAATTGCAGTTCTGTACATGTTTAATTGCATTAACTTCAGTGGATTTTGTCATTAAGAATAAACCTGCTTTTTTGACAATATATTTGTTTAACAATTGGTGAATATGAGGCAAATTATTTCCATAGGGTAAGTTTATTAGAATAACAAAAATTCAATATTTGAGGGATATTGTGGATTGGATGGAAGGTGATCTTTGTGGTTCATGGGCCCTTATCGTAGTAATGAGGATGTAATTGTAAATTGCCTTAAATCAAGTAGTTTTGTTGGTTATCATGGGTAATAATTTTAAGAATTCTTTTAACAATATCTTTCCTGGTTAAATGTTCCATTCATATGCTGTGCTTCATGGTACAAAGCCATAGATTACCAGACTAATCAAGACACTAATATATGAAAACTAAATCGAGAATGTTGTCCAATCTAGCAAACAGATACTTGAGTCTCTTAACTGTGTTCTTAATATCAAGCTCTACTTAAGCTATGGTTTGCCAATGTCTTCATGTGGAGTGATATTGAAAATAATGAATATGGTGCAAGTATGCAAGTGCAATATTGATAGAATTACAGCTTCTTTCAGTGCTGTTCATTTTGACATCTTGTGATCTGTCGTGCAGGTAGTCTTTAGTAGCTCTAGAACTAGTCTGAGTATAGCACAATTATCTAATTAAGTTATTGAAGTGTTTTTCTTTACATAAGGCTTACACAAAGTCTAAGAATTCAGCAATAACTGGTTAAATAATGAGGTTACAGGTGGTAAAATCTGTGACATGATAGTGTGTCAGTGGTACTGTCTGAAACCATATTACTGAACTGATTGACACTTATTTTGTCTAAAAATTTGAATTTACCCTGAAAGTAATTTATCTAATAATGGTCTTATTGGACACATTTGTCTTGTCTTGTGCTTAAAAAATTGACTATATTTACTTTCCTAAGCTACTTGGGAAAAATCACCCTTTATTATGTAGTTGTTGAAAATGTGGACCAGCAGCTTACATGTATAAATTACAAATGTCTCATGACAATGAGGCCGTCTGTACCACTTGAAGTTACCTTTGAAGTATTATTATACATGTAATTTCCATTTCATCAGTAGGATGCAAAAACGTGGAGCAGTCACTAGGTAGCCAGAGATAAGGAAAAGACTTCAGTTAGTTGGAATGAGTCCTTGTTAAATATAGAATATATCAATGAACCAAAGATATTATTAAATCTATTAGAGATTTTTATTGAATTCTCTTGCTTCTTTTCATAAACAATGATCTCTATCTACTGTTTATCATTTATTTTTCCTTAAACAAAGGCCTGTATTTTTTTGCTGTTATTAGTAATTTTATTGAACTAGTAGTTTTTCAATGTACCTTTCAATTCAACCTTTCTCAGCTTATTGCGCAGTCTTGAAGGATTTAACTAAAGTGGTATTTCAAAACATTAGGTTCCATTTTTCATTATGTAGACGACCTGTTCATCATTTGTAAGCTTAGTAAGATTTGTATTAATTCAGTTAGTTCTAGGCTTCTTTTTTATGAGGAGGGGTGTGTATCATTTTCTTTGTTTAGCTTACAAAGTAATGTCAAGAGTCTTTCAGACCTCATTAATGCTACCAGAAAGGAGGTTCATCCAGTTTTGTGCCCTACATAAATCATGGAGTTTGGAAAAGACTTTCCTAAATACATTTTAGAAAAGACTTGTTTTGTAGATTGATAGCCTAGATAAAAATTACATTGGGTTTTAGGTTAACAACGAGAGGTTCATTGTCAGCCATTCTCGCAGTGTAAGGTTGAGAAGTGGGTTGAATGCCTAATTAACAATCGGCTTTGCTGGTTGATCATATTTGCATAGAACAAGGCCGCGTGCGATCTTCAAGCTGGTTGTAGAACCGAGAATAGATATGGCTAACCCTAGCAGGTGTTGAGTACATATAAAATGATTGGTATTATGGATAATTAAAAACATCTCAGCAGTACTAGTTTTACACAATAGATTGAAATTAATTTAATGAAAGTAATATTCTCACATAACCAATCAAGGGTTGTTCTTTTAGTCACATGTCATCTGGTGGTTTTAAAGGAACAATGCTGAAATGATCACAGCAGAGATGAGTCTTCCATTGAGTTAATTATACTTGTATAGACCTTTCTAATAATTCTATATGATTTCGAATAATGTAAGTCATGTTAATATCTCTTACATTTTGTCACACCATTGTTAAAGTACTCTAGATAGTCAGAGGTGCCCACGTAAACCCTATGACGCAGTCCCCTCTCCCTTCGCCACTTTGCTCTTCCAAATCATATTCCAAAAATTTAGAAATATTTTACAACTTTAACCCTCTTATTTACCCTAACTCCAATTTGCAAAACCAGTGCACACGCTTTCTCATACACTTTTTAAACTCTCATCTATATAGTTCGCAAACCAACTTTTCAAAGAAAAAGGCAACCATTTTCATGCATCCTATATTGACGTTGACAACAGCAGTTCAATCTGCTGCGTACAAAATAAAGAGAAAGTGATTGCTTGAAAACGGCAATTGTTTGGTTAAATTTTTCTAGAAATTTAGCACAGAATCCAGAATATTTCCGTCTTTTTTTCGTGGTCTTTTTTCGTCTCTAGACCACGTATATGAGAAATTAAAAAGAATGTTCATCACCTATCCACTTTACTAATAAATGATAAATTTAAATGAGATTACAATTCGTAATTAGGCTTTAATTTATATTTCAGCAGCTAAAAATTAGGAGAGTACAAGAACAGAGTTTGAATTTTTAGAATTTCAATGCTTCATACTCAGATTTCATGTGTTCTCAGATTCATATGCGCTAAACAGAGATTTCGATGTTTCTTACATTTCACTGGATAAGCACCTCAGATACATGTCCCCTTCTTCACTTGCATGTTATATAAAGCTAGAGAAAGAGACATCAGATTTGTCACTCGATTTTAAGAAACGTAGGCCATGAAAATCCTCGAGAAAAATGTAATTTAATTTGTAACGAGTGCGTGACTACAAATATTCGTGAACGAAATTTACATTAAAGAAACCAATATCTACGTACAATTCGCGGAACGACAGTTTTTCTTTCACCTCTCTTCTTACCTTAAAAGAAACCAATATCTACGTACAATTCGCGGAACGACAGTTTTTCTTTCACCTCTCTTCTTACCTTAAACCGCACGCAGTAACTCTTGACCAGCGCTTGACGCTTTCTCAGAGTACGGCTCAGAAGATTAACTACCGTTGCGCAAAACTTCAGATATTTTGATTATTACATTAATTTTAAATAGTTTTTGGCAAAGTTCTTTCCACTTACCATATCTAAGAATTTATCACTCACACGAAACGGAAGACTATTGTCAACACAGTAAAAATTGGTTAATTTCTGTCAAATCGGGTTAAGCACCCTAACAAAAACACGCATGCTCCCGAACGGCGATACGTAAGAAAAGAAAAATTAGAAAATTGAGCTCCGACCTTGATCACGCACAGTAAACTGATGGGAAAGTAATGAACATTCAGTGCAACGCTGATCGGCTGTCTGTTGTGTAATGTTACCATTCCAAGAGAGAGACACGAACATGTTGCACTTCGTTTACGTGAGGCGATGAATCTTCCAAACTTTTGATACACAAGAGGTGACCCCCGAACCGTATCCCACGCTCGTGTCTCCTTATTCAGCGGTCTAGATCTCTGCTCGGCATGATTTATTATTTATTCATAAGTTTCGAAAATGAATCGAAATTATTTATCATGTTACAATGTCAGTAAAGTTTAAAAATTAAATTAAAAAGTACATTATATTGACACACGAATCAGTGCGCTGGAAGAGGTCAATAAGAAAACGATCGGCGATTGGACTACAGTTAGGAATTCTCTCCGTCCTTCCAACTGCTACCACCCGGTTAGACCAACGACACATACACCACCCCAACTCTTCATTCAGAATAGGTTTAGTGTGTTAGATGACATGTCCCTGTTTCCTCCCTTACCTACTCGTTTCATCCCCCCCCCCCGGCCAGTACCCAGACCTGTTCACACACCACG
>NNCF01127799.1:0-53392 GCA_002313205.1 Laupala kohalensis
CTGAGCGCAAGTTGTAACGGTGTATGGGGGCGACAGGAGGAATAGATGTTGACGTGGGAGATGAGGAAGCAGTAGATGAAAGAACGGTGACAGGAGAAGAAATGGGTGTGGAGATAGGAAGAGGAAATGGTGATTAGGTAGGAGCAGAGGGAGGTGGAGGAGGTGAAGTAGAAGTAGAGGGAGGTGGAGGAGGAGATGAGGTACGTGCAGGAGGAGGTAATGGAGGAGGTGGATGATGTGAGGTCAGATGTGAAGCTAGGAGAGAACCGAAGTGCTGTTTCCCAGACGGTTTCAGGTGTAAACCGTGCTGGGTAAAGTCCTTGGCAGTCAGGTGTGGTTGCAAATCAAAAAATGTGATTTTTGTGTCTGCCAGGTGATGTTTNAGTCAGGTGTTGTTGCAAATCAAAAAATGTGATTTTTGTGTCTGCCAGGTGATGTTTTAGGGAGATGTGTGAACATGGTTTAAGCGATGCCCAGTAATTCTAAATTGTAATGAATAATTGTCATGGGAGCACAATATGAATAACATTTCAATGAGCGTACGCTTTAATATTTATACAGTAGCGATTCAATTACGTAGTAATAATATCAATTTATAATATTAATAATATCACTTGTTGATTGATGTACAAATGCGAATTTTTGTATTTGAATCAATCCAAAAGAAAAGTGCTATAACAATGACAAAGGAAAATTGTGGAATGTTATAGATTTTTTTTTCGTAAGGGGTAGTTAAATAACGGTAAATATTATCTATTATTATAGTTGATGAACAAGAAGCGTCACATTTCCAAAAAATCATTTCAATTTTTTCCACATTTTCAAGAAATCATTTAATAAAACATTTGGCACATAAGGAACTGAAAAAAGAACATTTGTTTTCAAATTTACAGTTAAACAATTCTTAGTTACTACTACTAGTTTACAAATAAATGAATTAAATAATATAATACAGGAAACTATTGTACAAGTTACTATTTACAACAATATAAACTATATAAATATTGATTATTTTACAAGATACTGTCTTGCTTCCAAATATTGAAGTAGAATCGATAAAACTGAAAGAAGAAATTTTAAAACGAAAATCCAAGTAACGTGAAATTATCTTCCTTTTTAAATCATGACAGCTTGATACATGGTATGAAATAGAAGAATACTGGTTTAATAAAACGTCTCTAAAGTTCTCCATAATTGGTATCTTCTTTCCAAACAACCTGTATGTTTTTCTACACTAACAAAAATTGAAACGTTCTGTCATACACAAAAAATAAACAATTTCAATAATTTTGAAGCGTAGTTAATCTACCGAATTCTGAGGTGGTTTCTGTTTTCGAACCAGTTTCAGCAATACAGCCATCGCAAACACTTTGATTGCTTTTTATGTTTGTTAGAATATATCCAGCGATTTTATATAAGACATTTCACTCTAATTCGTTCAAATGTCGCTGATTTCATGGAATAAGTCATTTTCGTCAGGTACGTCTTTCTGATGCTCCTTCAGCGTTTTCTTTAATGTCGTTGATATGTTACAAAGTCAATTAAATATTACCTATCATCAGAGCCATAATTACTACTCTTTATTTCGGACATAAACTGTGAAATCGTAATGGATTTTAGACAGTTTTTGAAATCGACCGTATTAAGATTATTGTTTTTTGATCGAATCACAGTAAAGAGATTTCAACACAATCCGGTGTAAATCTCCCCAGGAACACAAACTGATATTCAAGCTTTTTCAGTAAATAATCAGATATTTCCAAACCAGATTTTGTACTTATTAAAAGTTCACGTTGGTATGGTTTAAAACTCTTGCCACAATTCAAGCTTTGTATAATCTCTATAAATTTCCAAAAAAAATCCTTGATATCGTTGTATTTGCGTTCGTTTGTATGACTTAA
Source organism: Laupala kohalensis (assembly GCA_002313205.1). Taxonomy (NCBI): domain Eukaryota; kingdom Metazoa; phylum Arthropoda; class Insecta; order Orthoptera; family Trigonidiidae; genus Laupala; species Laupala kohalensis. Next base: position 1,902 of record NNCF01127799.1, read on the forward strand.
TGCTAATGCCAGTTTCCTGTTGGTCATAATTGAAAACCACTGAGCTGTAATATAAACAAACCATGCAGTTGTATCATACTCTGGTTTGTTTTCAGCCTCTGACAAAAGTTACCAGGTCGAACTCACATTGAAGCTAAGAACACTTGTTGCACTACTTACTCTCATTTTTTGATAGAGCCTTTGATCGCCTAAAAGTTCTTGTTTTAATTTGGGAGCCAGTTTCAATTGAAAGTCTTCTTGTGCTTTAATAATTGAGACAAAATGCTCAGCACTCACTACATTCGTTGGAAGTTTGTATATCTCTACAAATTTATCAGAAATGATGACTTTGTTATTGTTCAATAGGTCTTTTAAATTCTTAAAGGCGTGGCATGGACCATGGGAATAATACAAACGACGTTCGTTTTAAACAGGATGAGGACGGGAATTCTGAACCACCGAATAACACGATGCATTTATTTGAAACTGTCTCCGCATGGCTTGGTTCGAGGTACTCGCAAACTACGACCTAAATTAATAAATTAATTTCTTCTGCTTTAAAAACAATTTTTTTTTCACAATATAGGTAACATCACTTGAATCACCAGTATAATAATAATACGCGACAGTCTGTTTCCATCTGCTTCCGATACCCGCTAGCAAGAAAACTAGTGCATGATTTGCCACACCGTCATGGGCTGGCAATGCCACTTTGCCAGTGTATTTTTTCAGGGCTAAGTCATATGAATTTCCGGACTTTATAGCCATTTCATTGAAGATCAAAACACAATCTCTATCTAAGTCACTGGGAAACTCATCTACCTTTAATTTTAAAAGTTCAAAAATTTCTTCAAGTACACCGGATCTGAATTGTAAATGTTCTATGTTTTTCTGCAATGTCCTGATCGCTAGTAAAGGAATTCCTTCTTTCTTTGTTATACTTTCATAGCCGCGATTATTGCAAGCAAATTTCCACCTGTACTCTTTTGCCAATGTTACTACTTCGATTTTTTCTTTCACTTTCCTTCCAGTATATTAATTTGATCATCATTAAATATTTGACCAACCTTTTTCTTCAAGATATGATATTGACTGTTTTCTGTATGCAGTGTTTTTATTTCCCTTTCCATATTACACATTTCTTTCTTCACATCTTGCATTTTGGGCATTAACTTTGCACATTTATTTTTATATGCAAGACGTATCTTTTCACTTTTCCGTAAAATTTCTTTCAATTGCCGTAGTTTACCTTCCAGATAGTGTCCTTGACTTCTCCTCAATAGTTATAGTTGATATTCTTCTGTCAAGTCTTCTACATTCTCAGCTTCGTTTTCTTCAAAAAGCATTGACTCAGTATTCTGTATGGCTGCAACACACATTAAAATTAGAATACGAATGTGTTTCTAAATTATACAGCAATAAATATCTTTGAAGTATATAGAAATGATATAATAACAATCTGTTTATGTATACTTTTTCCGTCTGTATAATTTTTCATAGCTAGTGTATCGTCGGAGTTAATATAACGTGTTTCCATACTGCTGTGTTCTTCATTTTGCCTCGTAAGTTTCAAGGTAACATCTTCCATTAAGGGTTGAAGAATATTTGGGATAGATTTCCGCTTAAAATTTTTCTTCTTATCCTCTCTCACTTTTTCCCACATTTCATCAGAAAAATGAATCTAATTTAAGAAATTAAAAAAACGTGAAATTCAAACGTGTCATTTTCGAATCGACGAAACTTCGACATACTTGAAAAAATACTCACTTCACACAATACTGTATATTTCCCGGGTTCCCAGCCTGGTTTGTTGACAAACTCTATCCATTTTTCTTCTTCTTTCAACATCTTTTGAGAAGCGATAAACTGCAGATTGTCCAGAAAAATTCTTGCAACACATAATTGCGCACTTCGGCATTCTGAATATCATGCACAAAGAATACTACTTGGAAATGAGACTTCGCAGATACTAAATGCGTCAATGCTCGACACTTGATGTACTAGAAAACAAAAAAGAGTAAACTTCCTTTACGTAAAAACGTGATATTACGATTATTGGGTCTCATATAATATAGTTTTACCTAAATAAACATACATTCAAATTTCGAAGCATTTTGGATTACTTTTTCACGGTGGTTATATTGCAATTATAATAATTAATTGCAATATATTCTACATTTGCTGAATGATACACAATAATTTCTATGTACTTCATACTGTTGCTATGCACGCAGTCTTAACACGTTGTGTGAGCAAATATGCGAGTTCTATGGATCTATAGTCTAGGTGGTGTTGCCTCAGAACATTGAAATTGGCGCGAAAAAAAGGCACAAAATGGCGGCACCAATCAGAAGTGTCAACAGGTCAGCAGGCACTTCGGCGTTACTCTACTTATAGGTATTCTAAGTCGTAGAAGAGCCTAGCGACTGTCAAGGCCTACCGACGATATACATCGGCGGAGAAACGAACTACTCGCTGGGGGTAGCCGGCTCCCCGATTGGAAGGGGTCGAGGACGGCGAGAGGCATGACAGGCGCATGGTGCGGAAGTACTTATACTTTCGGGTGAACAATTTCTGGTCAGAAATTCTTTCTTGATGTTAGCGACTCCTTTAACTAACAATACCGTTTGTAAGAAATTCTTTTATTTGTGAACTGAAGTTGTGAAATTGTATTTTTTTTCATTTATAGATTATTGGAGAGTTAGAGTTGTTTTTCATTATAAAAATATTATTTTGTTTTGTTCACTACAATAAGAGTAACGATACTGAGAGTTCCAACCACTAATTAGGTATCAAATGTATGGGATTTATCCTACGGTGTGATGTGAGACCCGTATTCTGCAAGCAGCGCTCTGGACTGCGACCTCTGCTGCTCCTTAGTGCTGTAGAATAAACTGGTCTAAAAGGAAACGTTCTGTATCTACTCCTTTTTCTCCCGCTATTCTTTATTAGTTCACACAAATGATGTGTCGTTACCACGATTTTTTCAGCACTTTAAAAGAATTGTATTTATGATTTTTTTGTGGGGCTTTACGGCTCATGTCGACATCAAAGGTCATTGGAGCCCGAAAAACTTGTACAGGTAGGGAAAATGCAGTTACGCTCTAGGGAGAGCCAATATGACTCTCCCCGCGTGTGGGACTCGTCGAATGATTCAACCCTACCCACTAAAAACCCTCCTGATCTACAACACACCAAAACATATCTCACAACACACATCAAAAGGGGGGGGGCACATAACATGAGGGGGGGACAAAAAATGAGAGGAATGAGGAAAATGAAAGATACCCTAGCCTTAATAGCGTCGGGATCGAAAAGAATAAGAGGTGACCAAGGGAGGTCAGGAAAGAGAAAGGAGCATGGCACAAGTAAGTGGAAGTAATGACAGACTCAGCTCGGGGCCCCGTGTTCGCCAAACACGTACTTACTAGATGTAAGCCCCCTGGGGGGTTATGATTTGTTTTAAGGTACAAGTTGAATTGGAATTGTAAATAGTTCACAAACTGCTTCATTGGCGACGCTTCTCAAAGCTATAAATTAAAAAACAATTTGAATTGTTATAAATTCATAAAGTGTCTCTCAGGTGACGCGATTCACGGTGTGGTAAAATCCACGTTTACCATTTTATTAGGTTTATTTACCTCTGAAACGAAATATTGGATAAATGTTATTTATGCTATTTACTGCTTTCATGGAACAGTGATTCCACTGATGTTAGTGTGATTGTGAAATCTTCGCATGGACTAACTAGTTTTTTTTCCCTTAAACATGTAGCTTATTCCGTTTAAAACGGGATCGATATACCGAGAGTAATTTGCCTGTATTTAGGTAGCAAGGGAATATGGAGGGGGTTGTATGCCCTTCCTGTTACACCACTTCGAAGTAGATGATTTAAGAAAGACGTGAAGAATGAATAATGTATGAAAAGGACAGAGGAAACGAAAAAGAACACGAAAAATCTTGTGCAGACACGCGGGATAAGCCCATCGGATGAGCCGGGCCTTGAACTGCCTGCCCAATTGTAGTACGCGAGCACACAAAATACTGAACCTCGGGGAGTTATCACCTCGATCACCTTCACTATCATCCCCTCAACTCATATAGAATGAATTGCACAACTTTGGATGTAGGTACATAGAAATAGCGCGTAAAATATACAATTTGGAAGGTGGCACGAAATTTCAGCGAGCAACTAAGATTTAATATTTTGGCTTCCCAAAGAGACATTTTAATTAAATATTTTTAACCTTCGTTAACTTATTACTTAGGAAATGTAAAATACTAAGATCATGTGGATAAGCTTTGCATAATGATCATTTTTCTGATTCACCAACCGGACAGCCTAGTCCGCTTGATTTAGGTTGATATTTCAAAAGACGGATCATGTACCATGTATTCACTTCTGGGCTAATGAAAGAAATAAACAGTCTTTTGGAAATAGTTGCTTGATCTTATTTCATTTTGTCTTTTGTGACTTTGACAAATTTATTTCTTAGTAGTACACTAAAAATGTTCAATTATTTTTTTCGTGAATATATTTAATACCTTTCCTTTGTTATTAGTGCTATTAATATTGTGTTGCTTCCTATGCTTCGTGTTACGTTTACTACCCCTATGCTATACATTTTTTAATTCGGCGCATCTTTTTATTTCTCTTTTATTGTAAGCTCTTCTACACAAATAATAAAGAGTAGCTTTAAACATATAAATAATTATATGTTAATATAATACGAAAATATGAGTATGTAACTTTAGTTTAGCAACAGAAAAGACGCATAACCTGAAGGCACTTGTTATGTTACTGCGTTGCATGAATAGGCATGGAATTCTCAGTATTCCTGATTTGTAGATAGTATATAATCCCCCCCCCCCAAAAAAAATGTCTTATTTGTAAATAGTTGTGGGTTGAAGTTTTGGGTAATTAATTGATCTTTTTCATCAATGACTTGTTTTAGTGACCTCTACCATTTGGAATCTAGGTAACATTGAATTAATCACTGTGATTTGTCTTCCATGGGAATATAACTTGAAAGCTGCAGACATACATCACTAACTCTGCAGTTTACTATGAAACCCTAAAGAAGCCTGAAAGAGCCACTGAGTACTAAAGCGTGGCATGTTAAGCTGTCATTGTATTCATCGACAACAACGTTCGTCCACATACTGCCCTTCGAACTATACTACAGAAACGCGCACTGCTCAGAAGTCAGTGTATTGTGATTTCCGAGCTCATACACCTACTTTTTGCTTACAGTATTATGTCCGAGACTGTTCCAACAAAGGCTAAGTGGACAAGGGCTCTACAGCGTTGGACCACTTACTATGCTTTTAGCAGGCTTTTGCCTGCTTAACCTATTATACACGCAACCTCGGGCTTCGGTTGGATCTCTGTGGCTGAGCCCGTAATCCGGTAGTATATACATTGATGATATACAACGCCTACTGGACACTTTTAAATGGGAGTTGTTTGACCTTCCTTTTTGCAACCTTGATTTAACTCCAAATGTCTTTCATTTTCTTCTAAAACGGAATTAGTCAACGTCACAGATCGAGGGGAAGAAAAGTGTTCAAGCACATCTTAATTCTCAAGCGGTAGAATTCCACGAGGGCATTGGAAAACTAGTTCATCGATACACAAGTGCCTTAATATAGAAGAAAATTACATAAAAAAGAATTCTAAACGTATAATGTGTCTGGAGCTTACATTCCGAACAGAGCCTTTGTACTTACAAATGACTTATACGTAACATACGTGAACTTAATGTTCAATAGTTTTGCAATAGTATGACTGTAATAGTTTTGCTTAATATGGCTGTAATCACTAAAGATCTTCAAACGATTAATTGACTTTCAAGGTGGTTCTCATTTGAGGCATATAGTTTTAAATCATCCATGTAGAATAGATGAGATGTCCGTACATCAGGGGTTTTCTTCACTACAAATCCAAATTATGAAGTCCTAAGCATTCTGCTAAGAGGCGTTAGGGCTAAGCAAATCCAAAGAGGACTAAAGCAATACCCCTGTAATATTCCCCTTCGAATCAGTATTTTCTCTGTTCTATACAAGGTATTCCCATTCTTAATACTAAGAACAGTTTTCTATTGAAACATACAGACAGAAAGAAAGTTTACAATTCGGTGATGGTTCTTGTATATGGTTAGTACACGTCTGAGCTAGGAGTGGGCACAGCCACATGCTTTCTTTTAATCCACCCATCCAATGGATAGATTACGTAATTTTTAAATACCTGATGTGTCAGTATAATGTCAACAATTAACAATTCCCTGCAGCCTCGTCAGCCCTTGCGACATCTGTTTTGCTCAGTAGGATGTTTGTTGTTCATCATCAAATTACAGTATATCTTTTCCGAAATAACTGATGTGAAAAGTTTATATGTCGTTGGAAGACATGTAATTGGCTGATAGTTTTTCGGATTACTTATTTCACCTCCCTTGTGCAATATGTATATTATATCCGTTGTCATGCTAGAAGCTAAAATTTGCGGATATTCCAAGCTCTTCTCAAATAGTGTTGTCCAAACCTGATGGGTGTGTGGAAAATACTTTCACCATACATTATTATTAACATAAAAATGTTATTACGAAGGAAAACATGGGTCCGGTTGATGTTCTTCTAGAATTATAACACATTAGTCGCTAAATTCTAATTCTTAAATCACTTGAGTATAAAATGTATGTGGAGAATACTTCAACGCGGAATTTATTTACACATTTAAGTATACAATCTCATTTACGATTATATACGGCCAAAATTAATTTCTTCTTAAAACATCATCAAACACTGTTTCCACTGCAATAAATTCAGAGACGATTCAGTTTATATAAAAGGTGTGAGAGAAGATTTAAGTCAGAAGTTTAAATTGAAGAAATAATGATATTAAAGGACCTAAAATATTTTCGTTTCCAGTATTAAAGGTACTTCGATCTGATTCTAATTTCACTTACCAAAGGATCCTGCTCGAAGACGACGAGCTGCACCAGCGCCTGAGGAACATCGACGCCATCCGCTCCGCCTGCGTTGCCCACCGCTTCGTCTTCGGCGGCACCACGGGCGGGGCTTTGGACGGGGCTGTTGTTGGCGTCTGCTACGCGATAGCGACCCTCCGCTGCCTCGTACGCGAGACGCAGCCCTGCGCGTCGGAAAGCGCGAGCCACGAAAACCTGTCCAACAACCAATTATTTTTTAAAATTTTTGTTTGCATTGGGACTTTTTTGAAAAGAGGAATTTGTAGTAACATTTTTGTCAAATTTAGGATCCCCATTGCCTCAGAATTAATTGATATGCCGGTTTGATAACAAAAGAAAATACTAAAGTAATATTTAATCTTTGTTACTAGTCTATGTTTCTATTACACATTTTTCTCCCACTTGCTTCGTACATTCGTTCTTCAGCGCAAAGCATTATATTGCGACGATCCGCTGTTCATACCTCGTCGTGCGTGGAGACCTCTTCATTCAGGAGACAGAATTCCACGTCTGACTCCCATGGCAGAGAGCGTGACAGCCGAATCTGCCCCCAGAGCGCACCGTAGCAAAGAAAGTGCGTTAGACCCAATGCCGACAGCACTCTGTGGCTCCTAGCAAAAAAAAGAAAAAGAAAAAAGATGTCTCATTTTGGAAAAGTATTTCAAACTAATTCTGAGTTAGTTTATATAGATATTATTTTTTATAATGTAGTTATGACACAATGGTTACTTTTACCAGAAGAACTAGCTGAGTACCCTCAGCTTTGCTAGCGTGAGACTGGACATTTTTGTACGACTCTTTCTAAATCCCCATTGATTAAAAATGGTAATGAAGTTTTAATGAAAATTTAAATTTAACGTTTTGATATCAGTAGTAAAAAGTTTTAATACTGGATAATTTGAATCGTTCCACAAGGATAAACCAAGCCGAATGAAATTTAAAAATCATCTGAACTCTTATACTAAAAGTTTTAGAAAGTGTGTAAATATTTTGTGGATTCGTATATTATGATCTCTCAGCTCAATTTCTAAATTGAGTGTTCTCAATGGGATTCCAATCTCGTACATAAGCACATTTTTGTGCCTGTGTCAGTCTACCCCAGACTTTCTTCAAAAGAACTACCATTTTTTTCATGTGCTGTATGCACTCCCTTTATGCAATGAATAGATCCCTCATGAGTCAATTCCTCTAGCGTAAGTGTATGGTATGGATCAGGGATGAAAATGTTTTCAAATTAACACCTAAACCAAATTTTACTCATTTAAAAATTTTTTATTCTTATTTAGCTCCAAAATTCTATAATTTACTACCCACACAAATTAGACAAAGTAGTAGTTGTATTAAGTTTTCTAAGTCAATTAGAACATTTCTGTTGCAAGCAGAAGAAATAAATATATTTTTTCTTAATATAGAATAATTATTGTACATTTGAAAATAAAAAATTAAAAAGATTAAGTTAAAAAATAAATTAAAAAAATATTTAGGACCGTTAGTTTAAGAAGCCATTGAAGTGATTTTGGTGTGAATGTGGAAGTGTATTATTGTCAGTCACGATCCTTTTCTTTACAGAGTGCATAATCTAAGATTGTGAATATCTCCCATAGATTTGAAACCTTTGGGTGCTGTTGTTCCAAAGTAGAAAACACAAGTAATTATGAATTGTTACAAAAATGAATTAATTTATGAAAAATTTAAATGTATAGTGTTAAATATAAAAGGATACACATAGATCAAATCAGAGTGATTTAGGTAAGCCTTGTTGTGAATCTAATGTTAATTTAACTAGTTTAAATGTAAAAATGTTGTTTAAAATGTTACGTACATTAACTTGCAAACTCATGGAACAATAAAGATATTATCTATCTATCATTAATGACCAAAGGTAATGAGGGTAATGAGGGTAACCTCGATTCGTAGTGGAAGGAGGGTTGTAAGAGAGACTTCGAATTGATCGCTGCGTCCATGTGGGACTGACCTGAAAGCCAATTCGTGTAGCGCGTCCTGGAAAGCCTTCGGGTGATGACACGTGCGCGTGAACGTGACTGCGTGAGAGCGGCGCAGCACGAACCACGTGAGCACCGTCGCGGCCACCAGGCACACGAGCGTCAGCGCTCGGCTCAGAGACAATCGCATGCTGCGCAGGGGAAACAAACGCAATGCATCGCATAAGCACCAAACCTTCGACAACACAACCACGACAGAATTAGAAATAAAAAGAAAGCTCTGTTCTAAAATATGACCGCTCTTAAAGATAAACAAAACATACATCTTGTGTTTCCCATTTCGGACACAATTCCGTAAACACTGTCAGAAACTGGATAGGGTCATTTTTTGCATCATAAACAACACATAATTAGCAACACTGAAGAGACACCTAATAGTATTGCAAATGTTCACTCCGTGTGGTCCTAATATCCCATCTTGAAAGGTTCAATCATGTTACTTACTCGTAATCTTTACACAATCGGCAAACTTTGACATATCTGTAAGCATTTGCATTGCTGTGTTGAGAAAATAAATAACGATTACAAAGTTATTCTTTTATTCGACAAAATTACTTGTAATAACGAATAAAAAGTTACTCATGCTTGACGTACAATGAATAATATGTTATTCTTTTATCGTGCTGCCGGCGAGAATGAATTATTTTTAGTAATGCAATACAACAATTTTTACTTTTTCTGGTTTATTTTTGTTCTTTGTACAATGAGTATCAAATGAATCTGCTTTTCTTTGTGCTGGTAAGAATAAATTAATCAATGAGAATGGTTGTCATTCTGGCTAAGGAGTGTGCAATTCTTCTCAATCACTAGTTTTACTTTGGTTAGTCATTTATCGAACAAAAAGTATATTTTCGCATTGAAACCTAGGAAATTGATAGAGAAAGTATTTAGTGAAGAATTTAATTCAAAAAAGTTTTAATGTATCCATTATAATAAGAAATCAATATTTTGAACTTCATTACACATAAATAAGCTAAAAAATAAAAGCAGTCCATTTGCTCCCTAATCGTATAATGAAGAAAATTTCTTACATTTACTTAAAGAACCCATTTCAAAATTAAGAAGGAAAGAATCTCCCTTATTTATATAAGATATTTTTCCATTACAGCTGACGTATCGTCGTCATATCCTGCTCTACCCTGCTTTATTGCACCTTTTACCTCACAAGTGTTTTTTTGTATATTCTTTGGGTCCATTTTAATATAAACCTGAGGAGGAGGGAGGGAATCTCCCATTATTTTATTTACGATAAATAATCAGCTGAACATTGATAGTAACATATATTATGCACTACTATCTATAATTAGTAACGATCGGAATTATTTTGACAATAAATTTATTATTAAGTTAGGTACACATATCGGAAGAGTAGGATAGTGTACAAGGTGAGTCCGTGGGTGGCAGTTATTCGAAACGATACTCAAGCGAGAGTGCCGAATCTTGATAAATACATCCCGATTGTAGGGTAATATAATTTTGTTCTTGGGAATATGTATTGTCAATATTTTACGGGTATAAAGACAAGAAAGGATATAATTGAGTACAAAAAACCAAACATAGTCACTTAATAAATTTGTAATAGTCATAACAATAACGAATAAATGATGTATTTTCCTATCTGCAGTGCGTTTGCTGTCCTACTAAGTATTTTATCATTATCATACCTTTCGTTTCAGTTTACCAAACGTGTATTCTACGTCTGCTTGGTGCATTTACACTGCTATATATTATTCAAGCTTCCTGAAACGCTAATGTGTAAGTGTAGCAGACAGAAATTATTTTACTGCGTCTATACCAAACTTTCAAGCGAAATACCGATTATGTGATTGTAATGCATACTAATAGTTCTTTACCTACAGAAAATTTAAGCAGAATCGTTGGAGCCGTTTTTGAGAAACATTCAAAAGAGTACTTTGACCTTCATGTGAAGTACCCTTTGTTTTAAATTTAAAAAATGGAGCACGTGCATCGACAACAAGTAAATTCTACCGTAAATAAGAAATGCGAATTAAATTGATCCATCCATTTGCTCAGAGGCACTGTGCACAGACGGACGGACGTTATGCCAAAAACAACTTTTTCAGAATCAGGGATCGTCAAAACGGATATTTCCGTCGCAATCTCGATTTTGAATTTTTTCACGATTACAATACTTTCTATATACTACTTATATGAGAAAGTAACATTACTGACATCACTGGTCTAGTGGTAGTGTCGTATCTCCCACAATACCTCTGAACTCTAGAATCGGATAATATGTTTCTCTCACCCACTCGAGACAATTAATGATTTGAAACCGAGTATCCCAGCATCCCAACACCTGACTATCCCAATTTCTCACCCCCGACACGGTCAGGCGGAAGAGCAGGCTTCTTGGCAATAAATAAAAAATTACGAGATATTCTATTAATTTGGTATTTTTATTCTTGCTGCAATTGATTACACGAAAGGCTATACTTTTTGAATAGCATGGAATAGCATCGAATAACTTGTTTAGAACAGAACACTGTTATTACACTGTGAATATTTTTCAAGCAATATCTGGATATTAATAAAAGTAATACTATAAATAATATTGTCTCGTGGGAATGTATATGTCTGTAAATTAGAAATCAGTAGTATCCTACGATGAATCTGAAGGTGAGGTGTGCACCAAACGCGCTGTGTCGAGAGAGGCTGATGACATAAAATGGAACCCAGAGATACAATAACCAACGAAATAATTAGCCTGGGCATCGCATCTTGATCTGAAGATTAAGATTGAAGTGTAGTGTTATAATGTATCTAATATCAGTCACGTTAGGAGTCTCCCGAATTCCATATGTAGCATTCTAAAAGGGAATGATTGTTGGTTTAGAGATTTGCTCTTACATTCCCACTAGTTGCCGCGGTGTGGCATATTTTCAGAGATTTTGCTTCTATATCTTTCTCTCACTGGTTTAATGTATATTACCTCATGACTAGTGGTAACATAGACCTTATGTAATAATACTTCCTACATGCTCATGAGCGTTGTAAGTATTATAAAACTTTTAATACATTTAAGAGCCAAACGTAATGAAAACTCATTTTGTATTATTTTAATTTTACGACTCTAATGCTGTGGGGATATCGTAGCGTCGTTCTGTTACATGACGACAGTTGTGTGATAAACAATAAAGAATACATTTTGAAATGCGTGTTATAACTGCAGGTTATATGACTGATAAGGTGTACGTCAGGCATTAAAATATAACTTTGTCATTAAAATATAAAGTGTCTATGATTTTACTGATGCAATTTAGGGGAATGATTATACCACTCAAATGCGCATGACAAGTATGTAAAAGCTTCAGTACTAGATTGGGTTTAGAAACAATTTTTAAACTATAGGATTATGAACACCTACAATAGGTTATCCGAAGTCTCACTTCAAGAATACTTCGACGTATGAATTATTTTCAACGAATGTTTCATTATATAAAAACATTTTTTTATGATTATAGCTTTATATTACTGACATGCAAATACTAAAGTATTTATTTTAAAACGGTGTTATTTATAAGTATTTGATCGTTAAAAAATTAAAAGTACATTAATATATTCTGAAATTTTTGTAAACATATCACCTAAACCATTTCAGTAAATTCCTGCTTTCATGTGCCACGATAAATGATATGAAGTTTAGATGTTGACCCCAGTCATTCAAATATTATAACGATTTGTTCATAATTTTTCATTCAATATTTTTTAGCGAAAATATGAAGAAGCCAATTTATATTAGAATTAATCCGTATACTCATAAACTTTTCATGTGAAAAAATATTCAATAAGCGATTTCTAGTCATACTTAATTTTTTAAATAAATCCTCAATTAATCTTAAGAATATCAACATTTACTATACAATATAATTATTCATGAATTTTGTATGTTCATACGTAAGATAATAATTACTTTCTATTTATGAACAGTACAACCACAACTCGCATTCGACTTAGTTATTCATTACAGCAAAAAACATAACAGTATTTGTTATTTATTCTACCATGAACAAAAAAGTATAATTTAAATTATGTTTTTATTCTTTTAGAATGAAAGAATAACTCATTTGTTTAGGGGCCAAATAAAAAATTACTTATTTGTCTAACGGTATTGCTCGAATAAAAGAATACAATTTTATTCGTCATTTACTTACGTCAATGAAAGAATATTTTGTTATTCGTCATTCAAATTTAGACGAATACAAAAATAACTTGTTATTCGTCATTCAAAGTTTGTCGAATAAACACACGACTGTTTATTCGTCATTTAGGAACGTCGAATGAAATAATAACTTGTTTTTCGTCAATCAAATTCGGTCGAATAAAAGAATAACTTTTTGTCATTCAAAGTTTGTCGAAGAAAAGAGTAACTTTATAATCGTAATTCTTGGCACGTGAAATAAAAGAATATATTTTATTCGTTATTTTTGCTACGAAGAATAAAGGATGATTTGCCAGTTTATCATCTTTTATTCATAAGAATAAGAATATTGTCAACCCTGTTCCAACATGTGAGGTAATACAGTGCAATTTGAAATGAATCATGAAAATTATGATAAACAACAATTCGATGACTAGGAGATTCTTCTCATGTTTCAAGTCATCATGTTTCAAGTTCTCGTGTTTCAGTTCCATGGTTAGTTGTAAATATATAAATGGACACATGTTTAAACGTAAATGAGATCACCCATTTCGTCCTCTTTTTTTTCTTCTAAGGTGTTTGATGCCCAGACTTTATTGTACGAATATCGCCAAAGTAGCCATTTTTATTATTATGAAACATTTTCTCGGAGATATACACGCGGCACATAGTGAGTGAGGGGCCATTCCAGCATACCTCCTTCCGTTCTAACCTTTGGTGTTCAACATAGTGCGCACAATTCTACATGTATCGAAAATGAACGATTTTTGCGATTTAGTGATTATTTCTTTTGAATTTACCTCTATCTTTTCAGGTAGTTTTTTAGATTCATATTAACTAAACCATTTGCTGTGATGACAATAAAATAACGCCTATGGAATGAAGCTGGTATATTTCTTTGTATTATATTGTATGAGGGGTATATTTAGATAATTTTTCTGATTCAGCTTTATTGATATTTGGTCTGCTGAATGACATAAATAAGGAAGGCAGATTTTTCTTATAGGAGGATGCCAGGTTTCTAGGCTGTGATTGGAATATCATAGTACAATCGGAGTCTTTCATTTTTCGTAGTAGGAGGGGGTCTGTAGCTGTAATAGTCACATTTTTTTTCTAGGAAAAGTCATGTTTTTATTGACAGAGCATGAGGAATTATGTTTGCGGTTAGGTTGGGACGATGTAGATATTCTGTATTAGAAAGATTTGTACAGCCAGTTAACAGGTGACCTATTTTTTCTGACGCTCGTGGACATATTCTACAAGGTGTCCTGTTTTTTAAATATAACTTTTGTAGTTCTTAGTGGCAACAACCAGATCCTGAATAGCAGGAATGAAACCTTCAGTCTCTCCAAACATAGAGTTATCTCTGAGCTAAAGCGCCGATGCGTCTTTGTACTTTGCTAACATAATTTATTTATATTTGTTCATAATTGACTACTGCATTGCATAAAGTAAGGCTTGCATATTCGTTGAATCGATATTAATCCGGATTATACCCGCTCACAAATATTACACTACCTTTTTTATTTGGCAACGCCGCTCTCATGGCACAGTTTCTCTTGTATGCATCTGTATTCCCTTCTCCTAAGGAGAGAAAATTCGCTCATTTGAAACGTTCACCTAAATAGAACGATTGAAAAATACCTGAAACTTTATCTAATGCCGTAGAAATCTTGTTATGATCTCTTCCAAACAGCAACGACAATGATGCCGTAGAAATCTTGTTTTACACATAGAAGACAAATAACTAGAACACCGTGGATAGAAACTCTTTTTTCCTCAACGCTTGGAGGTGTATGACCTCAATAAAACTGTTTTGTCAAAGTACTTTCATACACTGAAATGCTAAGGATATCCGAAATGTCTTTTCTGGTCAAGATCACTTCACGTGAACGGGGTCACATTCGATAGGAAGAGCTCCTTGTGCGTACAAGTAGCTCTAAGAAAAAACAAAAACAATCATTCATGCGAGTAATACTTACACCTGTCAGGTTAAATTCTCTTGGCCCTTCGAGTATACTCCATAAAATTCGTCCTCTTCATTGGGTTATTTGCACGGGTTTGTATTAGTTCAACGCCCGTGACATTGCTCTCCTCCTTATGTGTATGTTTATTTTTTAGAATTAATTTATAGAACTAGATTTCTATTCATTCAGAAACTTCCACACTAATCCTGAAAAATAAAAATAAGTTTTTCTTAAGGTTACACACATGTTCTGTAAAAAGGAGGAAATAATCTTAAAACATGAATCACCTTTTAATGACAAAAGGAAACGAAAAGAAAAATGTTATTAAACAAGAACATAAATTAAGACATCCTTTATTCGGGGATTCACACCTATTCTTCTCACATCGACAATTGTTAAAATATCTCTTTAGTTTAGAATAATGATATCTCACAAATGCAGGTTTAAAAATTTGCAAATTTGAAGAACTTCAACATCATAAGTATATTAATACAAATTATTTCAGGAATGTTTGGTGAATAGCGAACAGTTTCTTTTACAATTGCAGTGTGTTATAACAATTCGTTAGTTCTGAATGAAGTTTTATACTTACTGGGAAATTTTTTTAGTTAGATGATGGAAACAATCAAGTTATAAATGAATACGTCAATTATTAAATAAATAGTTGATATCTCTTATTTACAAAGATATTCAGATATATTTTGCTTGTTAGAAAATACATCAATGCAAAACTTAGTTGACAGAAAATTCAAAATTTGGTACTAATTTACTTAACCATTGTTCTTTCCTGGTAATCGAATAGAACTAATTATTTACACTCGTCACACGTGCACAATTAGGTTTTAGATTTTAATTTTTTAAATTCATTTATCTTAGTTATTGGTAAATCTGTTGTAGTTCATCTTAATCAACTCCTAACCTTGACTAATGATACACCTATTTTAATACTCAAAGGAGGAATCTCTTATAATGACAAGGGTTAGAATACAATGAAATTTACAACATGTCTTCCTAAGGTTACACCACAGTTTACGTATGACACACTGTTAGAATTGTCTGTAATTTTACAACATGCCTACTTTTGTGCTTTTGGAAAAATTCGCAAGAATGTCTTCATTTTAAAATAATGCAGTAAATTTAGTGTTACAATGAAATCACAGAACAATTTTGTACTACAATCAAAAGAAAATGGAAAGAAATTTTGTGATTTTACAGCATGTCGTATACCTTACAGAACTCATTGGAGTGCTTCATTAACTATTGTAAATGCGTGTATTTTTCTAACAACTATACTGCAAAATATAGGGAATATAACCTAGTGACGTTTTTTTCGTGTCGAGATGTCGAAACACTGCCACCCTTCACGAAATACCATTATCAAGATGTATTTCTAAAATACTCTTGCTTACATTATTTGTCGTGCTATTTGATTTGCCTATTCATAAAGTATTGGATTAATCAGTAAAGAAATATTTTTTATCAATTTCTAAGGGAAATATTTATGTTTCCGCAGTATTGGTTAACCAGATCGTATGTGAGCATAAGCGCATGGTTCGGTGTGAATCAATATTCTTTGTGTTTGAGGCAAATGTTTCTAGTGAAAATATCAAGTTTCTGTATGTTTTAACAGTGAGTACTGTGTGCTGTTTTTCCATCTGAAAAATGTATTACAATCAATGTCGTCAAAAGTTCTCTCCAAAAGACGTCTAAATGTGTATTCTGTTGAGAAGAAAATTTCAAAGAATTATTTACTTTCAACTCTACATGAATTTTAATATCAACTCTACATGGATTGTGATTACAAGTGAATAGTTATATATCAATGAAAAAACTCTTACATGTAAGAGCTGAAAACCATCAGTGCATTTAGGTTAGAAGATGGAGAAACGTGTTGTATGATATTACTTACAGTTGGGTTTCAATGCTATGAATTAGATTGTTAAAGGAAGATAAATTTGAAACATTGATAGAAGCTGCGCTGCAGTGATTACACCGAAAAAGTTTTTTGAGGAATTCATATCACATTTATAATGATATTCTGTGTTAAGGTATAATGTTTCATTACTTGTGAAATTCTAATTTTTCATTAATAACCAACAGAAAGTTAGCAATCGTCTACAATAAGTTGTTTTGTTTGTTTACCTAGAAGTTTGTCTTCCAAAGTATATTATTGTTCGATTCTCGTAAATCGGGTTAAATGAAACTTTTACTATTTGAAAGTGGTTCTTTATTTGAACCAGATGTAACATCGAACAAATTTACAAACATTCTATTCAAATTTTAAGTTCCAAACTTCAATAGTTTTTGCTCTGCATTAATGAATGAATCAGACTAGTCTCTTAGAAAAATGCAAATATAGGGGGAGATTTTGTTGGATAGATTGTTTCCCTTCGTTATAATTCACTGTAGACGAAATTAGTACGTTCACATTAAAAAATCTACATTGATTTTTGAAAAAAAAAAAATCGTCGGCGGTCCACGCGGACCAAACCTGGAAAGCACATGTGCCAAATTTCGAAATCCCGGATCTCAAAATCATTGTTCTAGGCGATTAAATCAAACGCTGAGATAAAAGGTTCAATAAAAAAGATGTAACTTGAGTTTTGGAAACATTTCTTGGCGGTACACATGCTCAAGAGACAGAACACGTTTGGCAAATTTTGAAGCTCTAAGTCTTTTTGTTGGGTTTTTATGCACGCGCCTTTTTCTAGAAGTTCAAGTGTCAGTTTTCGCTTTTTATATTTCTTATGCTCGAATCGTTTTAATATTTTCATGATTTAATATTTTCAGACATTAATACTTTTACGCACTGACTGAATTAATAACACACAATAATATAATGAGGTTTCAAAGACTGTGATATTGAATGAGGTGTAGAATGGAAATAATTTTCTTTAACAATGTAACAATTTCCTGTATTATAGAACTAGCTGTTTTTCCTATCTTTTCTGGGGTCATTAATAAAGAGCGAATAAATGAGTAAACAAATACTAATTTTAATAACATTGAAGATGATCCACAACAAGGGGTGAAACGTTGTGTATGCTATTTTATTTATTTGTATTTTAGAGTAAGTATATATCTGTTCATAGGAAACAGGGTCGCTTGATATATACGAATATAACAGGCTACTTCATTATGATATTCTTTAATATATCTGTAATTTGTTAATGAATAATTTGTCGTACAATATGTCAAAATTTATGTACGTTTTAAGCCTGTTTTAAGTTGAATGATTCTGGTTCACATGGAAAAACTCAATGTCTCGGTCAAAGGTAATAAATATACAACCAAAATTTAATTTAAAAAAAAGATTAGTAATATGACAAATATACTGCTTATTTACTTGGATTTATGGTACACATTCTAGTAAACAGAATGCAACATTGTCGATTATGTTTTATTTCCTATTAAAGATTTTCATTCCGAGTTAGTTATTAATTAGAAATCATATAATAGAATTAGATGAATTAATTCCGAGTATTTTACATGCGAAACATTTTACATACAGGAAAAACTTTCATTCCGTACAAATATTGCCCGTTGTCACAGAATAATATTTAAAGCTGAACATTTCAGGACAAACATGCTCATCCATTTTTACCTACTAAAATGCAAAATATCGAAACCTCCAAAAATTAGTTTTTAGATATTTGAATCAACAACATTTGCATTAAAAACGAGAGATCATATCTCAATACATTCGTGAGATAATAAATCACGACGTTAGCGCAAACAACAGAATGTCATTTTTCATCTCAACTCGAAACAGTGAGGCGGGTCCCTGAAGCTCACATGTGAAAGTAATATTCAGCGTTGTTGCATAGAATTAAATACAGATCAGTCAAATCCGTGGAAAAAATACTCGGAATGAATTATTTCTACCAAATGGAATATAAGATATTAAAAGAGTTTTTGCCTAATATTTATTTAAACGAAGTTAATATTTAAACAATACTAAATACTTTACTGAGAGTGGTCTAGTGGAAGCGTCTTCGCTTCCTCGTTACTGCTGAACGGTAGAGTAAACCCTACTCAGGTACTCAGGTAGGGAGGTTCAAACCCTACCCAGCCGAACTAGGTGAGGTCTTCAGTTGGAGTTTCTACAGGCAAATGTCGGTTCGGTATCATAGGTTCCCCAGTAACCCACCATCTCTTCTCCCCAATTCCCTCACACGAGTCACTGTTAGGTGGAAGAGCAGGTCTCATGGCCTGAATTGCCAAAACACATTAAATAAACAAATAAAAACTTTCGTTCATGTTGCAGTGAAAGAACTAGTTTTAGGCGAAACGCTCTTGCCAGACCTAGTATTGGTCGTTTTGAAAAAACGTACAAACCTAGTTTTGGTCCAAGCGCAACGTCCAAAACTAGCATTGGTCGTTTTGAAATAGCGCAGACCTAGTTCTGTCAAGAACGCATCTACCAGTTTCCTTTACGGGCTCCAATGACCTTTGATGTCGACATGAGCCGTAAAACCCCACAAAAAAAAGTTTCCTTTAAAAACAATAATAACAAAAAAAATTATTTTTGCATTAACTATTGCGAAAAAAAAAACGGTGGTTCATGAGTTTCTTTCCAATAACTAATTAACGAACCTTACAACGACTCATTTTATAAGTTTTATTAAGAACAACAACTCGCTTAATTAACTTCTTTGACTATGAATAATATCTGGGTCACAAGATAAAAAAAGCTTGAAAAATCGCAAATTTCGCACTTTGAGGACTTATTGCAAAAAATGGACCAACTCTACAATCCACCAAAGAACGTGATGGGCCTTAAATTTTCCTATTTTACTCGATACAACTACTCCCTATCTTTTTAAAAATGTTCGGACTCTTTGAGGTGATTTCCGTTGTTTTGTCTATTAGTTCATATCGCATTTGAAGCAGATATCCAATATTCTTATTGAGAGAATAAGTTACAATAATTTTTTTAAAAGTATCATTCATTATTTAACGTACAAGTACTCAAACAACGAATACATGGTTATTCTTTCATTTCACGTGCAACGAATAACGATATTAATTATTAATGAATTTCATCTTTCATTTGACGTGAATAAATAATGAATACAAAGTTATTCTTGAATTTGACGAACATTGAATGACGAATAACCAATTATTCTTTTATTTGACGTAAATGACTAATACAACGTTATTCTTTAATTACACTACAATGAGTGACTAATGTTGAGACATTCTCCTACTGTGCCTTAAAAAATAAAAAACAACAATGTGTTCTTTTATTTTGGTATTTTTATTCTTGGTTTAATGAAAAACACAAAAACCTATACTTTATAATACGATAATGTGTACTGTGTTGGTTTCAAACAGAGACTTTTAAGTTTTCTCTGTTTTTTTTTGCAAATTATTACAAGTTAGTTTTCAAGATAATATGTGGAACATATTATCCTGTACGTTGACAATAACTGAATAATTGGAAAATTATTAAATAATTGTAAGAATTTTCAAAATTGGAACAAAAAACACAAAAAGTGCTAAAGATCAAGTTTATTTATTGATGTGCGTCATAACGCTAAACAAAAAAAACGGTCAATTTATTGTATTCAAGGTTTGTGAGTTTACATGATTACTTGACACCAATGATAATTGCTTAAATAATAATAATGTTTATTTATTCCATTTCATATTTACAATGAATGTATACATACATTTATAGGAATAATTCTAGATTCCTTATCATGTAGTGGGAACTAGTACAAAATAATAATGTCTTTAAACTTGCAAGTCAGTCTTTAATTTTGCTGATAAGATAACGTGCATGGTGGCCTGCAGTGTGATGTCCTCAGATGCTAACATTTAAAATTAAAGAAAGATCAAAAATTGAATTTACTTCTTTTTCAACAAATAAAATTTTACTTCAAATTATTTGTGTAAATTACACTTGCATAAATATATGAACAAAATAAGACCATATAACATACATATATCCTAATTATTGTATATGCATACTGCATGGATCTATACAATGTTACTTAGTTCGTAACATTAATCAAACTGACTGTATAATAATCTTTAAATAAAACCGAGACAAAAAGATACAAAAATTGAGAACCTTGAATAAAATTACAGATAATTTTTCAAAAAAGGATGCATTGTTTATAAACATACAAGAACACCGTTGTGTAAATGTTAAACAAAATTATGACAAAATTTGATACATTTTCTTAGTTACCAACTATATAATTTTATAGTTAGCTCAAGAGACTTCAGAATGAGAACACAAGGTCTAAATAAGTACTTTTAGCAGATCCTCAATATTAGCTTGTTTTAATAACCATATTTTTAGGGTTTTTTTTGCAAAGAGTTTTATATTTTTACTATTTTTTAAATCGGGTGATAAACGGTTGTAGGATTTTGACTCTTTATTTCCTAGTCTTCAGCCTTCCTGGGTAAATGAGAAATGAGTGTGTTTTTTACAATGAAGGCGTGGTGTCTGCTAAATGCAATGTTGCTGGCGCTCATCGTCGTGTGAAGCTGATGATTTAAAATTGAACACATACATCAAAATCGGAGAAAAAGTTATTGTAGATGTCTCATCTCGGTCCTTGGCTAATATCAAAGTGTATTTATAGTGCAAATACGTTTATTATTAAATAAAAAATTAGTTGAGTATCTTTGTGTTTTAAACCAAATTTTGGAAGTAACTGGTGGCTATGGAAACTTGCTTCTGTCTCTCCATTGGTTGCCGCAATGTGGCAGTAACGTTTTTGGCATTTAAGTCCTTTCGCTGTCAATATGTACATGAATACATGAGTGGTGATGCAGTTGAAATCTATATTAAACTACTGTTTATGAATTTTCTTTATATTGATAACATATTGATACTGTATCACATAAATACATGCAATCATGTTAAATCCAATAATAAATTATGATGGCAGATCGTCCACGTTAATAATAATTTCTGGATATTGCAGGATAGAGAGGGGTGTATGTTTTAAATTATTTAACATTTTCACTACCTGACGTTGTATATAAAGGAGTTATTGTTTAAAATTCCTTATTCCTCGATGTCTATGAGATTTGATATTTAGCTCAAGAATTTGGAAACTGACAAAACCGAATATGTTTATTGTGTAATTACTTCACACATAACAGGCAGAAAGTATTATTACCGACATACGCATAATTACACAACACTCAAAATATTTCATTTTCCGATTAAGGTTGCAACTATATCTCAAGATCTGATCAAATTCTCGTCCTGGTTCCACTCATATATGACATTTAGAACTAATTGTAACAGCGATTGAAAAGAATCGCATACTCGTACGTCAACAAAACCACCTTCCGCATTCGAGTTATTCCTTAAAAAAATACGCTAATTGTTATTCATTGTACCTGGAATAAAATTACCACAACAAAAGAAAACGTTTTTATATAGCAATATTTTTATTCCGTATCCTTAGCAGCATACAAAAACCATGAACTATTTTTTCTTCATTAAAAGTCTAGCAAGTGAATAAAATGTTATTGTTCGTTGTACGTCATATAAGTGAATTACTTCTTATTTGTTATTAAATTAAGCCTAATAAAATAATTTGTAATTCGACAAGTATTGTACGTCAAATAAAAGTATTTTTTAATCGTTAATAATAATAAATTTATTGTCAAAAACAGTACAAACTACGTATGACCACGTGGAGGACAATAAACTAATTTACTCTCCGGAAGCAAGCAAGGGACCATCCCATCAATTCCGATCAAGGGCCCTAAGGCAGAGGCGGATTCAAATTTTTTTTTGCATAAGTTCCTAGATAAGATAAAAAGTTAGCTGCGAGTTATAAAACTAATAGAATGTCAATATGTTTGTAATTTTACGCAAAAAATTACATGTACAAGTTATTATCGAACTATAGATTATTCTGAGTATAGTGTTTAAAAATCNGAACTATAGATTATTCTGAGTATAGTGTTATTTTCGTTACGTAAAATTAGGAATAATTTATTTATTATTATTTTAATATTGAGTGTTTATTCTGAGTATGTGCAATCCTTATTTGAAGTGCATGAAGACATCATTATTTTAAGATTTTATTACGATATGGAAGGGATGCGCAAATATTGAAAATATTTCGATTGTTGGTTAATGGTTGTAAATTAACCGATCAATGAATGTTAAAGTAATTTAAATTGATTAATAAAACTACTAACTGCTGACTACTAGTAATCACATTAAAATAAATAAAACAATCAATTCATTTATCCAAAGGAAAGTGATAAACTAATGGAAAACTTCAGAAACATTATTTACATAAGTGAAAGAGTGTTTTCCCTGTTCACTTATATTATTCATAAGAAACTGTTTCGCTTTCAAAGGGTGGGAAACATGTAAGTATGACATTTAAGTTGCTCATGAGAAAATATACACCGTAGATTGCTTAATTTGAATGTGACTGGTCTTGTTACGTAACATGGATTGAAATGATTTTTATTTAAAAATCAGCTGCGTTTAGTTAGCATCATTGTGTGTTTTCAGCATTTACGAATGACTTTGCAGACACAATTTGTTTATCTCGTTACGCAAAGAAAAGAAAAAAAGAGAAAGAAATGTGCGTACGTCTAGTTGCCGTGATCTGTGAGACTTCATCCGCTGGATTGAACCATTTTTTGTTACGCATCCTAAAGTCACTTCTGGTACGTACTCTTTCGTCGTTCTTTCTTTCTTACTCTTCCGGTACCGTGTTTGTGACTCTTGTTATAATTCCATTTCTGTACATTGTCTTGTTGCTTGTCGTCATTTTTTAGTACTTTTCCATTTATATTTATGTCTCCTATCGCTTGAAGTATTCTTCGACAAAGTAGTTTTTAAAGTTGAAGGTCTATTAGCACAATACCTACAATAATCTGTGAGGAGTCTAACTTTATCAAACCAATACAAATATTTTGAAGATCAGACTTTAATTACACACAAAAAAGATTATACTATTAATGTTATTATTATTGTTCATTATTAATTCTCAGTCACGACTGGGCAAGAAGGGGTACGGGACACTTGCCAAGCACACCCTTCTTTGATAGTAATGTTCACAAGAACTTCCTGACAGTTCGACATGTTTCCAGAATGACATGCTTTTTGCATAGACAGGAAAAGGTTTCGAGGGAGGTTCAATTTTTATAAACTTTTGAACAGGTCTATGGGGATAATGCCAGTTGCGGAGATCAACTCTATCAGTCCTCCACATCCTTTCAATTTCTTCCTTCAATTTGGAATACTTGTTAAGTTTTTATGCAACCTTTGTCTGCATACCATTGGTGTTAGGTATGGCTACATCTATGATGAAAGTAACCCTTTCTTTCCCGTGGAACACAAAATCAATATGGTATTGTTACACTACACCACAAGCTCAGATGCAGTGTGAGTTCTTTGGGCAGAAGCGGGATTCAACCATAAATACTACAACCCTTATGGTAGAGTTCGCTGCCACCAGCTTGGTTTCCCAAGCAATTAAACACTCGTGTAATAACAATAAAATATTCCTTTAATACAAGTTAAATTGAAATCTGCGTATTTACAAACTTAAACGAACTCTCAGATCATAAATACAAGTATGAATTTGTCATTACACAGTTAATGCTATCTGAAAGCATCAATTACGCACAGATATGAATACTGGTGTTAACAATTAATTCGGAAATCTATCTAGATCATCCGAATCTCCAAAAATTACAAGTTGCTATCCCGAAATAATTGAATGTTACAAATTACGTCTTTCGCACCTAATAGCAATGTAGTTGAATTACCGCAGCAATTCTTAAGCGGTCTGACAACCAATACTAGCCAGGTCACATCTCAGTAATCCGCGGACTTCCGAACACGCAACAAAAGTCTGAAAGTCTGAAAAGTCTTCGAGGCTCTTCAATCCTCCCAATATATACGGAAGCGGAGGTCACGTGACCTCGCCTTCGCTACCGCAATGAGCACTCAAAATCATCTTGGTCTCCCCTCAGCTTCTGAGAACACTGTGTCTTTACCAATATGACGAGCGGTTGACGACAGCGTCCTTCTCGGGATGGCCATTATTTCTGCATCCGGTGGAGTATTCCATTTATAACATATTAACATTCCTTCTTTAGGGATTTTCCCCGCCTCGCCTCGGTACACATGGCGAACAAGTCCCTCTCACAGAAATTTTACAAGACAAAGGAAAGGCAAACACTGCTCACACCCTTCGGTCGGCGTTCTTCGAGCGCATTGCTCCTTCCCGGAAAACAGGGGTATGGTCCACACAATGAATGGAAAGGCTTAGTGGTGGTCACTTTTCCTAATCAGTGGCATCCAGCTTCGTTTCTCATTGACGTTCCCATTTCAGCGAAAAATAACATTTCACAAACGGGTAGAATGTCTTGGTTGTGATGTTACAGGTATGTTATGCTCCATCATCCTGTCAATATTGTTCTGTTAAATAGCAAACAGAACTCTGCATTTTCAGAGCTAGGATTATACTTGTAATACGGAGTCTTATTTTTTTAATTATTGGGGCTTTAGGGCTCGCCAACATCTAGGTCAATAATGATTATATATTTAAAAGAAGGGACAAAAATACATTGTTTACCTCAGATTGAATATACTATAGATCTGCATTATAAATGTGTCCAAAACATTACTTTTTAGGAGTCTTGTAGGCGCTCTTTATACAACAACTCACCCCCCCCCCTTCGTCCTACAAATTCTATTTTATCCACCACTGGGGGTAGACTTGTTGGCTTTCCCGGTATTTCAGATATTTTCTCTCTCAATTTATATGAGTTAACATCCTTTGACATAAATCTATTAACAGAGCAAATAAAAAATTGAGTTCCTATTAATAATAAACAATGGATAAATCGTTTATTTTCAGAATAGACCTGCTAATGAAGTTGCTCGTATGGCGATCACCTGACCGGTGAACCGATACGGTTGTCTCCATGTCTCCAGAAGATGAGATACTCATTCACTAATGTCTAATAAATTCGTAATCTATCGAATCAATTAACCGCTTGATTAGTGTTTAATTCACTCTAATATAGTAATCACTTCGTATGACGATTAAAGAGAAATGAGTAACTTGTCATTGACGTTCCCATTTCAGCGAAAAATAACATTTCACAAACGGGTAGAATGTCTTGATTGTGATGTTACAGGCCTTGTTCTTGTCATGCCATGTACATTTTTCTTCCGTGTACCCTACACGTGGAGAACATATGTGACAACTTCCGGTCAGGTGAAAATGGCGACGAACCGGGAATCGAACCCGGGACTCCTACTTTGATCGCAGAGGTGTTGACCACTACACCACCCGTTCGCCTTCCACAACTGTACACCATTTCCACCCAGACCTAAACCTGGTTAGGGTACACGAAAGAAATATGTACATGACGAACCTTAACACGTAGGTACGTGTGAAATCGGTAATAATGTGTCGACAGCATTGTGTGCCGCCTGGTTCACTTATCTCCTGTATCAACTGGATGTCTCTCCGGTCTTCCGGGGTTTCGGTCGGGGTGGAAATGGTGTACAATTGTGGAAGGCGAACGGGTGGTGTAGTGGTTAACGCCCCTGGGATCAAAGCGGGAGTCCCGGGTTCGATTCCCACCCAACTCGTCGCTATTTTCACATGACCGAAAGTTGTTACATATCTTACCATGTTTGTATCGGATAACTATGAAACACTGAACTTAATTTATTAATTAATTTAATAGTTTAATTGTTAAATCAAATTAATTAAAATTAAATGAAATAAATAATTAAATTAATTATTTATTCCATTGTATAATTACTATCGAATAGCAACATAATACGCCCAGTATGCATTTTTCCAGTTACATTTTTAGCCCTGAAATTCGGTCAATCACGTTTATGTATCTTCAAAATATTGTGAGATATCATAAAATTAATAATTTTAGTAAGAAGCAATATCAATGATTTTATAATCTGGGACATTAATTACTGTTATCCGTTTGGTTTATGATGTTTTAAAAAAGTGTTTAATTTTATTCGTATTAGTCAAAAAGCATAAAGAAATGTTTATACTGTGCAGAAAAGAACATGAATGAATCCGATAACTGTTTCCCTTATAATGAAATTATAATTAATATAATGATAATTTAGAGTAATAGTTATAAGTAATTAAAAGCATTCTAACTTTAAGCATCAATTCATTTCTGGTAGTTCTTTATACATTCTTCATAAATAAAAATCTAAGCAGAAAAATATTTGCTCAAACAATATGTACTGAAATACATGGTTAATTTAAATATATCGTACTTAGTAGCAATTTGATGCTAAATACAAACAAAATCTCTACCTGTCACTTTCCATCTCCAAATAAAATGAGGCATACAGGTGAAATCACATATTTACAGCTTATATAATTTTGAACTAAACAAAATCTGGAAAAAATCGAAAAAATATGTGGAGAAGAAAAGTCATAATTTAGAAAATAGGTCTGAATTTCTTCTGGGAACAAGATTACCAGGATGGACATGGGTGGGGTTTCGTGGCGAGGATAGGATGGATAAAGGGGTGGACAATTTGGGTCATCGGGGAAGCGGGTGACAAAACACTGAGGCTTGCTGTGGCTGGACGGTGGGCCATGAGGACAGCTCTGTGGATCAATTTAGAGTAGATGGGGTTGTGAGTGTCAAGGTGAGGGCGGGGCTCCTGCGATATAGGGGGTGCATCAGGGAGGGGCAAACGCCGGCAGTCGGCCGACGCCTCGTTCGCAGAGCGCGGCTCCGCTAGCCCCAAGCAATCGATAGCGCGCGACGCATGGCGCTCTTGACCTCGGCCACGGCCACCCCGCCTCCGCAGCTGCCACCAGGGAAATCCCATACGCACTCCTCAGTGCCACTCAACGCACACTACTCGCTCTCCCGAACACGTTGTTCATCTTCACCGAAGTATCACCATTCAACTGAGTATATCAAGAGATAAAGATAGCTCACTAGTGCCAATCAAACATCAACACGTGAATGTTATTCCATGAATGTTAATGACTCAGTCATGGCTGTTACAACATTTCCTAGGAAGGTATTGAAGTCCTGAGAAATTGCGGAAAGACAGCGTTGTGTGCGGTACGAAAACACACTTGGCGCCGAGTAAACGTCGCCTCTGCAGCGAACACGCCCAGTCTTAATAATGCATCAATACAGTGCCTGCGGTGGTGGTGGAGGTGGCGGCGACGGCGGCGGTAACGGCAGAGCGGGGATACCCAAGAGGCGCGGCGACGGCGATAGCGGCCAGGTTTACTCACCTTAAGCTTTCATTCACTCCAAGATACACCAAGCACATGTGCTCCAACGGAAAATAATGTTTCTTCAGCAAGATGTCCTTCAACATTGCTTGTGCACACGTTTAGATAGTTTTTTTCTGTGCGATCTTGCAAAAGCGGAAGTATTATGTAATGATTCAAAAACAACCCCAGAGCTATGTCTAAGTAGAAGTGAATGGAATTCCGAATTCGTTGCGACCAAAAGAGGAAATAATTTTAAAAACTGAAAGTTTATGAAGTTCCCCTGACTACGTTCTGAGCTGTGCCCCCCGCCCAACCTAGTACCCCGCCCTGCTACACTCTACTGTCGTTCGCCGGGGTCCGCGTTGACCGCCACCTCTCGACTGCTGGCGCTACGGTGGCACTCGTCTGAAGCAACTCTCCGCGGAGATTGTGGCCATTGTGGCGAACAGTGGGCACCATCTGTTAACGAAAGTGGGAACTACAACGCTTCCAGTAAGTCACTTTTTCGTCCGGTAAAATATTTGCGTTCTCCG
This sequence comes from Laupala kohalensis, assembly GCA_002313205.1. Taxonomy (NCBI): domain Eukaryota; kingdom Metazoa; phylum Arthropoda; class Insecta; order Orthoptera; family Trigonidiidae; genus Laupala; species Laupala kohalensis. The sequence continues at coordinate 30,776 of NNCF01127799.1, forward strand.
TAGTTTTGTGTGAATAAAAAATTAATTTTGTCAAAGAAATATTTTTTCCCAAACTAAACTATATTCTAGAGTGTATTTCTTTATTGCAACAATAAAAAGACTCAATCACAGACAAGTCCCTATTCACACTTGGGTGATAATAGGGAAAGAAATACTAGAAAATATATCAAAATAATTATGAGTCACAAAAAAAGAATGCTTACCTGAGAGATAGGACCATATCTTGAACTGTTAACTTACCTGGATTTTTATTAAAAAGATGTTTTCAAAGAATAAAAAAGTTAAATTTTCGTTCCACACTATATTAAATCCACTCATTATTATTTTTAATACTTCTTTATCGGAAGGGGTGTTTCCTAACATATATAGGAGAGCTAAAGTGAAAGCTTTACACAACAAAGGTAACAAACTTAATATTAGAAATTACCGACCAATATCTCTACTACCCACTTTCTCAATAATTCTAGAAAAATTGTTCTATAAGCGTCTTCTAGATTTTTTATCAAAAAATAACATTATCTCAGACGATCAACACGGTTTTAGGAAATCATTTTCCACAACAAGCGACATATTTTCCTTCCTAAACGATGTTATCACATCTCTTGACCGTGGAGAAAATCCAAAGGGTGTTTTTCCTGACTTATCCAAAAAATTTGATGTCATCGATCACGAAATTCCCCTTTCCAAATTGCATTCATTAGGCATTCATGGACTTCCACATCAATGGCTAATTTCTGATTTAAAAGATAGATATAAACAGGTCGAAATATCCAATACTAAAAATAAAATATTTGAGCGTTGTCATTCAGAAACAAAGCCACTAACTTGCAGAGTACCCCATAGATCAATTCTCGGTCCTATACTCTATTTATTGTATGTGAACATGTCATCATCCACATCAGATTGCAAAATGATTCTTTTTGTTGATGACACTAATTTACTGTGTAAACACGCCAATGCTCAAAAAGTTTTGTCTAACTTTCGACTTGATACCATGCAAATCGTCTCATTGTAAACACTGACAAAACAGTGTCTATGTCATTTCACAATAGTAATACAAAATCTTTACCCCAGGTTTCTCTTTCTTTAAACGGAACACAATTAAAAACTGTTACGAATACAAAATTCTTTGGTCTCCATATTCAAGACAACCTCAAATGGAATTGTCACGTTGGCAATCTTAATTCCCAATTAAGAAAATTGTGTTCCGCATTCCGAAACTTAGTTAACGCAGTTAGTCCACGTATTTCCCGTTGCGTATATTTTGCAAACGTGTACTCCCATTTACGTTACGGCATTACCTTCTGCGGCAATTCCGGCCAGAGTATTCAAACTTTCAGAATTCAGAAGAGGATAGTTCGGATAATTTGTAAATCTCACCCCCGAAACTCTTGTAAACGTTTATTCAAGGAATTAAATATCTTAACACTTCCCTGCATGTATATTTATGAAACGCACGTCTTAATTCGGTTAAGACCGAATTACTGAAGTGCCACCCTTGCTTCATACGTAACAGTCTCGTCCACGAACACAATACTCGCAATAGTAATAATATTCATCGCCCTAGAGTGTCAACAACTCTTTGCTAAAAAAAACATAATTCGGGAATCGTTCCCTGCCCAAAAATGTAAAAGATATTATGAAATTGAATCTCTTCTAATCTGCGGTTAGAAACTACCTCCTGCACCAGTGCTTCTACAGTGTTAAAAAATTTATTGATTTTAATAAAAATTAAATCCGTCTTGCACTGTATCATGTCATTGCTGTAGTACTTATAAAATAACATTTAACAATTTCAAAAACTATTTTCTTGCATGATTGTGTTGTCTTATGATTCATATTAATTTAGTTTTATGAGTACTCAACTTTGTCAGGGTCTTGTACATTAATTCTGTAGCCCCATCCTGGCCCGGGTTTGCTCAGTTTTTCCTTCGGGTAGAGGCGGATTTATTATACAGGTTCTCTAGGCTTTGTCTAGGGGCGTGTTTATTGTAATAATAAATTGTGAATTTGGTGTTATTTCAATTCTTAAACACTGTTCTCAGAATAATCTATAGTTCGATAATTATTTGTACATGTAAATTTTGTGAGCTAATTACAAACATATTGACATTCTATTGGTATTATAACACTCAGCTAACTTTTCATCTTATCTAGGAATTTTTGCTGAAATTTTTGAATCCGCCTCTGTCTTAGGACCCTTGATCGGAATTGATGGGATGGTCCCTTGCTTGCTTCCGGAGAGTAAATTAGTTTATTGTCCTCCACGTGGTCATACGCAGTTTGTACTGTTTTTTGACAATAAATTTATTATTATTATTATTATTATTATTATTATTATTATTGTTCCAATTCACCCCATTCTACGATTGTCCAAAACATTTTAAATATCAAAATGTGCAAAAAATACTTCAGTAGAAAATCTTTATCAATTTAATTTATCCACAAATAAAAGTAAATGCTACTCCGACTGTTGCCACCTATACGAAACCTCGAAGCACTATCTTATAGCATCCTTCAAAGGGACGAATTAGGATTGAATTGTAGGATGCTTATTTAGCTCATTTACCCAAGATACTGTAAATGAACTATCCTGCTGTTAAGGGGAAATTTAAAATTAAGGGAAATTTTTTATACATTTGGATTGTAACGAGGTAAGATTTCGATGGGTCAATTAATGAGGAGATACAAGTTGACAGAGATAGAAGTGAGATCAACCTAGTTTAATAACAATAATTAAATTGACTAAAACCATGAAAACAAAGAGGAACTTAAATGATACAAAACTTGGTATCGAGTGGATGTGTTCTCGTTGAAGTTTGTGTGTGACTTTTCCTGACTTCAACCGCTAGTAATAGTGAGTGACATTCAGTGTGACGATCGTAAAGGAAATCAGTGTGTTCAACCATGGCGACACTACATTATCCTGTGGAATTACTAGATAAACCAAGGTCACGCTAGATAATTCAATGCGGCCCTTAGTTTAACTCCTTTCCAGAACCAAAACACGATCGAAAAAAGTTTTCCGACTGAGAGATAATTTTACTCTTAACTGGACAGACTTCGTCTTTCCTTCGACACTTCTTACTCTCCACGTTCGATTCGAAGGGTAACGATGTATCCATATCTCATCCATATCCTTATCCTGTCTTGTATCACCCCTTAATGTTTGTTCCCTTGATGATATGAATCCTGTATGTGTAAAAAATCGATTTCAAACATACCTAGTTTTATTTCGTATTCAATTACGAGTGAGAAAAGTACTATCATTTCTATTTAAAAATGCGTATCTGCATTAAAAAACTATAGCTACCATGTGTTCTAGCATTGCTGTAAATAAAATATTAAACAAAGTTGGTTGTCTTCAGGAGTATGGAAAGTTTTGACCTAAATAAACTAGATGCCTTACTGAAGAGTTGTCGTATTCACTATTCGTAAAAAAATTACTTCACTATTATAATTTTTAAAATGTATTTAACAATGATGCTATGAAAACAGAGAGAAATAACAGAGAAAAGCAACAAAATGTTCTTTTGGAATTCTAGTTTACCAGGGCAACGATATTCTCTTGAAACCGAGAGATGGGTACGTATTGATAGCATATTTGTTTGTAGCAGGTTATTCTATTGGTTAGAACGTATTTTTTTATGAAATAAAATAAGAAAACATTTTTGATTTGCATCAACATACGTGTAAGGTAGCTCGAGTGTGCGCCAGGAGCTAGTCAAGCTCAAAACCATGTATGAAACTGTCAACAATGTTATCTATTATGTTTTCATTAAAATTGTCATTATGATATTAATTCTTGAATAATAGTGTTTGAAGAATCGTATGTAGATTATTTATTAGTTTCAATTGAAACAATATATTTGAATAATGGTCTCTAATTTGACTTGGGTTCTTTAGTTTTGTGAAAGTTTTCGTTGAATAGTCACCAGGTCGCTCAAACTGTCTTAAATGCGCAACTATCTCAAAGAATGTGTGTTTGCAGGTCGCCTGTGTCGATTTGTGCGAAGGAGAGGAAGACGATTGTTAGATAGAGTTGCGCATGAGGTTCAGAGACGAGTTGAAGATGTTGTGAGTATATTATTCAAATGGCATATAATGCTGCTCTTCCAAATTATCTTATGTCAACTTTATGCAAGCTTCTGTTGTATTTATACTTTACTAGCTGAGTACCCTCGGCTACGCTCAAGTAAATTTTATAATTACTGCAAATTCATTCTTTCTCATATCCCCATTGGTATCCACTGAGTATGCTATCTATTAATGTTAGTGATTTGTAAGTATTTGTGAGTATCCTTATTACCTTATATTCACTTATAATTAAGTAGTTGTTTTTTAACACCCACTGAGAGATTTTCTAGAATTAATTCAAGAACCAAGGTGCTAGAGTGTATGGGGTTACCCTAGATTTAGGTAGTATCGGAAATATTTTTAATAATCTCAGCGACCTGAGGTGATAGAAGTATCTTCTTTCCCTGAGTGGATGAATATAAGGATATCAGGATGATACACCCAACTCAGAAAACTGTGAATTCGTCACTCACTTCTATCATCTTTTATAATTTGTAAATTGCATGATCTTCTCTAGGTGGGAAATGGGCAGATGTTGGAATTTAGGATCATCAGAAATGTCACTACTAATTTTAGCTGTCCCGGAAACTATGATCTAACCAATAATATCAGTCATTTTCGATTATTACCAATAAATGAAACACCTTTTTCACTTTCTTGCATTAATCGTACGCACTTTAACTCGTCGATGCTGGAAATCAATGACTTTTGAAAAAATATCAATGTGAAATTTTGAGTCATGTGTTTAATTCATTCGCTGGTGATTGGTTATCAAATACAAAAAAACTTAAACACGCGTACGAAATGAAAATATAGATCGATTCAAATTCTCAATAAATACTGAACATTATTTTATTGGAAATTTATAATTTATTCTTTGAGTGGTAATGCTCAAGGCCAACTGCATTCAAACAGTAAATAATAGGCCACCTGTATGCAAAAGATGCAATGAGTAAACGATACAATGAGTAAAAGATTCAATGAGTAATACTACTAATGCAGGGGTGCTCACAAGGGGGGGGGGTCCTGACGAAACTACGTCATTGAAATTTTTTTTGGGAAGGGGAGGTTCCTAAAATGGAGGTTTGGAATATTTAATAGTTAAATAATAAAAATACTTTTAAAAATTCCATATATTAAAGTGTTTTAGTTTTCAAACTTTACGGGCATTTTAATATGATAAATAATTTCAGTTCATTTTCGAAACTGATGAATAAATCGTAAAAAGTCTTGCCGCGCAGAGATCTACACCGCTGAATCAGGAGACGCGAGCGTGGGATACGGGTCGGGGGATCATTTCATGTCTATCAAAAGACCGGGAGACTCATCGCCTTTGCGTGAATGAAGAAGTGACTATTGATACCTGTCTCTTTATCTTGCACTGGCAAGATTACTCACCAGACGGCCTATTCAGAAACAGCGTTGCACTGAAGTTTCATTGCATTGCCTTCAGTGTATAAGTTTACTATGCGTGATCGAGATAGGAGCTAAATTTTATATCTCGTCTTTTTTGCCGTTCGGGAATATGTGTTTCTTAAAATCGAGAGACAAATTTAATGTTATCACCTACTCCTCTTTCATTTTATATTTTACATGCGAAGTAGAGAACATGTATCTAAGGTGCTTATCCAGTGAAGTGATCCGATGAAACGTAAGAAACCTCGAAATCCGAGTTCAGCGCTTATGAATCTGAATATATATGGAATCTGAACATGGTCCTCTGAAATTTCAAAAATTCAAACTCTATTCTTCTACATTTTTATTTTTTAGCTGCTGAAATACAATTTGAAACCTAATTATAAATTATATTTTAATATCATTTAAATTTATCCTTGAGAAGTAAAGTGGATATCAGTAATGAACATTCTTACTTTCTCGTTTACGCGGTCTACAGACAGTATCGTAACCGAGAAAAAAATAGCGGGATATTGAAAGAATTTTTAGTGTTCCTGTTACCGAAGCAAGTTTTTAGTGTCCCGGATACCGAAAGGTTTTTTTTTTAATTCGACGCCTGTCTGTCCATCTGTGCCCACCGACATAAGCTAAACAGGTGAGTCAATTTCATTCATATTTTGAGAATTTGTGATGCTCGAACTCTGAAATGTTTTAATTATTGGTATACATATTACGTAGGGGAGCGGGGGGCTGTTTGTAACAATTTTCAGTAATTCTCTTGTAAACTGTCCTCCTCTTATGGACAAGATCCATATAAAATGGATTTTAAGAGTTGCAATATTGTCGGACAAGCGTATAAGAGTATTGAACGTACATCTAGTTGGCCGGGGGAGGGGGGAGACTGGTTGTAACAATTTTCAGAAATTCTCTTGTAATGTATAAAATACAAATAATTTTGTTACTGTGAAAAATTCAATTTCTCAAATACATATCTGGTTACTAAATCCAAGTAGTACATAATTAAAAATCATTACCCGTGTTTTTTCTTGACACATTTAAAAAAAATTGTGTTACAACTTACTCCGTGCAGCTAGTTGTAACAGGCTCGGGGCAAGTAGGAACAATAAATATTTTGGTAGTATATTTGCTAGCAAAAACGGGGTCCATTTTTTAATTACTTTAACAACACATATTTAGATTAATTAATACCATATCAGTTGTATTAAAGTGTAATTATCACAATTATGATTTAAATTGAATGGTGCTTCTTGTGATAAACATTAATCATAAATAATAAACAAATATTGGTTTTTATAATAAAAACACATGGTACAGCATACAAAATCTTCATTTTAACTCAAAGTAGTAACATAACACTTTTTAAAGTGGTAAAATGCTTAATAAAAAATAATAAAATGACATTTTTTTCAATTAAAAACAATGAACAAAACACTTCTCTTCTTAATCATAATCATCAAACTTAAAATAGGAACATATTAATCAGTTATATACTAGATATATGCACAAATGGCAAGTAGTAACGTGTTACAACACCCCAGGTTTTGGTTACAACCTGTCCCATCAAATCATTTTAAATATTTTTTTAATTTTCTTAAAAACTATAAAACCTAGAATGGAATTCTTTGTTCAAAATCAAAGTTAGATATTTTACCATTCAAACAACAAAAATCAAACAATCATTAATAGAATGTACGATAGTGAAAATCAAAAAGTACGTGAGTATATTTTTTACGATACCTGGCCAAATCGGAGCAAGTGAGCACGTCATCTCGCAGCGCGGTCCGGCGGGGCACTGGCGGCGCTTATGTGATACCTTGCGTTCAGAATTTAAGCCCGACATTTGAATCAAAGCTGTTGAAACTCCCTATTAAAATTGAGTGTTACCACTTACCCCTGTTACTTTAAGCTCCCCTATCCTTTGTATTTAGTAGTGAAGATGTACCAAGCCGAGGGAGGTATCAGCTTTAGAAATCTATAGTGTGTAAAACATCGGAAGGCGGCAGGTTATCTCCCTCACAGTCACCCCTTCTTCGTTCCCAAATGTCTTGACCCAGAAGAGCTCTCTGACACATCACCTTTCTCTCACTCTAACATCCTTGCCCTTCGGGTTTAGAATAATTCTCCTACTGGATTTTTCTTACGTAAACTATTTTTTACCGTGCACGTAAATGACAAAAAAATAGATTTTTTGGGGGGAAGGGGATCTGCGTCATAGGGTTTAGGGGGTGGGCACCTCTGAGTAATGATACGTATAAAAGAGATAATAAACTAATACAATTACTATTTCACGAAAGCGTTGAAACATGAACTAAAATTTTGTATCGTTAAGAGACTTAATAATTTCATGAGTAAATAAAAATATACCCACAGTATTTCGCTGAGTGCCTTCGCAAAGAACATTAAATGCAAATACGTACCTCAGCTTATCAATTACATAACTCATACGACACATAAATGAATAAAAGCTATTTTAACGAAAAACACTACTTTCACGAAGGACAACTAATTTTTACACTTCAGATGCAATATCGAGTTATTGGTTCTTAAAATAAGTGCATCAAAAACTTGAGTATTCAAACCACGGTACGCGACATGGCATAATAATTACCAATAAATGAAACATCTTTCTCACTTCCTCACAATAATTATACTCATCTTAATTCGATTGCAGTTGCTGAATATCGATGGCCGTTGAAGAAAATATCAATGATTTTCGTGTAACATTTCGAGTCACCAGTAACATTAATTCCATGCTACTTGGAAATTCTGTATTACTAATATTCGGAGTAAAATAATTATTCAAACTCCTTTTTAGTAAACCGAGTTGTCATTTAAACAAAATAAATATGGTCTATTGTTGGACTATAGTAAGAATGCAGAAATAGTGGATTTTATTAGAAACAATAAATACGTATAAAGTAGAACATAAAGCATTGTTGTGAAATATAAAATAAACTTAACCATCTTTTACATAATAAAGATTATAGATTTTGCCTAAAACTTAATTCTTTCGGAACGTATCAAACTCATGAAATGAATCAATGAATCGATACAAATTTTCACGGCCTGCTCCATTCGTGAATTGACGTGACCATGTCTTATTGAAAGAAAACCACTATATAATTTATAATTACCTTCGTTTTTGCACTTTTATAGAACGTTAAATGAATGTCAATATATCTAATTCAAAGCGAGTAATATCAAACATGTCTACGAAAATGATACTCCTAAATCTCTAATGTATTAAAAAATCCAGCTTAGCAATGGAAATAATAAGCATCTTTGCAATGTAAATACATATCTGAGCTATACATGCAAATACAAACTTATTCTAAACATTAATGAATAAAAGCTATTGGATCGATTCCGATCCCTTAAAACAAATTTCCATTAAGACCACGACCTATCGACCAAAGACCGATTACAATTCTCAAACCTTACTGCACCTAGTTTTAAAGTGAGTACTGGCGACTATCGTGATTCGAGATCAACAGTAGTCAACTGGAAGCCTAACATTTTTTGTATGTAATTATATGCTTCGTGCTTTTATGAGTACCGGTATAGTCCAGGATAAATAACATTCCATAATGCAAAAATTCGCATAGAGATGAAATTTGGTACACGTCTTAAGATCATCATTTCAAATGAAATGTCAAAAGTCCTCATCGATCCCACTCGTGCTAAAAAGGTTTATTCAAGATCAAAGGTCACGAAAAACGTTTTTCGAAAATATTTCTTCGGCGATGCGTTTTATCGTAAAATACATATTATACATTTTATATATTATAAAATTGCTTACACAAAAGGTGATATATTTTTAACACTGAAGCATCATTTACGAGCTATCGAGGTTTAAAACCGGATGAACACTGCGTTGCACCCACAATGCGCACAAGTGCGAGTACACTCTTACGAACTTGCGTTCCGGAAACTTAATACGCACTTTCTTTTATAGTTTTCAGGACCGCTGAAATTAGTAGTAACATTCCCAAAAACGTGTAAGTCCACAATCAGTCTGAGGAATAAAACTGTCGACAGCGGTCATCTTGTTTTCTGGTTTAAGGTTTGATATATTGTAGTTGATATTGACTTCTTCATTTAATGTTCAATCTTCAATCAATGTGTTTAAATTCAAAATTGAAATACGAAGCCCAAGGTATCGTGTTGTTGCCTCCCTTTTCCAATTTATCCAACATCTGTTCTGACCTTCGTTTATCTGGTTGCTATTACCTTTATCACCCATTCGGTTTGAGCAGTATGACCAAAAATATATTTGAGAGTTTATTTTCATATACAAAAGAAGTGATTAATTGATACATTTATCCCAACGCAAAATGTAAAATGTGCATTCATATGTAATTTATTGTGTTATATTTCGGCATCGAATCGCGAGTTATAAACGAAAAATATCGAGAATTACAATATTTCTACACTGTGATAACTGGAGGTATTGAGATTCGAGAGTAAAAATCGGCACATAACTAGTAATACAATTACTAATATTATAATTTAAAGCAAATTTATAATTTTAATAGTGGTCAGTGTGGGATTCACGCCTAATGGGTAATTAATTAGCTCAGCGGTCGGCCATGAACACCACACATATTTCAAAATAGTAATAAAAATGGTAAAGGAAATTTAACAGTAATGAACTCGAAGGACCACTCTATCATTGGCAGGGATAGAGACCTGTAGAATGCCAACTTAAATAAAAGAGCACAATGGATAGATTCCCATCAAACTAACATATAAATGTTCGCTATAAAACTAATAAAGGATTAAATAAATACAAAAACAAATCTTTCAACGATTTGTTTATTCAGAATTTAACCAAGCATTCAGACATAAGACAATTAAACATTGAAGCAAAAACAACAAGTTTAAACATACAAATTGTTTTGAATAATAAGAATCAAAACCTCTCGCTCCTGTGGTTGTACAAATTATGCAAATTGAATCATTTGTACTAACGTATCAGGAACAAATTGGGAATGATGCCTTGTACCAGTCGACATAGACAGAACTGAAAGTAATATTCTCGTTCACACAATTTACATGAAATTGGAAAAAATAGCACATTTAAATGATATATCAAAATTGCGACATCTATAATTGATTAACACATTAATTTATGAAAATAATTTAAAGGCATATTTCGATATGAACAACATTAACGCGGTTAGAATAAATGCCTTTAATAATGAAGGTGGATCTGTTGTCATACGTATGTATATCATCGACAACCCAAAGATATCAAGTTACACAATAGACAAACAAATACATAAATTAATCTATAGTTCGATAATAACTTGTACATGCAATTTTTTGCGTAAAATTACAAACATATTGACATTCTATTTGTATTATAACTCGCAGCTAACTTTTTATCTTATCTAGGGACTTCTGCTGAAATTTTTGAATCCGCCTCTGCCTTAGGACCCTTGATCGGAATTGATGGGATGGTCCCTTGCTTGCTTCCGGAGAGTAAATTAGTTTATTGTCCTCCACGTGGTCATACGCAGTTTGTACTGTTTTTTGACAATAAATTTATTATTATTATTAATTAAAATGGATATAGTATGTTCTATGTGAACACAGGTTAAACATTGGCAATGTAGTACATGAATTGAAATTAACGTAACTCGAATCTCGTCACGTTATAGAAAATAGTACATAGTGACATCAAAGATAATTGTCATCTAATCAATTCTACATATTATGAATTAACAATATTGATTACAGAAATAAGTACGACGGAAATTGAATACTAGCTCTAAGGTTGTATTGCAAGTACTCGTACTTAAAACGTCTTGCATTAAATCGAACATGACACCTTGGATAAAACTTTAAACGAAATAGACTCGAAATCTGATTAAGAGTGCATTACGTGAATATTTGAAGTCAGTTAAAGAAGGCTCCCCCCGAAATCTCCTTTGTTTTCTTTTTCTTTCTTTTCTTTTGACTCATTTTACGAAGATATTAAAGATGGTTCTTGATTATTGATTTGGTTGATCCATTTGAGGAATATGCGTTTGACCTTCTCACATTCTTCAACAATCACATACAGTTTTATACATGCTTGATAGTTACAATCACTTCACAGTCTGAATTTTATGTTACAATTGAAATGAAGAATAGTGAAATTATTACATATTTAACGAAGATTTGAGTAATAAATACTAAGCGATGTCTACGCCTTGTGCTGAAGCTACGTTGTAAAACCAGTCATTTTGTCTCCACCGATCATCTCACTATATTTTAACACGACCGACACATCGTCACCGCTCGATTGCCTCTAGGCGAATGTACCACGGACACTCGAGGTGTACCAAGAAATTAGCGACGCGGTGGGAAGATTTGGCGCTCTTACGCGCAATATGATCAATAATATTTAACTATACATGATAAAAGATAAACTGTGAGGTAAATAAATATAATTCATTGGTGGAATTATTTATGTTAATAATTAAGTTTCCGATGATGATAATAATAATGATTAATTTTTTATATTTTCTTTATTGTTTGACCAATCATCAATTTACATCTGTCATTTTTGACCAATCATCAATTTACATCTGTCATTTTTGACCAATCATCAATTTACATCTGTTTCTTGAAATAAGGTATTTTTTTACAAAATTAGTTCATCCAAAAATGTTCTATATTTTTTCATTGATATTGTGTCGCGGTTCCTTCCTCGTAACTCGCGTCTAGGTTGGCCGATCCGGGCTACTAAGGTCGGACACGACGTAGGGGGAGTGGGGGAAGAAATCTAGTTAGACCTGGGAGAGGTGGGGTCTGAAATAGAAATACTCATAGCTCGTGAGACGTGTTTATTGGTACTTACACAGAGTCTTGGTGATGCTGAGCGTCGGTCAGAGCGACGTTGGTAATAGCCATGACGTGGAGTCTCTGAGTCAGAACCCGGAAAGAGAAGAGGCTGGGTCTCCCAGCTTCCGACTCCCAGTTGATGGTAGTGGAGAGCCCGTCACTGGGGCAATCACACTACACTAACTCGGAAGGTTTAAGTCTTTTTAATCTTCTGACCAGACTTTCGTTGTCAAGGATCTCGATTGCCTCCACTTTGGTATGTCCGTGTAGCCTTAGTTTATGTTTGGCTGCAAATCGTCTTATTTCACTCGGAACATAGGGGATCTCAAGGTCTCGGTGTAGGTCACAATTTCTGATATACTACGGGACATTCACCATATTTCGTAGCACTCTATTTTGAAAAGTCTGAATACATATTGTTACTTTCTTTAGCACAACCCCATAGTTGAATGCAGTAGAGCCAAACTGGTTTCAAAATTTGTTTATGTAATAATAATTTATTGTGTATGGCCAATGAGTTGTGTCCCAGAAGTCAATACAGTTGTCTATACTTGAGACCAAGTTCACTTCTTTTCTTTTTGACGTGCTCCTTCCATCTCAACTTGGCGTCCAGTCATACCAAGGTATTTCGCAGTGTTTTCATATGGTATAATTACTCCATTTATTTTAACTGGTGAGGTATTTCCAATTCTTTTATTTGTAAAATTAATATGAGTAGATATGAGTTCGTTCAGCTTAATCTTCCTTCTTCTCGTCCATTGATAATTTTCGTCATTAGCATTTTGTAGCTTTTTGGTAACTTCTTGCATATTTGAATCCAAATCTACCATAAGCGCCGTGTCATCAGCATATGTCGCGACAGTAACATTTTCTGGCTATAGTATGTCGCTTGTAAACAATAAATGAAGAGTGGGACCCAGTACACTACCTTGAGGCACTTCCGCTCGTATGTCCTTAAAGTCTAAGTACTCGTCGTCTTGTTTGACCCTGAACAATCTATTTGTTAAATAAGATGTTATTAACTCGACATACAATCTAGGAAGAAATTTGTACAGTTTATGTATCAAGATATCATGCCATACTTTATCAAAGGCTTGGACCATATCAAGAAAGATTGTTGAGACATTTTTTCCTTCAAAGCTCTTTTTATTATTTTTGTAATTCAGTGTACCTACTCTATAGTAGAGTGCGTTTGTCTGAAACCAAATTGATGATCTGATATCAATTTCCTTCTCTGTATTATGGGTCTTAATCTCTTTAATAACAGTTTCTCAAAGAGTTTTGATAAAATAAGTAATAGTGAGATGGGTCTATACGATTTAGGTTCAGATAATGGTTTACCAGGGTTTGGGATCATAATAACTTCCTCCACTTTCCAAGAAGAGGGTACATGTTTTAATCTGAAGGCTGCATTAAATAAATAAGTCAAAAAGATTATTCCTCTACATGGCCGATTTTTCAATACATCTCCATTAATTTAATCATATCCAGGCGATTTCCTGAATTTCAGAGATTTTACTTCAAAGATTTCATTCCAAAGATTGTGAGTTGTGTTGTCGACGACTGAAGGGAACATTCCACATAACGATTAAATGTTACTTAGCATTCCACATAACGATTAATGTGCTAGAATAGCACTTCCCCCTCATGCAATATTGTCAGAATGTATTGTCTGGTATACATCGTATTTTGAAGAAGTGAGTTTGCCTCGTTGAATGAGTCTCCGAAATAAGGAAGACAATATTTTTTGTATTAATAAATTCTTCAATTTCATGTGTTTTGTTGTACTTGCCATTGACATTCGAGGTAGAAATACATATGTCAGATTGTTTTATTTTTTAGAGCTCTGTGAGAATTTATCTTCTAACGTATTAAGTCTCGTGGATATATTGTTTATGGTTTCAGTTATATTTTTAATCATTTCTGTAATGGTTATTCAATTTTCTACTGATTGTAATTTTTCTAGATAGTTAGTTTGACTTTCTTGGGTGTTTTGGGCATAAGTAAGATTGTCAGCTCTCATTTTTGATGTAAATGTCCTTGGTTGTAGCTTTTGCGGTCTTTGTGTTGTTTCGTCTCTCCGTTTCTGCAATTCTTTTGCTACCATGCATCCCCTATAATTTGAATGGTGTTCTTCTGAACAATTTGCACATTTCGGAGGGGTGCTTGAAGGCTTTCTACATTCAACTGTTGCGTGCTCACGAACGCACTTCGCACACACAGGTATGCGCCGACACTTCTGAAACCTTTTACACTGAGGGATTAGTTTGCTTCTTCTGTATGACTCAATTTTGATAAACATCTGACACAAATACTATATAATAATTTTTTTTCAGTTCTTCAGATTTACCAAACGTTTTCATAGATAACGATATGGCTATATAATTTATCTTAACACTTTCTTTAACTTTCTTAATAATGTTCACAACACTAATTACCTTAAATTCATTATTTTCCAATCCTTGTTTAATATCATTAAGGCAGTCCTCGGTCCATCACCCTTATTGGTCTGCTTTGTTTATTTTCATACGTGTGCCATTCCACTTTAGAAGTATTTAGATGATTTATCATTTGTCTATATTATCTAAATTGAATTTCAACTCCATATTATTGATAATCACTTTGAGAGTCAGATTTTTGTTTTTAAAGCTTGAATAATGGCACTATAATTTTCTACATTTCTAAGAATTACGGACGGAGGTTTAGCTTTATTGGTCACCTTATTGAACACCAATATTTACAACATTTTCTTTCTGACTACTCTCTTCTGTGGATTTGTTTCCAAGAGGGTTGCTTTGTACCTCTGGACTGTTTGACGATTTACGTTTCTTCTTTTTCCTCTGATTTTCCTTGAGAATCCACTCGGTCTCTTGAATTAACTCATCTTCATCAGTAGTTTAAACAGTTTGACAGTGTGTCGTCCTGGTTTTGGCAACAATTTGATCAATTAACGATATTTTGTTTTCTAAGTTTAGAATATGCTGTTGCAAGTTTTTTTTTACTGGTTCTTCGTGGAAATTTCTTGCTCTTATTTCTTTTTGCAATTCCTGCTAATAATCAGGGACAGGCGACTCGTTTACTCTTTCTTTTCTTCAATTTCTTTTTCTAATAGTAAATAACACGGTTGCAGAACTGAGTTAGGAGGAGATCTGCAAGTTACCGAGCTCTTTTTAAACGAATCTGTTATCCGTTTCTCTTCTGATAGAGTTTCGCTTCAAATATTTCCTATTCGTCCAAAGTTGGTTTCTTTCCTGAGCAATAGTTGGCCCTCAGAATTCAGAGAGCGTGCCTCCTGAGAGGGTGGATTTTCCACAAAACGTGGCGTACCACCTGGGGTAGTCTTTTTAAGAAACGTTTTGTCCATTACTTTTGGAGGTGACGGGGTTACCGTCTGATGAAGAAATGAAGAAGGAAGAGAAAGGAAATGACTCCCTAGACCTCGAAACCTATCAGGGTCAGAAAATAACTAGAGGTGGTCAAGGGAGTCCGATAGGACAGAAAAAAAGGGATCTACTCTCACAGAAGAAGAAGAAGATAGTTGATCCTGCTGGGGCACCATGGGGTTGCCAATTCCCTTGCTGTCTAGATGACGACCCCCTACGGTCCACGGGTCCTTATTCAATATATTCGGACCACCCCAACATATATTGGGATCCCCCATCCGCCACCCAGAGAACGCGCTCTCTAGAGGAGGAACCTCTGAGATTAATAATCAATAAAAGCCCATTACAGCGCAGAAAACCCGTGCCATAAGGATGGGGGAATTTTTACTCGTTATGAATTCAGACGCGGGAGGCCTCTGATTCATGCTGCTCCCAGACGGGAGAAGATGTAACTATAGACGACGCACTGAGGCACATCGAGTGAGGGACAAAGATCGCGAGCCGTTTTTCCCCGAAGTCAAACAATAAATATGCGTTGAAAGGTGAGACATGGGGAGCTGGCAGCGTAATGTTGACGACTGTATTCCAAGCAGATAAGAACTAAAAAGACTCATTTTATTCTTACCTAAAATTCATAATAAAGGTTAATTCATAACAGGCAAACAAAAATCATAGAAGTGGCGTGAACAGTCAGACCATTCCATTTCATCATCAACGATCGAGAAAAACTTAATTCATAACACTGGCAACAACCTTTTAGGTTAATAATATTTTTATTTGAAATTTATTCTTACGACATTACAATATGTTTAAATTTAGGTATAATCATAGTGATATTTCTTTCATTATTAGTTTTAAGAATACATACTGTATACAAGTATGTAGTACATATGCGTCGAATTAATTCCAAAACTCTTATAAAACAGAGTCGATATGAATAGTGCCTATTAATGCGTCCACAGCAAAACCGTGCGATGGGGTTGTGGCGGAGGCCGCCAGTCTACTTGCGGATGCTGTGGTTGCGTGACCTCGAGCAGCAGGAAGAGAGGCGGTTACAGGAGGCACAACATCCCCGACGGCAGACACCTCTCACACCGATTTGTGAGGAGGAATGAACGTTCCTTCTTCCCAGACCAACGATACGGAAGAAATACTTCATATTCTGGAATATGTCCTCGTCGCGTCCTCGAAAAGATCTGAACTCGTAGGAGTCAGAGCAATGGACGCATTAAATCTATGGCAAACTTAGCTGCTAGTATGAGTAACCCCTGTCTTGTGAACGAAATATTTTTGTCGCATTTTAAAATGCTTTTCGTTGGATCTAATTCGTTTATTTTGTGGTATGTATCTATATTAAAACTGTTAATCCGTGGTAAATAGGTATTTTTGGTCTCTCCCCATTCAGTCTGATCCCTCCACCCCAGCACTCTTTCTTAGAGTGAAATTTAACTCAATACGAATGAATTTCAGCTCGTTATTTGACTGGGATGTATGTTTGTTGCTTAGAATGAATGTAAAATTAAGGTTGTGTCCACTCCCAGTAGTGTGGAAACATGTTTTCGAGTACGTAAAGTGTGCTTCATTAACTTAAATTCTACCTTTCGATTGGGAACATAATTTTAGTGGACTTCAAGTATGTAGTCATAAAGAACCATTGCGATTTACTTCTCGACTGAAAGATAAGAGTGGATTTGTTTTGGACGCACTTGGAAATATTTTGATTTATAACAAATTCTTTATGTTGGGTTAGGAAACACCAAGGTGAATGTTGTGTAACGGAAACTACTCACGTTTAAGCTCAATTTATTTGATTAATGAAACATCTTGTAACTTTAAAAATTCAATTTAAACACTAATTTAAATGAACTTATACTAATGAACCTGAAGGGTTCCAGGGTCTCCTTATTCACTGCTATAGGGCGCTGCAGAAACTAAATCCCTCCTTCGGGAAAGAAAACACAGCTCTGTTTTATAATAATAGAGAAACGCATTTATTGACTTCGGAAAACATACAATAATAAAAGAAATACCACACAAAATGAGAAATTCAACTTTACTACAAATTTACTTTTGGCAAGGAGATTACTGTTCTCTTAATGAACAACCTAAATTTTAAATTACTAGCATTGCCAATTTAATTGCTCTGATTCTCAATCGCTATTTTCTGCGCACGAAGTTTGCACCCAATTTTTAATTCAAAAGTCTCTCTTGATGATTTTAAAATAATTATACAACAGCAAATTTTGGTGGACTGCTAATGAATCTACATGTAATTTAAAAGAAACTATCACTCTTGGTGTAGATGAATCTCAAGGAAACGCTCGTAACATTCTCAAGAACACAAATAAGAGAAAATTTCAGACCATGCTACACAGATGTCGAGAGATGAGTAGAACTAGGGTCGAACTCCTAAGTCGCTTCACTGGTTACGGGGTTGGATGACGTTTTGCACTGCACCCGACTTTAGTTGGCGTGGAATCTTCCAGAAGCGCTTCGCGGCAGACAGCGACCATTCACTCGTACCGTCGCTCGTGACCACCACGCGGACCGTACGGTCGGCGGACGTACTTTGTCTCCGTGTCGAGGAATAGTCTTTTCTAGCCAACACTTTTCGCGATGGACTCGCTGGTTAGTGTACAAGATGCGTATCTTAATTATTTCGCAAGACAATCGAAATATTTAGTCCGACTTCCGCGTCGCTTACTTTGAATACCGAAACAGAAAACTACTGTTCTCCTTTGTGCTGCGGCGGACGACGCTATGGAGGGGACGTGTTATCCCTCGAGTGTTCAAGCCCCATATCTTCATCTTCGTCTGCAAGTCGGTGTCGCACTGCCAAAATCATCCCCCTCCACTTTTGTGTTCTTGAAGCGACGCGACGGGAAGTCTATCCAATACCCAAAAGAGAAATACTTAATACTAAAATGAATTTCTGTGGTTAGTGGAATTTCCCACGTGAGTTCTTGAGGGATGTCAAAAGTGGTGTTGCCTAATACGTCTCAATAATTATTTTTAAACTCTCCACGGAGCCATAAACTTTTGTGTCCGTCTCCCCTCGCTACCTACGCCACAACGAGCTTGAGCTTGCTAATTTCTCCTTTCCAGAAATTTCACTGTGACGATACGTTTTATGTTACAAGGGAAAAAAATAAAAACGTTAACTGTTAATGTATATGAAAGAGGTGAGTTGTAGTTATCATGTGTCAATGCATTAACAAAATTTCTACGTTTTGCCATGTTAACCAAAATTTCTCTCGTTACTCAAAAACATAAGTTACAGACACAGATATGTAGACGACATACTAACACTATGAACAGATTAGGTCCGACAATTAGAATTATTCACACAGTTCATGAATACTCAACATGCGGGCCACAGAGATCACGAACAATTCTATAAACTTCCTGGACTTAAGCTTAAGTATCACTAACAACAAACACTCCTTCGACATCGACGAGCAACGTACGCACACCGACACAGTTATTCATAACTCATCAGACCATCATCTTTCTCATGAACACGTCGCATTTCAAACAATGAATCACCTTTTTTACACCCCTTTCACCAGACAACATTAAAAATGAAATTTCGATCTATTTCAGATCTAATTCGGAAAAAATTTCTCCAAACTTATACTCCGATCGTACACATCTCTCACACCAAATACAAACGAACACGTCATATATCTCAATCCCTTAGCCAGGAAAGACATCAGTTTCTTTATCCCAGACTTTACAAACAAAAACAAACGTCACGTTTAAAAACAATTCCCTCCAGAAAATCTTTTCCTCCCACCCATCATGTACCGAAATGGTGTATACACACTATTATGTGAAAACTGCAATGTATATCGGTCAAAGAGGAAGGATGATCACAACACGCATCTCAGAGCACATGGAAAGACAAATTACACTTCGCTACACATCTCACAAAAACCGGACACACATTCAACATTGACATCAATGTCACCATTCTAGAAATATACAAAGGATTTTGGCACAGAATAAAATTAGAACAGTTAAACATTTTATGCAATTCCAGGCGAAACAATATATTTAACGAACCAATCTATTTCCCTCGATTCCCAAACGATTTCGGTCTCCATTTATTTCCTTAGCAATAGACAGTAGTTTGGCCAGATAGTTTTTCCTCGAAACCCATCCATCACTACCCTTACCCCCGCCCCCTGTTGCTCACGTATAAAAGAACCCAATCGGCGCCTTCCCGTTGCATTATCTTGCCAGAAATTTCCAACATTCAGGTAAGGGTGAACACGAGGTCTAAACCTCACCATCTCAGATTTTGATAAAATTTTGAAGGGAGTTAGCCATCATATAGATTAAGAAAAGTACCGAGTATAGTTGTAAAATTTCAACCCGATTGGAAGTTACAAGAAAGTAAACGTTAAACAAAACGCCCCAAAACGGCTCTACCCAAACTTTTGAATTGCTCTGGAAGCTTTCATAATTGAGATAGAGAGATGGCAAAGGGGTTATTTCACAGTCTGTTAAATGATCTCTACAATGATATGTTATATAATATAGGTCAAGGAAGAGAAAAAACTAACATGTTCAAAAGTAAACTTTTTTTATTTCACAAAATTTATGTTCAATTTCATCAAATACGCATCTTTAAAAATTTTCAAATTAATACTCGATATAGTGGTACTGTCTACTATCAAATCTTCTCAAAGCTGCATACTTGGACCAAACGGTACTTCGTTTCAAAGAACGAAACAATGTTCTTATAGGTGTGATCATGAAGAATCATTTTTTCTATCCTTTACACCCTTCAAAGAGAGGTTTCCGATAAAAATTATACTCGAAAATTTAGCCTAAGTGTCCTTTGTGTAAAGGCCGACATTTTATTGTAGGCAAAAGAGACGAAAACAATCTTCATTATTGTTAAGTTACTGTGTAGACGGCGTTCACGTCTGCCGTAGAAGAATCGACCAAGAGAGTGACTCAAAGCGAAACGACTCTTCTCTCGCAGAAACGAGACGATTCAACTTTCGTCCCATTGCCTCTTAATGAAGAAATTCCTGCGGAGAATGACGGTATGGGGACGGACTGGAAGGGAGCAGACGCATAAGAAGGACGTGGTGTCTCCACGCCTTATGTCGGTTGTGGCTGCTTGTGTGAGGGTTAACTCAGATGCACTTCCACTGTAAGCAGTGATTCCCTATGTGCCTCGGGAGTGTCTTATGTTTCAGGAAGACAATGTAAGCTGCATTGTTGTAATGTTAAACATAAAACGCGTTTTTCTGGTCTACCCCTTCATATTTACTCTATCACGTGAAAAGTAATCTTGTTATAAATAATTTAAAGTTACTGTACAGTGCAATCAATTTGCCTAAAAAAAATTCGGGAATCAGTGCAGTAGGGTTTTGACTGTGAAGGTGCACGTAGCATTAGTTAATGTAATAGCTTTAAATTAAAGGTGGCTCTTAAAAGAATTATAATACAAACATTACCTTACAAGAATCGTAAGAAAAGTTTACAATCACTGAAGTGAAAATCGTGAATTATGTTCAATTTTTTATGTTCATTTAATACGATACAATTTGAAAATTTTATCAACTCAATTGATGATCAAACTTGCATGATGATTTGAAGGTAACAACTAACATAAGGAGAAGCTCACAAATTACCTTATTACTTCCGATTTCGAGTTCATAACTTCAATTTTAATATATATGTCGTAAGTATAATTTAATAGAGATATTTATTTCGATCTTTTATGTAGACAAATTTTTATTGAATATCACGACGTTTCAGCAATTGACGTTTTATTGTTGTTCATTTTGATTTTCTGTTTTGATAATTTGTTTTTCATATTATATATTTTTCCATGTAATTGTTTTATTTGTACACTTAGTTATATTTTTCTTTTTTGTTACAAAGATAAAATTAACGTTACATAAGATAGTGTATTAACACATTTGTTTATACACTACATTCACTGATGGCAGAATTCAACTGGTGAAACTTCGTTATGTTTAATAAAAATTTGTCCATGCAAAAATTTGAATATTTTTCTAGTATATATAATAAACTTTAATAATTTTTGTTTATTATTATTTCACATAAATATTTTCAGAATAGGAGTCATAAATTATTGTAAGTGTAGCTATTGTCATCTCTATTTCATTCCAGAATATACAACTTGGCAACACCACTCATAAGTCCTACCTAAATCAGTCTTATCTAAGTTATGTGCTTGAAAATCTAAGTTATGTTGAAATTTATACAAATAATTAGATCAGGCGTCAATGTGCAAATAATTTTAATGATTATTCAAGCTTTTGTTTTGAATATAACGTGAATGTCAGGGTGTGGGAGATGAGAGAATAGAAACAATAATTCGTAAGCAAACTTTATAAAAAATAATTCCACGATTGACTTCCATTTCCTTCACAAGCACAATTTTTATTTAAAACTGACTTGGACAAAACCTAACAAGTTTAGTATACTTGTTAGGTAACCATGTATACTTGACGAGCTCGTTTAGTGTTTTGAAGGAGTTCTATTCTTGACGCGTGGACGAAGATGCATGAAATGTTTTATTGGAAACATTTGCACTTGCGTTTTATTGCACTTGCGTTTTATTGGAAAGCTAGAGTTGTAATGTTTTAGGAATGTTGAGATAAATACATTGAATTTGTCGTCGGTGTTTTGTTTACAATTGCCAAAACACCGACGACAAATTCAATGTATTTATCTCAACATTCCTAAAACATTACAACTCTAGCTTTCCAATAAAACGCAAGTTAATTAACACAAAAAAATACAATAGATGGATCACCCTAGGGATAAGAATTTCTTCAAAAAACAAACGCCGTTTATATTATCTTTCAAAACGCTATAACCAGCCACCCGAATTCCATAATTATTTTCGTAAATATAAGAC
>NNCF01127799.1:54720-108904 GCA_002313205.1 Laupala kohalensis
TGTTTCGACAGCGTACCCTCTCAAGACAAATATGAAGAATATATTCCACGAAGAATGTCTCCTCTTTTCAATCGACCATTGTCAAACTAAATTAATTTTCACACTTTATTTCCTAAAGGTAGAGGACTCGCTCCAGCGCCCAGTGAAACGCACTGAAAATTCCCCACCATTTGACTTCCAAGGATATGCGGTCAATAGAGACGAAAGATCAGTTCGATCGATAGAGAGGGCGTTGTCCATTGCCCATGACTGCTTTCCCCTAAAAGTGAATCCTATCCTCCATGTTGGTAGTTCTCAGCTACTAGTATACATAATTGATGAGAATGATCTATCGCGTCGAGTAATAAGTCTCGTGCGTACGTAAGTTTGTGGAACGGAAGAGGAAGCGCTTTTCCAAGGGACCACTCTGACCTTGAAAACTTCAAGAGGGATGCGGATTGGTGATGCATGTGTGCCACTGTGATTGTTTGCAGTGAGTGTTCATGTCTTCAATATTAGCGTACACAAATATAATTTATTGTAAAGTTTATTGCCAGCAACGAATTAACGTGCAGCGCGCATTGATTTATCGTTGCTTTTATTATTGTAAGAACTACATTTTAAAACCATAAAAGCAAAAAGGAGTAAATTTTTGCAAAAACTAATAATAATGATAATTTGTTAGTCTGTTAGTGAGCAATGCACGGTGGCAGATAGAAAAGAATACATTCATAATAAAATAATACGAAGTTAAAAATCAAATCATCAATATCTATGAAAAATATCTAAAAAATACACACACAAACGGAATAAAATGCTTAGAAAATTATTACATATGACACAACGAAATAGAAATTACATTTAAGAAATTAATTATATACATGAGACTCATATGTGCGTATAATCACATACACACACATACACATTTTCCCTTACAGTGACAGAAACAAACTCATACGATCAAACACGTTCAATATACACACATATGACATTACTCCTCTTATACACTTAGAGTAAAAGTAATTGCTATAACATAAACAAAATAATTTTTAACTTTCAAAATAAAACCAAAGAAGAGTTGCTAAGAGCAATCATGTACATTTCAATACACATCACTACACTTTACTACTTTCACTCTGAGCATTTCTATACCATTTTCTATTAATTTTTTTTATTAGTAATAAATATTTTTCAAATAATCTGCAATAAAATGTTCCATCTGTTTACATACTACGGAGGTTAAGCTAATTGGTCGATAATTACTAATAAAACAGCGATCACCTCCTTTGTGAATTGGTACCACGACAGTCTTCTTCCAGTCCCGTGCTAATGAAGAATTATTTAATGTCATATCAAAAAACCTGGCTAGCTATGGAATCATGGTTTTCCAACAGAGTTTAAGTAAATCCCCTTGAATTTTGTCGTGACTGATTGATTTTGTAATTCTTTATCTTAGAAATTCGCTGTCACAGCATTCTAATGTTTAAAACGAAAATATTTACATGGGAATTATTTGTCAAATTTAAACTGTCGTCAATAGAGGAAATACCAAAAACCGACGAGTAATATAAATTAAATACATTGGTCTTATCCTGAGGTTCCGTGTAGATTGCACCTTTGTTTTAAATAGCGGGTGTACTTTCTTTATAAACTTTCCGTCTTTTCAGGTACTTATAAAATTGCGACCAACAGTTGTCTTTATTTTGAAAAATTTTCTGTAGAAAATACTCCTAAGCATTTTTCTTTGCTATTACTAACTGTTTAAAGAGATATCTGTAATTATTTTGGTAGTCAGTCCCTTTTTTTCGATTTTCATATGCTTTCTTTACTTTGGCTTTCAATCGTCTAATGTAACTATTATAGTATTAAGGGTCAAGATTGTTTTCTAATTTTATATGGGTAACAAATTTTTCAATGCTCTTCTTAAATTTTAACCAAATTTCTTCCACGGAGCTTCCCGTACCAGCCTATCTCGCGTAATTTCGACGTAGAAAAAACTGGAAATCTGGTACGTTTGTTTTATTACATTGATAAATTATTCTTCCCTGTGGTCTAGATGTTTTAGAATTAGCCTAGTGGACTTCTAAGATAACCGTGCGGTGGTCACTTATACCGTCTACAGTGTCGCAAGAAATAAGCTCATCCACCGGTCGCACGAGGAAAACATGGAGTATTGCATCCCCTCTTGTCGGTTGCTTCACTACCTGACAGTAGCCACAGTCCCAAACAAGATTGTTTACTAATGATTGCGTATTGCTAATGCTACCTGAGTTACCATCTCAGTCAACATGCGGTAAGTTAAGGTCCCCGCCGATAATGTTATTTCTACTTATATATGAACGGAGACCCATTTTGTTAACTAATTTTTGTAACACGCTCATTTCATCACTTGGCGCTCTATATATTCCTGTACTTTCTAGAGTTTTACCTGAATAACCTTCAATTTCAACAGATATTATTTCGTGAACTTCGTCTACCTTAAAGAGCTTAAAAAGCACGACAAACTGTTTTTGACGCAAACAAAAACTCCACCCCCACGACTCACGCGATCGCGTCAGAAAACTGAAAAATGTGAACGAAATATTTCTGCATTTTTCACGTCCTCCGATAGTCATGCCTCCGTATCAATGATAACATCTGGTTCATAAATATCAACTAAATTGGAAAAATTTAACTTTTTGTTGAAAATACTTCTACAATTCATCTGCAGCAACACTAGCGACTCACCCTTGTTAACTGGTCGACGAATCTCGTTTTCTTCTCAACCGCCGTCGCCTCCTCTTGCACCATCACCGCAGCCATTGCCTCCCCCGGTGACGCCACCGACTCCGCCGTCGGCGCCGGCCTCGTTGCAGCAACCGCCTCCACCGTCGAAGCTGTCACCGTCTCCAGTGCCACCTTCCCCTCAGCCAACACCACCGGCCGAGCGATTGCTGCCGTTGTCGTTAAGCTGGAGTCTACCACTTATTCGAGGTTCCCAAAGCGCTTGGGTATTTCCTACCAATACCATCTCAAACACGAGTTGTAGGGGGCTTCGCACGTGACAACCGCGAAAAGAGTTTTCCTAAATGTGACGCTCCTCGCCTATTTAGATGATGCCCGTTTTAATGTTGTTAAAGTAAATAAAAAACATGCCACGAACAATGAATCTTATTAATGATCGTATACCTTTCCCATAACATAATCCAGGTTACGCGATCTTAAGAGGTCGTTTGTTCCGACGTGGAGAATAATAATATCGGGGGTCCCGAAATCCCGATTTTTCTTCACGAGTCGCATTAAAATGTAACAATTGTTTTTAATATTAATTTTGCAATAGCTAATTAACAGTTTTTTAACTTGCAACGTCTCAATTTATATTAGTATTACCTACAACTCGCTTATTTAGATTTTTTGTCTAGGATCAGTTCAACAATGAATATGCATTATCTACAAAAAAATTCACAGGCAAAGGTATACTATAAATCCATATATAAACACGCGTGAAAATGTTTATAAACGGGTGAATTTTTAATGGTACTAATAATTTATTTCTCTTATATCTGCAAAAATTCAAAAAAGTTCAAATGAATTATGATACACCCTTTAATGCCCTCCTATAAGTTACTTATATTATAATTAATTTCAAATGAAGTTTATTTTATTATGCATTTTTTATATATTTAAGGTTTGGCACTGTCAATGTTTTAATATAAAATGTATAACATAATAGGTTTAACATTTTACTTCATTTCTTCTACAAAAAGATAGAGGAAGGAAACAGGAATATGAATACCGTAGTTAGCTGAAACTATTATTTTAGAAATTGACTTGACTGAATGAACTCTTCCTTTTCTTAAATGCCCCCCTCCCCCCCCAAGGGGACTTTCATCTAGTAAGTAAGTGTTTGGCAAACACGGGGTCCCGAGCTGAGTCTGGCATTACTTCCACTTACTTATACGAGGCTCCTTTCTTTCTCTTTTCTGACCTTCCTTGGTCACTTCTTGTACTTTCCGATCCCGTCGCTACGGTATATTTCATTTTCCTCTTTCTCCTCCCCGTATTTTTGTAATGATATATGTAATGTTTTGTGATATGTTTTGATATATTGTAATTCAGGAGGGTTTTTAGTGGGTGTGGTTGAGTTATTCGGCGAGTCCAACACGCGGGGAGAGTCATGTTGGCTCTCCTTAGTGAATAACTGCATTTTCGCTACCTGTACAGAATTTTAGGACTCTAATGACCTAGATGTCGACGAGCCGTAAAGCCTCCCCCCCCCCCACCNCTTAAATGCGTGTGAAACAGCACTGTTTGTTAGCATTTGCTTTTCTTACTTGAGTGGTGAAGGTATATAAAAGTCGTACGAATTAAAGAACTGCCTCGTGATTCGTCTGTCGCTGCTCGTTAGCTAGCTTATTCAGGGTTCTACAAGATCGATATAAATGTCTCTGCGCCGTGTGAAAAAAAACCGTTTTCGTAATTTTTTTAGCATCTTCCAGAGTACCATCGACTTCTTTGTACCTGCACTTGTTGAAAGTACCCTTGTTAGTAGATTCTATTCTATTAAAAATTTACGACCCTCTTGAATGAAAATTCTGAAAAAATATTTTGGATCTTCAAGAATTGTGTGTTTTTGTTTGGGCAAGCTCCTTCCCAACCCAGAATCACATACATAGCGATCGACAAAAACATACCGTTAAATAATATTTTTATCAATTAAAAAATAAATTAACTTTCATTTTGTAAAAAAAATACATAATTCATATATATTTTACAAATAACAACCACATGTTTATCCTAGCTCAGATATTTGTCAATTATAACACCCACATATATGGTTTGTTTCACTGTATCAAGATGAACACAATAGCAGTCTTGCATAAATACACAAAAGTCAATATCAAGCTCTCTGTCATGATAAGAGGAAAAAATAATGTATACTATTTTCCTTTTATTTCCAGACAAAGCATTATTTCCGAGCTAGCCAGCAATCTGCTTTAATATTGTTTTAAATTTGTTTTGATCTCGTTCCAAATGTTTGAGCTGCAAAATACTGCAGTATCATCTGGATAATTATTTTTTCAATTCATTTACATACGTGACGAACGAAAAGGACCCAATACAGTTCCATTAGCTTATATGCAATCCCTCTTACCCACTCTATGCAGTTTGTCCTATAGTATCGTATGGTTCCCTGTATTCTTCATCCTAATGTAGAAAAACAGCAGTTGTATGCAGACCTTCATCCATGTTCCCACGTACAAACCCGTTTAAAGGTGCAATTGTCATGTCTAAAGAACTGTGTTGCCGAAAACCACACAGCCTCTCAACTAGCACTTATTGCGAATTCACAATTTAATTTAAGTGCACTACATCTATCACATAGGTTACACCGTGCTTTTATAGACAGTCAAAAACACAGATCTACATTTAATCATTATGTCTTTTCTTTATTTCTTCCATTATGTTAATTGTGAAGGTTTACATTGTCAACGTTTCGAGACACTTTTTTACAAACTTCACAAGTAACATACTGGAAGAAATAAAGAAAAGACGTGATTATTAAATGTAGTTCTGTGTTTTTAACTTTCTACAAAGACACGGTGTAATTTACGCGATATATTGATCAGACAGTATGAGAAAGAGTGATTGTGTACATATTATGCGCACTACGTTAAAATCCGGAATTGTTAAGTTTGCTTCATAAGAAAGCGAATTAAAGAGACACATTCCTGAGAGCTCCTCATGCTTTGAGTCTGGCAAGGACGAAACTCCGAAGTGTGTGTGAGGATGGTACCCACTTGTAGTTTGTTGAGACGAAGCCCAAAATGGGGGTCTGAGGATAGTACTAATATTCTATTAATGAAACTTTGTGAGAATATGATAAATGGCTTGAAAGAGATCAAACCAACATTCCGGGAGATGCCTTTTTTCGTTATTACATGATTAGCGGCATTTACAGAAAAGTTTATCTTAATAGTTTTAAATATTTTATGAGATAAATAAATAATATAAATAAATAAATTTATTGTCAAAAAACAATACAAACTGCGTATGACCACGTGGAGGACAATAAACTAATTTACTCTCCGGAAGCAAGCAAGGGACCATCCCATCAATTCCGATCAAGGGCCCTAAGGCAGAGGCGGATTCAAAAATTTCAGCAAAAGTTCCTAGATAAGATAAAAAGTTAACTACGAGTTATCATACTAATAGAATGTCAATATGTTTGTAATTTAATGCAAAAAATTTACATGTACACTTTTCAATTTTTTCAATTCATTTACATACGTGACGAACGAAAAGGACCCAATACAGTTCTTTGAGGCACACCACAAACAGTATTCCTAAAGCTTTATTTACATCATTTACCTTAACATATTGCTTTCTATCGGTCAAATATCATTCCATTAGCTTATATACTTTTATACTCATTTACGTGACGGCATTACCTTCTGGGGCAATTCCGGCCAGAGTATTCAAACTTTCAGAATTCAGAAGAGGATAGTTCGGATAATTTGTAAATCTCACCCCCAAAACTCACTGTATCAAGATGAACACAATAGCAGTCTTGCATAAATACACAAAAGTCAATATCAAGCTCTCTGTTATGATAAGAGGAAAACACAGTAGCTATGCAGCTATGTATTATCGAACTATTGAGTATTCTGAGTATAGGGTTTAAAAATCATAAAAATTGAAATAACACTAAATTCACTATTTATTGTTACAATAAACACGCCTAGACAAAGCCTAGGGGCGTGTTTATTGGGCTACAGAATTAATGTACCCAACCGTACCAAAGTTGAGTACACAGAAAACTAAATTAATTTGAACCATAAGACAACACAATCGTGCAAGAAAAAAGTTTTTAAAAAAATTGTTATAAGTTATTTTAAAAGTACTACAGCAATGGCGTGATAAAATACAAGACGGATTTAACTTTCATTAAATTTAATAAATTCTTTTACATTGTAGAAGCACTGGTGCAGGAGGTAGTTTTTAACCGCATGTTCGAAGAGATTCAATTTCACAATGTCTTTTATATCCTTGGGCAGAGAATTAATAGAACGATTCCCCAATGATACGGTCCTTTTTGGCAACGAGTGGTTGACACTATAGGGCGATGAATATTATTACTATTGCGAGTATTGTGTTCGTGAACGAGAATGTTTCGTATAAAGAAAGGGTGGCACTTCAGTAATTTGGTCTTTACAAACACAACTGTTTCATAAATATAAATGCAGGGAAGCGTTAAGATATTTAATTCCTTGAATAAAGGTTTACAAGAGTTTTGGGGGTGAGATTTACAAATTATCCGAACTATCCTCTTCTGAATTCTTAAAGTTTGAATACTCTGGCCGGAATTGCCCCAGAAGGTAATGCCGTCACGTAAATGAGAATAAAAGTTTGCAAAATCTGTTGAAAATTTTATTTTTTAATGAGCTGACGATTCCCATGACTTCACTGGCGTTAGTTTCGGAAGTGAACATAGAATTGGGTACGGGGGTGGATATCATTGGAGGACATTGATTTGGATATATTGAGTTCGTTATTTTACCAAGTTCTGAGAAGTGAGAATTAAAGAAATTTGCGATGTCCTGAGGATTTGTTACGATTTTGCCATCGTTTAGTAAAGAAACATTTTCTTCGCGGTTTTCAGAAGTTGACGTGTAATTTTTAACAATATTCCACATGGCTTTCATCCGGTTGTTCGATTTTAGTATATGCCTGTCGTTTTCCATTACTTTAGCTGCATAGACTACTTTTCGAAGAATAGTCTTATATTTACGAAAATAATCATGGAATTCGGCTGGTTGGTTATATAGTTTTGAAAGATAATATATAGTTTTCGTTTTTTCTCCAACGATATCTTTCTTAGTCATTTTACCTTAAGGATAATTTTTTTTGGTGGAAATCCAATTTTCGGATATTTTATTATCTTAACCATTTGATCCGGATGTTAGGAGTTCAACTTTACTTATTTTATGCGTACTGGTATCTAAGATCGAATTTAAAGGTTGGTTCGCTGTGAGTTTCCGTGGATTTAACTTCTGCATTTCACTCCCATTCTATATTCAGCCCCTTGTTTAATTTAAACAACAGAGCCAAATATCCATGTATTCCTGCCAAAGATGCTGCAATCGCGTGTATCACTTATCGTGCGATGATCGCCCTCCTCACCCTTCCGTGGAACCGTCGTAGTCGTTTGAAGAAGCCGCTTCCCCAAGGCTGCGAAGGGTTCGCGAGAACGAATAGATGCAAAAAAGCGACATGCTCTTTGAGCCCTGTGTTTCCGTTCCGGAAGTGATGGTAGCGGTGGTGAGGGGCGGACGTGGCGGCATCGACTTCCTGACGCCGAACGTCTCCGGCGCCGCTGCTCACCACGCGTCCCTACGGCACCGAATCCCGCAGCTTCCGCCGCATTGGGAAGATTGATGGGGAACGAATGTTGATTCAAGGGGTATGTGATCTTTTGGAAACGATTTAAAGCAAAAAAAAAATAGGCTTTCACATCATTCCAGGAAATGTTCCAAATAAAACTGAAGCATTTCGCGGATTGGTTACTCGCTTTCAGCTATGTATTTATGAATAATAATACTTTGTAGCTTAAAATAGCAGAAACTTGCTGTGACAACTAGAGAAAACTATGGAGAAGGGGGAGACAATGAGCCTATTTATTCTGTGGAAGTAAACGAGGGAACATGCCAACGATTCGGAGAGTATACTGGAGAATACTCCGAGCTGGGGCTACAAAGATATACAGAATACGAACGAAGACTGTGAGGGAGATAAGCTGCCGCCTTCCGATGTTTTACACACTATAGATTTCTAAAGCTGATACCTCCCTCGGCTTGGTACATCTTCACTACTAAATACAAAGGATAGGGGAGCTTAAAGTAACAGGGGTAAGTGGTAACACTCAATTTAAATAGGGAGTTTCAACAGCTTTGATTCAAATGTCGGGCTTAAATTCTGAACGCAAGGTATCACATAAGCGCCGCCAGTGCCCCGCCGGACCGCGTTGCGAGATGACGTGCTCACTGGCTCCGATTTGGCCAGGTATCGTAAAAAATATACTCACGTACTTTTTGATTTTCACTATCGTACATTCTATTAATGATTGTTTGATTTTTGTTGTTTGAATGGTAAAATATCTAACTTTGATTTTGAACAAAGAATTCCATTCTAGGTTTTATAGTTTTTAAGAAAATTAAAAAAATATTTAAAATGATTTGATGGGACAGGTTGTAACCAAAACCTGGGGTGTTGTAACACGTTACTACTTGCCATTTGTGCATATATCTAGTATATAACTGATTAATATGTTCCTATTTTAAGTTTGATGATTATGATTAAGAAGAGAAGTGTTTTGTTCATTGTTTTTAATTGAAAAAAATGTCATTTTATTATTTTTTATTAAGCATTTTACCACTTTAAAAAGTGTTATGTTACTACTTTGAGTTAAAATGAAGATTTTGTATGCTGTACCATGTGTTTTTATTATAAAAACCAATATTTGTTTATTATTTATGATTAATGTTTATCACAAGAAGCACCATTCAATTTAAATCATAATTGTGATAATTACACTTTAATACAACTGATATGGTATTAATTAATCTAAATATGTGTTGTTAAAGTAATTAAAAAATGGACCCCGTTTTTGCTAGCAAATATACTACCAAAATATTTATTGTTCCTACTTGCCCCGAGCCTGTTACAACTAGCTGCACGGAGTAAGTTGTAACACAATTTTTTTTAAATGTGTCAAGAAAAAACACGGGTAATGATTTTTAATTATGTACTACTTGGATTTAGTAACCAGATATGTATTTGAGAAATTGAATTTTTCACAGTAACAAAATTATTTGTATTTTATACATTACAAGAGAATTTCTGAAAATTGTTACAACCAGTCTCCCCCCTCCCCCGGCCAACTAGATGTACGTTCAATACTCTTATACGCTTGTCCGACAATATTGCAACCCTTAAAATCCATTTTATATGGATCTTGTCCATAAGAGGAGGACAGTTCCTTTCAATTAAAAAAATTCCTTTCCTAGCAAAATTTAAAAATTTGCTTTGTCACGTTCCACATAGGTCGTTGAATGTTTGCTGCATATTCTTGGAATAGTACCACGGTTCTTGAAGGATTTATAAAGCGGTACTACAGGATACGGAGTATCGCACATCAACACTGGATTCCTTCAAAGGTAAATCAGTTCACAAACACAGATTTTATCACTCAGGAGAAGACAGATATTTTCTTTATTTGTGACTCATACGTGCCGAGGCTTGCTTCAAGAGAAGATTTCAAGAAAGAGTTTTCAAATCATTTTTTTCGAGTTTCTATATTTTATCTTGATGCTGAAGGCCTTGATAAATATGACGGAATATCAGGCAGTAGTGATTGCACTGAACCTGGAAGAAATAGTCGATATCCATTAAAACAATACATCAGAAATCATGGAAACACCTCTACCCAAACCTCATTTTATTGGAACAGTATGTTCTATTTTTAGTTGACATTCCCTTAAATAATACTTTTTCAAGTGTTGTTAATAATTATACAGATCGAGAATCATACATCTAAGATGTAGATAATAGAATTAGTTAATTATGAAACATTCAGATTAAATTATTCTTTTTACACGTATTAATCGTACCTTGTACGGGTAAAATGTACTTGCAGTGTCTTGTACTTTTAATAAGGGTTTCGAGTTATATCTATGTAACCGCCAAAACGGATCCTATTTCCGCTGGATGAATCCCTAACTTCATTACTTCGAGTGCAACCGAGCAGACAACACTATCTCTGCCACATGACTTTCTACGAGGCTGTCACCTACGAGTCGATCAGCATACAAACCTTCTTTTCAATTAGGACTCGAATGCACTCAATATATAAGTTTAAAAACTTACAAAACATCAAGACTCTAACGTCAATTAGCTATGATATTAACGAGTTTAGTTCAAGTACCCACTCTGACAAACCATGGAATCCAGGACACTCTAAATTTGGCAGAAATTTTAAATTTTGTGATGACTACATTCGCCTATGTGTCAATCTTTACGGCATACTGACGATTTGGAATGCTAAATTCACCTGGACGTCGTATGGCTATCTACACTTTAATCCAAGCGGTATCATTCCCACGTAGAAATATCGATTCGTAAGGACTTCGTCGAAGTCGTTGCGACGTCGAAAAACAACGTCAAGACGTTGCCAACGTGTACGCATGTAACGTCGATTCAACGTTGAAGAACGCCGTCTTCACGACGTAGTAAATAAACACTTATTCGACGCAGGGTAATGACGCCAAAACAACGTCATCTCATGACTTTCCTAAAAATGTGGAATAATTATTTTTATTGCAACCTTTATGGATATTCACCATTGTATTACCTTCTTCTATAATATTTTATGACATGTGACACACCTTCCTATAACAACGTTGATTTACACGTTCGACTGCGGAGATTAGAAGCAGGATCTGTTCTATTCCAAGTCGAGCACGCTAGCACTGAGCTACTGCAACACGGTGGTAAAAGCAATGTTTTTATCCTCTTGATTGCTCTGCCTTACTATTGGTACCATGAATAATAAACAAGTAAAATACGATTTCTCGACAAAATTAATTCTTGGCGAAAAATGCTCCCAAGTAGAGTTCCAACTTCCATTACCAGATGGCAATGAAAGACGGAAAGTCAAAATTGCGAATGTGGTTCTGACCATCCAAAGAGAAATGAGTCACAAATAATTAATGAGGCCCATGCGCTATAATACTAATAATAATAAATATTTATTATAACTGAGACAGTTGAACGTCGTATACTGGAGTCATCTCAACGTCGATCTTCGGCTTGATCTCTACGTCGAAACAACGTAGATTATTATCGTCGTCTCGACGTCGCATAACGACGTTGTCTCGACTTCAAATTCTGGGAAATACGTCGTCGGGACGGCGTTGTTCATCCGACGTCGTCCTTCAGCTCGATATCGACGTTGAAATACTTCGAAAGTCGGTTCAACGTCGGCGATTTCTGCGTGGGTTATTTCACTTAATATTAAAACACTCACTTCTTGAATGTTACTAAAATATATCGAAAAATATCGGTTCCAGCGATTGTGGCTAGTTTTTTCTGTTTGCTTTACTACTTCAGCTCATTAAATCAGATCTAGTTATGAATCTGTAAATTATAATTATATCATAGCAGAAAAGCGATAGTCAATTAATCATTAAATACCGATACTCACATTTTCTGTATCCCGTTAACTTTCAAGTTAATTTGTACAACCGTTAACACTTTTATTACCTTCCGTAACATTTATCTTCGCGGGGTTGCCCTCAGGACGGAGTTTTTTCACCGATTCTCTGAAGCCCTGATGGTGCGGATTTCTTCACATCTGTAGTGAAAAAACGTTCTTTAGAGAAGGGTATGCTGACTACACAGGCCTAGTGTTTATGAGGAAATTTTGACGTATGCTGTCAGACATGATTAAGGAAAGTCTGAAGATTACAAATAACTGGTGCGAAAGAGAGAGACATCATGTCAACCTGTCAAAGACTGTTCTAATCCCCTCCAGAAAAAAGAATCCACGGTGCTTTCAGTAACTTGTGCCTCAATGGTGATAGAGTCACCGCATCCAAGGCTCCCCATCTGGGAAGCATTCTGGACTGCAAGTAATTTTGGAACTATCATCCAAAAGAACATCCACAAAGCGCTGTGGTTAATTTTAAGTCAGATACTCCTTGGGTTTAACTAGCGGTCTCAAACCGCTCATAAACTATTTGATTTATTTAGCGGTTATCCGACCACGTTCTGGGGTTATCTGACTGTGCCTCTATATATCCAAACACGTACTGTGGCTCTATTTAGCGGTTATCCAAACACGAGCATCCACGTGATGTGGACAACGCGCAACGATGAAATTCTACTGGACTTGGCACCAAACATACACCTCAAAGTTGAGTTAATGGTGGCTGTCTTCTGACTAGTTAGCACCGGCATTTTGAAGGGAAGTACATGCATTCTTGGCCAGTCTCACGTTATGGATGCAGTGCTTAACGGATCAGTCCTGGGCATAAGACCTGATCTTATGGGTACTGAGCCTCTCTTCGGCAAACCATTCTCGGTCGAACTAGGTTCACAGACAGACTGGAACAACGACCACCATCTGAGGTGGACCACGAACTGAAATTCTATACAGCTGGTACTCTCGTGGAATCAAGCCCTGGAATTGGAGTGTTCAGTAAAGTTCCGAAGACTGAAATTTTTGTTAGTCCGGGAAAATACTGCATAATATTTCAAGTAGCAGTCAATTCTATTCCTATATGTGCATTGAAGGGGCTTAACGAGAGCTATTCCAGGAGATACATTTTCTTCATCTTGGACAGCCAAACTGCACAAGCACTTATTCCGGCCAGACATCCTTGAAGCTGATGTGAGAGTGTTTCCTGTCTCTTATATCCCTTGTTCTCTGCAATTCTGTGTAGCTTAGGTGGAAGCCGGGTCACTGAGGCGTAGAAAGGAACGAAAAGACTGACAAATTTGCGAAAAAAGGTTCCCAGATACTCTTTATCGAATCGAAACCTTCACACGGCTCATACTTAAGCTTGTAAGGTGGTTTTCAACTGAGCAGTACACACACATCATAGATTAAGGAAACAGCTGCCCGTTCAACGGTTAGGCAAATTTCTTGTCAATACACCCGGTCCTGTTCTTGACACGTCCTATATTCACATGATCAGGGAACAACTTAGGACTAATCACAGGACACGGTCATGTCCTGAAACATCTTAAAACGGTCTTAGGTTTGTTCAATTGGAACGAAACCTCCTCTTTGCGGGGACTTAAAAGAAACAGCTCATCACATTATCCTGGACTGTTAGGCCCTGGGAGCAACAAGGAGGAAAATCTATGCAGACCCTTCTCCAGGACTAAACTATGATCCTGGCATCTGCAGAAAAGTCCTCTACGTACTCAAAGGCGCCGTTACTAGAGTTTTTGAGACTGCATGACATTTTTTAAAAACCATTAAACCCGCAAATGATGGCGCAGCGGCGCCGGTCGGAAATGTATTTAATTTATTATAGTCTAAAGGAACGGGAGATGTGTTATTGCTCAGGGTATGCGCATTTTGTCTGGTTAAATGTCGGTCAATGATCGGACATCAAATGCTTTTGCCTATAAATGTCTAGAACTCAATATCTCAGGACGGTTTGAGATTCCCACGATATGCGTTGAAGGGTCTGACATAAGAAATTAGCAGTCCTCAGGAGGACATGGGGTGAAGCCAAGTCGTGAGAACAACGGTTACTCAGATAAAGTGATACGGGTCATCTTCGGATCTTTAAGTTTCGGAGATTTAATTCACGAATGTTGTAGAAGAGATAAAATATTCAGTCATTTAGCTGCTTGCGGTGACCCTCTCCCTACTTCTGTTCCCACACTCTTGACTCATGGGCTGATCTCGTGTTGAAAACCTACAGAGTTAACAAATCCGAATAGTTTTAAATAATATTATTTAGTTAACGACCTTGGTATGTTTGCTTTCTGTGTAACATAGCGGTATACTACGTACAAAAAGTTGATGGTAAAATTTGATTGGTTTCGCCGAAAAATATATTATGTGGGCTGAACGTTATTCATCTCAGATGAAAATTTTCGTATGTTAATGTTCAAGAAGGGGAAAATCACCTTAAATTTCCAAAATTAACGCTTTAACTATTAACAATCATCTCTGGTTATAATTTACCTCTTTCTGTTCAGTTATTTTCAAATTAAACGCTTCTATTTTCAGGTATGTTTGTCAGTAATTTAGACTTTGTATGGTGTGTATTTTTGATTAACACATGGCTTTTTCAATTCGGTTTTCCGAAAACAATCATCTTTGTTCCCAATCCATCCCACAATTAGAAGCTTTTGTGGTGACTGGCACCACCCACAGTTGTTTTATTTTCGTTTTTCTCCGTGCCAAACTTTCCGACATGCCTATATTAGTGACACTTGTTACTTTGAAGTGACTTAAACTAACGTAATTTGTAATTTTTTTAACCTACACAGTCTACCTTTCGCTATTAATTATTGAATGTATAATATTAATATTATACTTTCAATAAATATTAGAGAGTAATATTAATGCTATACTTTAAATTCAATTAATAATTCACGACGCAATTTTTTCCACACGTTCTCCCTCCAGCAAACTTCTTAATCACTTCAGCTTGTTAACAGCTCCTTTCTGCTGATACTAAGACAAATGTAAGTTCTGCTCTAATATACCTATTTTAAATGTGTCTTCACTACATTTTGTAATCCGAAAACGTTTATTTCCGGAGTTATTTTCTCTTCCGTTACCGAAAACATGTTTTCATTTGCTTCTAGAAGTCTCTCTACCTTTCTAATCTGCTCTTAATTTTCTAATATCATCAAGGAATATTGCTTCGTTTCTCTTGTGTATTTAGTTTCATCTTCTGTTGTCTTGTTTCTTCCCCTGTTTTCTAAAATACTGTATTTTTCAATGAATCCTTTCTATCTACTACTACCGTCGGTTTTTGTCCATAGTTTTTCGTCAATCTTGACTGACTCCACTATTCTGAAGAAAGTGAATAACGACCAAAACGTCGGAGTTAAAAAAACTTGACTGGTTCATTCGTGAAAAAGTTTGATTTGGATAAGTAAAGTTAATAAGTGTACCTAACTAATATAAGCGGTAGAACTTTGAAAACTTGTGACTCCGTATCCATAATAGTGCATCATGCTTAATTTACTCATGGATAAATGAATGTATTTATTTATTTTATTTTATTTCGTAGATTCCGCGTTCTACTTCTCTGCGGTATAGTGAAAACAATTACACTTCCACTAGACCAGCGTTGTCGGTGTATTCATGTTTTATCAAACAATGTATAACATGATATTATAATTGCCTATTTTTCTTAAAATCCCATAACTCTTAATACAGAATTTCGAATTTATTTTATATCACGTTAGGTAATAATTCAAGTGGAAAATCATACACGTGAGCATGAAATCATACGTACATTCAAGCAGGTCATGTTACGTAACCATCTCGTTCAAATTCAAATATGCTATTTTGTCATAAAGTCAAATGTATTTTTAATTCAATAATGCCTTTTATGTCGTTTTATTACCTGTGTTCTTTTTATGAGATAACTTTATGACACATTGCCTATAAAGTGATGCAATTTTAAACATCCCTTCGGTAAATGCACTGCCACAAATATGTGATGTCACTTCATCATTCCACATTTTATTAATGTCAATAATACTGAAGTAATAAATATTCATTTTCTATGAAGGTCCTAAGAACGTAATCACTAAAAGGTCTCGAGATAGGTAACAAAAATGTACGAAGTACGGTAGTTGAGAGCTTTCAGATTGCCAATCAAACCGTCGACGTTCATTGGTATGCAGGCTACTGAAGCATTTAATTGGAATCTTCGGATATCAGTAGTGCATTGGTATGTATTGACACACAAATACACTGTGCAAGATTTTTTTCCTTTACACATTTCCGGAATTCAGAAAGAGTAATTGGTTCCATAACAAGATACAAATATGCGTATCAATTAATTCTGTTTCGTAAGCATTTGTCAAACACAAATCTTGAATTGCAAATACGTATACGCCGGGTTGAAAGTTGAGACACTATCTTGACTGTGAGGAAAAGTAGCAAAGAGTCTATTAATCGCTTTAATCCTCTCCAAAGGTGTTCCGAATGTCAGTTGTTTTCGTACTTGGCGACTGAGTATCATCAAGAGACTAAAGAAGACAATATTGAACGTCGGTACTGTTAGCAACCCAACCTTATTCCCTTAACTCCATTTTTATTCATTGGACCATCATAAAATTGGACAACATTGGACAATCATAAAATGTTTTGGAACAGTATCCCCCGTCATTGGAATTTGTAGATCCCGCAAATCCATGTTTATATTTATTTACCCCACATTTTTCAAGAGATAACTGTAAAATTGTTTTTGGCTATTAGTTTCACGCTGATTTGTTATACAATGGATATGTGTTTCTTAATTAACTTATTTTCATTTAATACGTTTCAAGTAATAACTTAAACATTTTTTTTGATAAGGAGGTGGGGTTTGCTTGTAAGTGGATATACCTAGCTATATACTTAAAGATGATTGATCCCGGAAGAACCAAAAGCGGACTGGTAAGAAAGCGTCAATGCTCACAAAGAAAAATAAAAAGGTAAAAAGAGATGGAATCGCAAGAAACTGAAGATGAAAAATGATTGTTACAATTTTCTGACTTCTATGAAGAGATGTTTGAATATTCTGGTGAATAGTTTGAAAATGTAGAAGACAATCTTTTAACGGATTAGAGTCATCCACAAGAGACGTTGTGCTGGGTCTATGGAACATAGAGGGGAAAAAGTGTAAAAGTAACATTTAATGTTTCATTTAGTGTCAATAAGTTAGGAAGGTGAATTTTGTTAGTAACATTTTAACAATTCCATTTGTAATGTGTTAATTATCTTATGACGGTTTCCATTTACTCCGCTGTGTGCGCACTAGAACCGGACAAATACACCATTGCTCCGCGCGAATTTCTCACTCCGTCGAAGAGTAGCAAATAAATGGAACATCTTCCCGTCACGATGCTGGAATGATACATTCGTCGCTATGATTTAGAGCAAAATAAACGCATATAGCTTTGTTCAGTGTCGTCTCGTCCTTGATTTTGTGTGTAGTGGTACGAATCAAAAGTTATATTTGCAACTAATTGATAGCTATCACCATGGATGCTTTTTCCACTGGCTAACCTAACCTACTCAGGGCAAGTCAGGTTGCCCTCAGTGTGCCTTGTGTACAAACGATAGATTGTAAAACCCTCTCCAATTGGATAACAATTTTTGCAATCGGGGTGCAGTACTGCAGACTCAAAGCAGTTAATGGACGGCGGAATTATTTTTACAATTATTATTATTAAAAACTTTATGTTCCTAGATTGAATATTAGGTTGAATTTTTTAGTTAAAAATTACTCAACCTGAAATTTAAAAATATTTCATTGGGCAAATGTTAGGACTTCCACTTTTGATTCTTTGTTTGCAACGCGGGGGTACTGTCCCAAATTTTTATTGATGGTCCAAAATAGTCCATAATACCTCTAAAATTATGAGACATATGGGTAGTGGGATATAAAGTATAGTATAGGTTTACTATTTGGTATATGCACCATAACAATTATTATTTATAAAATAAACCATCTTAACTCCTAACCATTACATCTTTAACATTTTTTGAAAGAACAAGGATGTCTGCTCATATTTATGTACAAATGATTTGACCAGAATTCGTTCAAATTTTTGTGGCCAAACCTAATCGCAGCGGTTAAATAATCAGTTTTCATATTGATTGATTGTGAACCTTCGTGTTTTACTATTTCTAAAGCTGTGAAATCTCTGCTATCTTGATGCTCTTTGCGTCTATAAATTGGAACCCTGTTGAAAACGTGTTGGGAAATGCTCACGGAAAAATATACCTGAGCTAGGGAAGCTAATGTATTGGCTGCCAGTCGGACAGACAACACACGAGCTCGCAGAGCTAACATCCGTCTACTATGACGTGAATTTTCGTCCTTCGGTACCACAGTGTACAGCATTAGCTCTCACAGCTTAAGTAGGTAATCTACAAGGTAAGAAAAGGGAACCTATAGTAGAGGATGTTGCCAACCAGTAAGCATATAACATTGATTCGACGAGAGTCGACGTCGACTCATCTGCATAATTTCTTCGCTGTACGACTTTCTTGTCGATATTAATTTTTATTACAACTTCATGGTCTTTCCTTGTTTAATCACAGGCGTACAGGAAAAGTTATCCGACAGCACAAGAATTCGATCCAGGGTTCTTTCCCTCTGAAGGCGCGAACGCTACCACTAAGCTGCTGCAGTATGTTTTATTCTCTTGTCTAAGATTTGGCACCATAGTAGTCGTACCATGAATAGTAAATACGTAAGATATATTTTTTCAAGATTTTAG
Organism: Laupala kohalensis; assembly: GCA_002313205.1. Classification (NCBI taxonomy): domain Eukaryota; kingdom Metazoa; phylum Arthropoda; class Insecta; order Orthoptera; family Trigonidiidae; genus Laupala; species Laupala kohalensis. The sequence continues at coordinate 73,714 of NNCF01127799.1, forward strand.
AGATGATTCCTATCTTTAAATAGCAAGAAAATAGTTTTCATGTATCCAGGCAGTTTTTTTGAAAATACTTGAAATTTATTTTTATTAGCTTAATACATTTGAAAATATCATTATTTTAAAAAAATAATTACGTATTCGCCAACATTAACCTTCAGAAATTCAAAATATCATCAGTGTACGGCTGCTCGTCGTCGAGAAAACTCTGTAAATTTTCTTCGCCTAGACATCAAGTTTCGGGCTAAGCAACGTCGGGATGGCGTCGTTTAGTCGTAATGTATCATTTTGTTCAAGTAAACTATTCATAGTTGCGAAAGCCATGGTCGATTTGACTTCGTAAAACAATTGCTCAGACTGCGCCGGTTCAGTCATGAGTCAACGAACCGAATACATACAAGGCTGCGCAGCCGAGAGTCATTTAACAACTACGAGCGAGATCGCCGGCGAGGAACAAACAACAGTTCTTGTAGCGAAGTCAAATTTTTGAGCGGGGTTGAGCTGTTGTGCGCAAAACTCATAAGATATAGCTGTTGATGTAACTTTCTTCCTCCCAACAACGTTAGCTTCCGCATTGATAGAAAATTGGTCTCGTACAGGGGAAAAATCTTTTAGGGCAGCTATAGCGTAAGCTGTGGGAGCTAACGATGCTGTCTGTCCGCTAAACAGCCAACACGTGAGCTATCACAGCTAATTTTAGGCTGAGCTATTAAACTTTTTTTTCGTGCAATCTACAACGTTAGCATAAAATTTGTGAATAATTAAAATAGAATCCCATTATGGCGAATATTTAAATTGAAACAACGTACCCCATGTTATATGAACTATATGGAATGGCCAATAGAGAGGATGGGACTTAGTGAAAAGTATTTCCCGTGTTTAGCTTATACTGATGAATCTAGTGCGGTTTGAAAGACAGAGAAAGTACGTCTAACAAAAGCGAAGAAGACATTCAATGAACAGAAATTGTGAAATAATTATTGTGCAATATATTGTTGTGCAATATATTGTGAAATAATTATTGTGTATTAGGTGAAATTGTAATGATTGATCATACTTGTGCAATTTTTTGTTTGCTTAAGAGTATGTTTATATAAAAAATAGAAGTTTATGAAAATATTGACGTAAAATTTTAAAAGATGAAAATTTTTCGAAAAGGCAAGTTGAGTCACAAAGAGCTGTTGGGGGTGGAACGTCTGAAAGTAAAATCCTGCAGCAAACGAAGAGAGTGAAAATAAAATAACCTACGTTGAAATTTACAATCGTAGTGATGTCATTGCATCGTCATCCAGGTTGAGCTGACGTCAAAACATGATGTCGTGAGGACGTTGCCAAAGCGTACGCATGTAACATCGATCCCACTAAGAACAACGACATCTTGACGATGTCGTCAGTCGACGTATTATAAAACCTTAACGATGTAGAAAACGAACATTCGATGTCCGGTAACGATATCTTGACGTCGCTAACGCTCGGAAGAAAACGTTTTATCGGCGTCGCTAGACTTCTTCTTTTCGATGTCGTTAACTCTTCTGCATGCTTTCTTCTGTGAAAGATTTCTTGCCGAAATATCGTGTTTACTACAATTTTTTGGGGTATTATCCATAGTGAAACCTTGTTTAATCAAAATACACAAGGGTATAGCACATGCTACATTTCGGACGCTCTTATTCAATGTCTCGCTGTCATCCGACCGCGGCGAGTTTGTAATCGGGGTAGGGGAGACTGCGGTAAAGTCTAAGGAAAAAAGTTCTTCAGTAAACTTATTAAAAAGAATTTAAATTACAAAAAGTATTTAATATGAAGAAAATTTAGTGTAGAATTAAGCACATCAATATTTCAACAATATCTTTATATATAAATTACAATATTAAAGTTGCATATATAATATATGAATATGAAGTACTATTCTTATTGACAAAAATAACTGTCATTTTCTTAGGAACTCAAATTATATAATTATTCTTAACGATAAATATACTTCAGTAAAACGTAAGAAAATTGTTTACATGGTGTCCCAATGCGCTGATAGGGCCCAAACCTGCAGTAATGTAGGCTTAGTTATTAATACACTGCCATCATGTTAGCGAGTTTCACACCTATCTTGCTCAGTTATAATTTCTTTTATTTCCTTTCGTTTTATCTCAAATTTAAATTACATGGAACAAGACATGTTAAAAGTTGATAAGAAAGAAATCAAATTTTGAAAGTCTCTTATGAATTTATAAACATATTTAACTTTACTAGAATTTAAAATGTTAGAATAAAAAGAAATTAAAATTGGTTACAAATAATACTTTTATTTTGTAAATACAGAGAATTCAATAAAAATTCTAAGCCTACAGTTCATATATCTAAATTATGCTTAAAGAAGCAAATAATTCAACTTAAGAAACGGTCGGAAGCTCTGGCCACTTTGCCCCGTTACCTGGCTACTTTACTCCATCATAATAGTGTCCCCTTTACTCCTTTGGAGGCCATTTCACAAAACCACAACTATCTACAACGTTGAGCATTCAATTTCGTCATATGCTATATCATTTTAAAGGTAATTAGACTGAGGTTTTAGCAATGTCACTATACAAATTGGATCAGTAATGACAAACCAAATTATGAGAAAATAACTGAACCTCACATCAGTGCTAGAGAAGTTAGAATAAATTGTGAAATTTTATTAACTGATCGCACACACATTAACAAAACACTAATGGTTTCTGTATGATTTAGTTCACAGCTTCGTCACCAAATTGGAATAGTTTCCAGTAAGTACAAGCCAATGGCCACTTTCCCCAGTCTCGCCTATGGCAGACGAGGACACTCGCACTGGGTTACTGCAGTAAAAGCTAAATTTTTATCCTCTTGCGTTGCATTTAAAATAATAATTAGGTAATAGGCAACATTAACTTACAAAATTCAAAATATCGTCACGGTAGAATTGCTCGATGTCCAGACAATGTTTTCGTCATCGCGACCTCTTGATTTCTACGTCGTCTTGACTTTGTTTCGGAATGGGGATGGCGTCGTTTATTTGACGTCGTTCTTCGACTCGATATCGACGTCCAGACAACAAATTTTATTTTCGTCGTCCATCTTCGACTTTGTAACTACGTCGCGACGATCGTATAGTCGGCTCAACTTCGGCGATTCCTGCACGGGGAGAAACAAATGTAATATAATTTGTAAAATGAAATATAATTTAGAAATAATTAGATTTGTTCGATGAAATTGATTTTTTTTCAAGTATAATAAGTGCGTTTTATTTTAATCATTGCTTTTTATTTCGAAAGATTATTTTCATACACGATTTCTTGATTTAAGTAGCCTACTAAAAGAGTAGTACTCGAGAGCTTGGCCCAGCTTGCAGGACGGATTTAAGTATAAAAATGAAATTTGAGATCTTGACGGAAGCGGAAGGTTTGGAAAATTTAGTTCGTTTCAAACAAAATGATGCATTTTACGCTTTCGTAAGAATATCTTTTACTATCCAACATAAATGATTGACCATATGTACTAAAGATATTGTTTTTATGATATACAAAACAACTCTTTTGAACTTATTTTTTGGTGGAGTGGATCTTGAGCCGTACCCCCCCCCCCCCCCCCNTACTATGTTTACGTATTACTTTTAGAAATGTGCTGTTTTATTTACTTGTATTTGGCTATACTGTGTGAAGTTGGCCAGAGGATCGCAGAGGATCGATAAAAAAGTGTTTAAGATTCGTTTTATTTAAGATGAAATATAAGCGCAAAATTGTGCTTTAACTTTTGTACACGACGACGAATTTTGCTTTGTTTCAGTTATCATAACATTCTCTTCCCAATTTAATTTGAAAATTAGTTCATTTTTAGGAATTTTTTCCCGTCTTGGCAGTTTGTTTTTTCCCGTTATTATCCTTATAAAAGTATCAAGCGTCCAAATTCGGTAATTCGCTACCCAATCGAAGCCGACCGTTGGCGAAGCGTTGCCCCTGGGAGGGGTGGTGGTTGACGGACGCCGCGTGGGGGCCGTGGGCGGGTCCATGGGCGCCGCGCTGCCATTGGTGGACGTGTGAGACGGGCAGGGCTCGTAGCAGGCCGGTGGCGATGGAGGCGGCCGCGGGAGCAGTAGTCAGTTGGGCGGTAGACGCGTAGAGCGTGACAGTCCTCAGGCGAGTGAACGAACGTGCTTGTACGCTGAACGCCTCATTGAGTCTTCGATACTCGTGTTGGGTGAGAAGCGACTGAGGTAGTAACAGTGACAGTGATAGTGTGGTATTCCTGCGGTTCGGAAACTGAGGATTACTGTGAGCGAGGTCTTTCTTGCAAGAGACCTGCTGGTTTTATCGAAGAGAATTCCTCTCGTTCGTGACTAGTTCCTGTACAGAAACCGGGGAAGCGTTGTCCTCCTCAAAGTGTTTGTACCGATAACGCGAGTACACGTGGACAGTGTTTGGCAAACAGTGAGTGGAATCGTGAGTGCGTGAGCGATGCGGGCGTGAGCGAGCGGGGCGTGAGCGTACGGGTGACGGGCGAGCGACGCAGCGGCCGGAGGGCGACGCGGGCGACGGGCGCGCCCTGTCGCAACGCCTCCACATGACCATGAGCTGCCCAGAGGTGGTGTACCAAGCATACTACCCATACCTGTACCAGCGACCCGGGTCCAGCGCCGCCGCAGCCGCCGCCGCTGCCGGTGTGCGAGCGGCTCCTTTCCCGCCCTTCGGACACCAATATGAGCGGGTGAGTGATATTCCTTGACTTAAAATGTGTTTCTCGAAATGCCGAAGCCAATCATTATGACCATACATTAAAACGTCTCTAATCCGGAATGTTCTGCAACCTGGCATCTCCGACAATGATCGTTATTGAAACAATCCCTCTTTTAATTAATTTCCATTTGACATTCATGACGCGTGTCGTGAATTTGTGACTGTTACCTTCATTATCATGAGTCACGAAAGTAACGAAATTAATAGATATGCCATGGATGTTGATATTAAAGAGATTCTATTGTAAACTGGTTTCATTGAAATGATATAATTGACTGGTTTAATTGACATTGTGGGAGGGGGATACATTTCTATCCACGAAGTAAACTACTCTTCCTCCAGAATTTCTTGTCGAAAACAGAAAATGTGGAGTTGCTACCGGTTAAGCTCCCTTTCGTTTCAGATAGGAAAAATTCTGGATGTTCTTTGAAGAAAAAAAAAGAAGTTATTATCTGCATGTAGCTTGTTGACCAAGAGACCCAATGAAGAAAAAATTAATAATTAAATGAACTTTTCTTTTGGATGGAAGACGGGGGTGTGTTCTTGGATTTTTAGAGGTTAAACTCTGTCATCTGCTGGTTAAATCTTTCTTTTGGTCCTTCTTCGCTTCTTCACTCGGTGCTTAATTCATGAAGTATATTGTATGTAAATATTTCGTATGAAAAAAGAAATTGTATTAATAATAACTTAAGCATGAGTAGAAATCGCTAGTTAATGTATAATGCTTGCATAAATATTAATTTATTCATAATACTTTATTGATAACTATTACGTATTACTAATGCTTCATAGATTTAGTGTTCTATTTATGACATAAAAACATTAAAAATAACATGACGTTGTAACCAGCTTTTGACTTGTTCGTTAATTTACGTTGTTGTTAACGTTGGTAATTAATGCTAATCAAAAATAATGGTACATATATTTGGCATGATATATTTGACATTGCTGTACACCACTACATTTAACATGCGTATGGCGATGCCATTTCGCCTGCCTATGTTGTTTGCTTCCAAGTAGGTAAGTAATATTATAAACCTCTTATCCTAATCTTCTTTAACTATATTGAAGAACTACTTTTGTTGTATATACATTCGTTCCATCTCTTCTTTCCTCGCCTCTTCCCAGGTTTAATGGGAGGCTGTAAATGGAGATACAAATGAAATATGTTCTGGCAAGTTTTGATAGATGTGTGCCCTTGCTTACTATTATGATAATATCAAGTTGATAATGCAGGAATGATACGAACGAAAGATGGAATCATCTACGCTTTTCGTGATTTGAACCCATATCCTTTGGTTCCATGACCTTCGCCCGTACCACTAGCCGCCAACATTGAAATACTGTCGGACAAGTTTCCTTAGAACACGGCCTGGAAGACTGTTCACATTCTGCGGATTTTGACTTTAACAGCAGTTTCTGATTTTGGTGCGAACGTCTAGGAACCGTTGTGTACAATTAATTCAATTAAAATGGTGTATTGCAAAGTTATAAATATTCAAAATGATTGTCTTTTGAAGTTAAGCGAATATGCTCGAAATAAATGTATGGGAATCATTTTACGGTGGTTTGTGTTTTTCTCATTGTCATCTTTAATATTTTTATAGTCACTACAGTAGTAACATCTATATTTGAATAGTCAGCATAAAATATTTCACATTTTAGTTCACCGTAGTATATCATCCTACACGAATCGATGAAGGAACTGTTGTATATCTTTGTGACGTCGCGGAGCGATTATTAATACTCGTGTTACAACAGTATTATTGTGATGTGCGGTGGGAAACAAGCGGTATCTTCTTTGAAGGTGACAAAACCCGCGGGAATTTCCGCCCGTCTCCGACGTCTGTCTCACGGACAAATCTTGTTGTTCGCTTGTGTTTACATCTACTCATAGCTGTTCTTGTAATATAAAACTAATTGTGAGCTCATCTCAGTTCAGTAATCACAATCTTGATTAGATAATAAGAGACCTGGTGAAACCATAGTAATGTGAATTTATTTTCCGCGCGTGGATGTGAATTATTGTTCTGTTAATATCACATTAATTTATCCGAAAAATAATGTTATAAAGAAAGGTATATATTATTTTTGTCAATATGGTGAATAACAAATTATTGATGATGAAACACTTATTAGTAACGGCTGTGAGGAATGTATAAGTTTATTGAATATTTAGAGCGCGAATTCTTGTATAGATATTATGTCTGAAAAGGTTCGAGATATGGATTTTCTGCTATATCAGGCTGCTTGAATCAGGCTCTTTATTTCAAAATATATTTTTGTTGACGTATTATTTTTATCCCTTAGCCTCTGTAACTTTTGATTTCGGGTATTTCTAGAATAAGCTAAAAATGCAACCTATTATGTTAGTTAAGTTTGATACACCGTTTTTGAGTAATAATACTTATCTAATGCAAAATGTTTTTTATGACAAGAATATTCTTGGCTACGAAGATTTGAAACTAGTGTTAATCAATTTACTCTGTGAAATTGAATATTTCGAGTTACATTGCGTATTCTTGTTTTACACCTAAGATTATTTGCGGAGCATTGCATTGTAAAATTCATAATGAGCTTGCTAATGCATATTTAATTAATTATTGGTTTCCATCAAGATAACTATACTTACCAGTGAATAACCTCTAGATCATGAATAATTATCGGCAAATTGTGATGCTAATTACTTGAATCTCTGTAAAAGTAATTATAGTTTGGGGTCCGCTTATCTGATTGCACACGATCTCCCAAAAGGATACGACTTCAATAACATTGGTTTATAGCTATATTCTTTTCCACATTATTCGGACCGCGCATATATTGTAGCACGGAGACAAAACATGGTGGGATTAAATTTAATTAGATTTTTTCTAATTCGTGAACAGATACATTGACAATAACTGTATCATACTCGACAAAATAAAATACCAGCTAGCGTAGAATCGTTTTATTTCAATATTTTAATAATTGAATGGTGCCACTATAATATTTCTACTTATTTCGTTAGAACCTATAATAATAATAATGAGCGAAAATAATGAAAAATAATTATGCTACTTAACTTTCGTGGTCTTGTGAATGTAAATATTTATTCCTGCTCTTGTGTCAGCACATATTCTTGTGCAATTTCATTATTTCGCGTGCTTGTGCTGGACCAAATATGCGAGGAAAATAGATTTAAATCTTTTAGGATTGTTAGTGATTTACCTGCAGTTGTATCATGATCCTGTCAGATATGAATCGCGCTAGGTTTCGGCTAATGAGTATCCATCCTCTGGTTAAAAAAATAACTAATAGGCCTTCTCATCTAAACACGGTTAATAATAGTTTTCCGTTTCCTTCTCATTTTATGAAAGGATTTTACCAATTGCTTCCTGTTTACATTAGTTCAAAATTCAGAAGAATTGCAAAAATTGTTAACAAAAATCTTGTATGTCCTCTCGCTGACATTTAACAGAAGACAAGGAAAACTTATGTTTCCCCATAAATTATAATATATGTTATTTCATATGTGCTTAGTGCAGAAATGATCCAGTTGACACAAATAAAACTTCACCCATTAGATTAAGAAGTTTAGAAGAAAATCTTCAATTCGAAAACAAGTGATACCAGATTTTGCACTGTCGATATGTGGAAATATAATCTCCCGGGAGCTTTGCTGTGACCTCGTAGTTTCAAGATTCATGACGAAGAGCTATCATCTCGTAACCTCTCCAGAATAAAAACCATTACTGATAGTCAATTCATATTCGATTGTCTGGATCTCTCAGGAAAATTCAGGATCAGATGTGTATAGCATTTTGTAAGCTCGGTCTCCCAGATATTATATTACTTAAGTTGTATGTATTGCTTATTGCAAAATTGCTTAAGTAGTAGATATAATATACGCGAAGAAAAATCTCTTTTACACGAATGAGTAACAGAATACACGGATACAGAAGGGGTAAATTTAACATTATATTCAAGTTTGTAACTACTTAAAATTTTCCATAGAACCCGTAACGTACCATATTATATTTTTCCCAAACTCCTTTTGAAACGAGCACATCGCAAAATAACACAGTATTTGTGAAGTTATCATATCAAAAACGAAAAAAAAAAATCATGTTGTCTCAAGGAACTGAGAAATCTTATTTTGTTGGGTATAGTTTTCTAAGTATAAATTCTAAATTCTGTTAAAAAGGAAAATAAATCTTTTTATTCCAATTAAAGTGAGGATGAGTTAAATGTTTATCTAATTTCCTTTTGATACAATTCGTGTGAACATTGAAAGAAACACGTTGTACATTTTGTCACATTTGTGTGACGTGTTACTTTCCTTAATTCAAATACACAAGTAAGCGAGGAAATATTTTTTTCGAAGTTCGAACTAAAACCTAATTTCATTTCTTTATTATTCCTAGTTTCGTATTTTGAAGAAGAAAGCAAATCTACGACTTGAAAATAATCTTGTGTCACCCCTCCGGATTCATATAAATCTCCAAGTATGAATTTTAACCTCGATATAATCATATTATATGTTCTTCTGCTCATCACTAAACCGTACAGTAGTTGTGATCTTGTTCTCGTATCAGTTTCGTGAATTCATGTAGCTATCTGCAGCTTATCCAAATCGCCTCGTTCGTTGCTAATGGTCTGAGACGAACACCATCAAATGGATTTATGGCGCTTTCCGCCTCCCATAAAAGTGCTAATTTGTTGTCTGTCTCGGCGATTGCTTTTGGCGAAGACTTATTGCTGGAGAGGATACAAGCTGTCCCAGTCTCGTGGCTGTGTTTTTCAGATATATTTTTCAGAAAAGAAAATTTCTCTCTGGGACGCCCAGATAAAATTGCAGAATTGAGCTCGCAATTTCTAATAGGTAATTATTTGTAATTTTTATAAGTTTACATACATATCATAAGAACAATAAAATTAGCTCAATTTATATAAATGTATTTTTATTTATCTCTTGATGAAAAGCAGACTCCTTCGTAAAGATTGTGAAGTTGCGTTAAGTATCATAATCTTGTGCGATTTATTGTAAATCATCAAAGAGGAGATTGCTTCAGCGTAATCAACGACACTCGCGATTTTTTATTCCAATTTGTTTCAATAATGAGTAATCTAGGAACACATGACTCATACATCATTATAGACATTTTCTTTAAAAAGTGTGTGTAGAACTCAGGGACAAATATTCTGAAAATTTTAAAACATTTTTCTTCCTTGGAAGAATATTGCATTTTAATGCAGCAATTGTGAAAAAATGTTCCGATGTCGTTTGTGTAATGTAGTGTTCGTGTATTTATTCAAACGTTCTAGATTTCATTCCAAGTTTAGCAAATGAATTGTTATCGATGTTACAGCAAAGGGAAAGAGTGGTAAGAAAACTTTGACTGCAAAGTACTTTAAGATTCAATTTTATTCCAATGTGTTATACAAGAACTATTCTTACTATCAAACAAATACTACTTCTACACTAACTAATTTATAATATCTCCAATGTAGGAAAATGTTTTCTCTTTTAAACTTTACATTTTCTCTGTTCACAGTTAATATTATTTAATATAATAACTCGAGAATCTTATTTTTAACCTTTTTAATTCTCCAAGCAAAGTCAAGTTATTTTTGTGTATTTGAAACAAGCATCTCAATTGGAAAATATTTTGATTATATTTATCAAAACGTGTTGCCACGTGTTGTTAAGTTATTTGGCAACATTCAATTTATCTTTTTGTACATTATTTGTAAATTATTGTTGAATAATTGTGAATGGTCGACGATAAATCTAGAACTTGATGTATCGAAGTCATAAGCAAAAATTGCTCACAATATATCTTTGTTCCGAGACATAATTAACGTTTTCAACTTTTTTGTTATGTCAATAATCACCTCTATATTTGTTTACAACATTCAAGTAAATCTCGTATCTCCAGTACTCAAGAATATCGTCGTATATATTCAGATAACTTTTCTTCACGAGGGGAAAATTACACATGGAAACAAAACTCGATTACACTCCCCGATTACTAAAATTCAAATTTTAATGACTATCACCACACTGTCTCTCTCACTCCCTCTCTCTTCCTCGGAGGTTACTAAAAGTAGAGGACAAAATTATATAACAAGAATAAACACAGTTATTCAATTGCCAATGGTTCGTGATCGTGTGGTACCTTCTTTCAGCTTATTTGTGTGTCGATTCAGATTAAAAATATTACATTTCTTCAACTTTCAGTGGCTATAGATATATTTGAAGTGGTATGCTGAACATTTACTGAAGTACTACATACGATCACATGTGTTGTGTATTTGATTATCTCTTTCACAAAGGACTTTTAATTAATTTACGTGGATACGACAATTATTATTTCTGACCAATATGCTTTCATTGAAAACCTATCCAATGTACCATTTCTTAATATAAATGGAATTAAAAATGTGAATGTAAAACTCGCAGCTTATTAGCATCTACTTCATTCCCAACTCAAACAATTTTTTTCATCAGTTTTCAGTTTTCGAACAAAATTAATCCCGATGTCTCTTGGATGAATTATCATTTCCTCTTCATATCTAGATTTGATAGATTATGTGTCAAGATACTGATTTTTACCCAAGTATACTAAAAATGTTGTAAACTTCTCTGCATTAGCAAACTACTTGAAGTTATTTCACAACTCAGGATACTACAATAATGCCCAATGTTTTGGGACAGTTGCATTAATAAATAGTGATATTTTTCCTTTTACAACTCTATTGCTCTACTCTCTTCAAATCTGATTATTAATTTCTGTAGGTCTTACGTTATACCATTTCGGTTGTGAAACTCACCCGAAAATACTTTTCACATCTTTCCCGGAACAAGCGGTTTACAATGACGAATATTGGCGTTTTTGTAATATTAACAAGTCCATGATAAGTAAGAGCATTTGAAATATTTATCTGAGGTTGTGAGCGTGTCGTTGATTACTTCGTGATCATAGATGATTATCATCTTGTTTTTCATCTTCTTCAATCACGCTAATCATTGTCTACAGCCAAATTCGAATGGAACTCATCAAACGAGCTCGGTGGTCAAGTCTTAGCGCCTTCGTTTACATGAGAGAGCGCGGGTTCAAACCCTCCTTCGGCCGAACTGGGTGAGATTTTCAGCTGGGGTTTACACCAACTCCAGACAAATGTCGGTTCGGTACCGTAAGTTCCCCGGCAACCCAACATCTCTCCTTCCCAATTCCCTCACCCAAGTCACAGTTAGGTGGAAGAGCAGGTGTCATGGTCTGAACATCGGCAAAAGATATGTAATAAATAAATAAATAAATAATCATTTTAACGTGAAAGTGCTGTTCTGGGTCCCAGGGGATTTGCAGAGTTTATGACTTTGCGCTCTCTGCATAAAGAGGATACTGTGAACACTCGCTTCAGTCATTTTAAACATATCCTGTGTTGATCTTTTTAAGAATGATTAGAAATCATCAGACTTTGAACATGAAAGGTTTTGGGAGCTGGGAGGGAGAATGGTGGAGGGAGCTGGAAATTAGGTGAAAATGTTGCAATTTTAAGTCAATTAACGATTCTGTGGAAATATATTTTTAATAATCAATAGGACTACGCATCAAACAAAATTTATGTTTTTACATGACACTCGAAAATTTTAATCATTTCACTCATTTGTGGGTGGGGGTGATTTCAGAACCCCCGCCCCCAGATTCCGCCTCTGTATGGAGTTGAACACTCACCGTCCCACGCTCTGGCAATTGAGATACGCTCAACTAGAATTGTAGGAGGACAATTCCAAAATTTCAAAATCATGTATCACATTAGTATAATCATCTCGCAATGCACAACGTACGTTCAAATAAAAATGCCAGCAGTAAGCAGCGACGCAATTTTATCATAGCAGTATTATGCGGAATACATCATATGTTAAAAAGACTATTCAACTATTGCAACATGTTCAACATGGATAATAATGCTAAAGTTATACAGAAATCTTTTAAACTGCGGTTAACCACACCGCCAGGTAACAGATTCATTATGTTATGTTGAATGAAAATGGGAGACGAGACCGAGATTCGTCTGTGAGTCTCGCAAGTTGAATGCCAATGGTTGACTGGGGCTAGAGGCAAACAGAATGGCGCAGTTGGTAAGAGCATCAGCGCGTAAAGTCCCGAGTTCGAATCTCGGTCCCGTCTCCTATTTTCATTCAATATAACATAACTAATAGAAATTTTTTATGTCTACTCGTTAATTACTTTGTTTGTATCGCATATTGCAAATTTTGTTTATATTTTGCGGTATGAAGTAGACATCCCTCAATTCCTACGTATCAAAACAAACCAAGATATTATTTTCTGATTTTCATCTATAGTTGGAGTTTGTTTCCGTAGTGTGATAGCAGTCTGGTGATTACTCTTAATATAATATTAAAGAAGAAAATTACAAATTTCCAGTGACGTCACCGTCTTGGTTTAGAGTTACCAACACAACTCGTAAGGAGTCCGCGGGGCTCAGCTGAGCTGATGGCTGGGGTTCAAACCCCGGTGAGCTGGGGATTTTCATCACCCCTCAACATACAGACTGACTCCCAGGCCTACTCAGCCTGCTGTAAAATGAGTACCGGGGTCTATTCTGGGGTCAAACTGGTCGGAGCGAGATACTGACCACATCTCCTCCTTCTAGTACTGAGATCAAATAATTGCGGAGCTCTACTCTCCGCGAACCTCATAAACCTTCGGGTCCTATTGTGGGATTGTTTGACTTTAACACACCTCGTAACTTGCCGACTTTCATCTCGTTTGTATTTCGCTTAAATTATGTGTTTTGTTTATTAAACTGAATTATTAAAATCCCACCCATGCTTTAGAAGCAACTGTTTTGTCGCGAACACAATACTCGTAAGAAGTCTAATATTCATCATCCTAGCGTGTCAACCATTCTACCGAAAAGGACCGTTTCATTCAGAATCGTTCTGTTTCATTCCCTTCTCAAAAATATAAATGATATCCGTGGCCAATAGTTTTCTGATCCGCATCTATAATGTTAAAGAGAGTATTTATTTTAATAAAAGAAGTGAATGTGAGTTTCAATTTCCAATAAACGTTTTTTTATAACTTTAGTCAATATAGTTAAATGTTAAATTCTAAAATACTTTATCAGGATACCATTTGCTATAGTACTGTTAATGGTCACTGATTAAGTTAATAATTATTTTCACGCATGCTTATCATTTATTGTTATTCATAATAGTTTATTTCTATTTGTACCTACGTAACATTAGTTTATTACTCCCTCACGTGGTCATATGTAGTTTGTATCGGCTTTTTGACAGTAAAATTTGTTCATATCTTTTAAAAATCAGAATTTAGCATGAAGTTAAATTTAGTATATTAAACAACGGTAGTACGTCCTCTCCTGTCTTTATAATAATAATAATAATTCTTGTCAGTTTATCCATTGATATATGTAATATGTTTTTCTTTGTTTTGTAATTTTTGTGATTTCGACGCCCTCTCATTTTTTCATTACTTTGTTGTTACGAGTGACGTAATTCATGTAAAAATAGTAATTTTTCCCAATGTAGTATTTTAATGCGTGATTTTCGTTTTTCTTGACATGTCTGCAGCCCATGTTATTGTAAAACTTGTATTTGAAGTGCGGCGAAGTGTTCTTAAAACTTCTCAATCAATTTGAATTATGACCGCCCTCTTATTACAATATTGAGAATTTTCAAGTTACCTTGAAGTAACTGAAATGATAACGTCATAAAACCATTCTGGAACAATGAAGTTCCATGAAAATACCGAAGGAAGATAACCTTCGATAAATACTGGTAGTTAATAAGATTCAATTCAAAATAGACCTTCCGCATTTCAAAGCGAACTCAAAACTATTGAATGATTTTTATTGTGCATCACAATAGAGTTACGAATTGCGGAAATGACTTAAAAGTTCCGGTATTTCGGTATGATTGGGCAAGTTACTCATCACGCTGTAATCAGGACCTGCATCTTTTGTTTGATTGTGTTCCACATTGATGAATAGAGCTTTGAATAAGTTAGTGTGCGCACAGCGTATGGTATACTGACTCCATTGTTTAATTGATATCTTCAGTAACCTATCAACGTTTCAAAGTCAATTAATGTAGAGTGTTACAGGGGATATGTGTATTAAAATTACACATAACTAAATTTGTCTGTTCATAACCTTCCGACTTCCGATCATTATGAAACCTATATCAGTGCTGATAACCTTCCGACTTCCGATCATTTTGAAACCTATATCCGTGCTGATATTCTATTCATTTCTCATTATTATGCCTCTCCAACCAACCAGTTGATCGGAGTGAGATGCAGTGCTTTAGAGAATCCAAGGATTGTAGGTTCGAGACTTGGATAGGGTATTAACGATTTCACCATGTATTTTAGAGAACGCTATAGCAAGGGTTCTAATGACCTTGACGTTGGCGAGCCCAAAAACCCCAAGAAAAAAAGGACGCTATAGCAATTCGCTACGAACTATTATGGGTTGTACATTGTTATCTTAGATAACATTATCCGAACATTCTCAATATACTTGTAGTTTAGCTGGAGGAGTCCCGATCGACCTGCTGTTCGGTAGAATAATGATTAAATTATTCCGTATAAGTTTGTAATGGGATCATCACCGGCTTTTGTCGTTCTTCCAGAGAAGCTCAGAGGTCTATGTGAGGGAAGGAGAAAAAAGAAGGGGAGGCAATACATGACAAGAAAGGAAATCCAATCGCACAGGATTGCTGGAGGTAGATAAAATGAACATGCAAATCGGCTAAAATTCACCTCGTCGTCTGGCAGATAAATTCTGAGCAGCACCATTTTAGTTTGTGATCCTCGATTGATCAGTATATTGTGTGTACGTTCTCAAAATGAAAGTTCTTTATTTCGTTTCATCTAAATGTTATATTTTAATTGGAATCTATTCCTCTAATACATAATATTACTTCCAATCTCTCTCGATCATCTAAAGTCACTCCACGAAGATTCCAACTCTCACCATTCGACTGGAACCCTATGTTTTACTTTTATAAAATGTCTCAACAGGTAGAAAGATCAAATTGCTATACGGCCCTGGTTCGAATCCTGGCATGGGAGTTACTAATTTCTCAACTTCATACTGACTCCCAATACTACTCTGCCTGTTGTAGAAACAGTACCGGGTCTATACCAGGGGTCAAAGAGTCTAAAGCATGAATTGAGGTATTTTCTCTTACTTGTGCCGGCGCTAAAGTGTTGTGAATCATAATCCTCCGTGCTCCATGGACTTACCATAGAGTTTCTTGAGAGGCTGTTTGTTCCTTTGAAGTTCAGGACAACAAGCGTGATTTTTGACTTTAAATTTTCGGGAAAGTAATTTTTGGGAAGGAGTGGATATATCGAGCAGTTTCAAGGTATCCGTGCTCTCGCTACATGAAATATTTGAAGCAAAGATGTTACAACTTCGCTCATTACTGTTTCTTATTTCTACGAAATTTCAAGTCAGAAAGGTTTCCAAATAGAAACTTAACGAGAAATCCCTTTTGACTGTTTTTTCTCATTGTTTTCATATTTTGTGAAATAGAATATCCATGGATGATTCCTGAAAATGCACACAAAGACATGTAGGTGTGAAATCTTAAATTATTTGTCAATTTTAATAAATCACTATAGAAATTATCTCATATTGGGCATTAGGAAACCGAAGTCATAAAATTATTTCTTCTAAGGTTTCTGTAGATTCAAGTTCGTTTCTTTCACGTAGCCTATAATAACCTATAATGTCATTCTACTTTTACATTGGAAATATCTCATATTGGTTGCCTTGTCCTGAATTTTCTTTGAAGTCTTTGTGAGTGTAAAACTAGCTACTTGTTTGTTTTGCTAGCTAAAATTGTGAAGCGCTTGACAAGACCAAACCTTGCCATTTCGTACCTTGCTTTTAGTGCCCCCAGTAAAACTAAATGTCTCATTGTTGATTTTTATTTCGTGTCGAATGTTTTTGATTTAAAAATCTTAACCAAATTATAAACAATAGCATAATACATTGAACACACAAAATAAAATTTTGACGTGCGTCTTCCCCCGAAGTACGTTATAAGGATTAGCTCTGTTTCGTTAGGAAAATTTTATTGACAGTAATGTAATTAATTTCTGAAAAATTCATACGTTTAATGGGAAACTCGTGGCATTGCTTAGGAAATATAGTCGTGTTACATCGTTGGAATATTCTTCGCTCCACGCCATTGTAAGGGTCTGCAGAGGGACTCACATCAGGGCGAGGCATCTTGTTAGCGAGGGTTCAGAAGCATGGATACGCGCCAATTTGACACATCGGCCCGGCCGGAGAAGAAGAACGACCGGCGCGAACTATTGTTCTACAAAGAATCCGCCTGCGCTCTCTCTACGTTCGGATGCCTCGCACTCGCTGCTTGCTCGGGTGCTCGCTCCCGGAGTCTCGGAGACAGAGGCGCCTCTCGCGGTCATCAGCGGAGTCACAGCGTCCGCGTCCGCATTGATGGCAGATGCCAGTCCACCTCGAAACTATATTCTGAAAATAAATAAATAAATAATAAAATGAATTAACGTTTATAAGTGGCGAGTTCTGATGTTCCACCTTACCACTTGATAAATAATTAATACAAACTGAACCCGAGCGAATTATCCACACAGTTAAATATAAGAAAGAGGAGAGTAAAGTGAGACATAAGACGAAACAATACCTCGATATTGAAAATGCTAGGTACTGCGAGAATCCAAATGAATGAAATAATAAAACAGTCACAGAAAGAGTAATATTCAGAGGTGGAATTTAACTATTTCCTAGCAAAGGTTTTATTGAAATAAACTTTGATTACAATCTTTGAAAGAAAAAACCCTAATCCTTAGTACTTGTGAAAATTCAAGATTTAAATTTCAAACGAAAAAGTTTCTTCCGTAAACCGCAAGTTCCATAATTTACTTTTACAAATTGTAGTATCCAAACAAATATAAAGTTTGTGAATGTTTGTTCATTTATCTGTACATGTTGTGTCTTCCAATGCTCTAAGGGTTACGAATAGTGCCTTCTGGGAGGCAAATAACAAAGTCATGAGAGTTTTAATTTAATTCTTTTTTTAAAGCAAGTTGTAAAGAAAGAGTGTTTGAATGAAATGTAAAATTGAATTGTGGGATATAAACTTTGTTTTAAATCCTCATTTTTGGAGAAAACTTTAGCGAAAGGGAATATTTTAAAAAATAGGTACATTTTAGGAATATAGAAATTACATAAAAATAAATACGGAAGAGGGAATGGGAGGTAAGGAACCATTCTGGAATTGTACCTGAAAAATCCGACGGAAACACAGAAGAAACCTCAAACATCTTATGGCCCATTGCGTTCCAAAAAGCAATCAAAATTGTATGTAATAACTGGCAGAAGTTATATAATTTGGTGCCCCAAGACATCCCATTAATTTCGAACAAATTCTTAAATCAAGACAAGGATGAAACTCAGGTTAAGATTGGGTGACAACCAACCATACGAAAATGTACTCGAAATACAGGTAGAAAATATGAAAATAAATTATAAACAATAAGAAGCAAATATTAAAATAATACTTTGTTATTAATCTTAGACCCTCTTTCAGTTAAGGCTCATGTACGAAATCTACCTCCTAATTGTAGTGAAAGTAATTTGTTGCCCAATAACAATGTACATGGGTGGGACAGTTAAAAGAAGGTTTTCCTTTGTATACTCTTTGGAAGCATACCATCTAAACCCTTTGAAAAGAAAATACAGAGAAACTTGAAGGGAAAGTGTACACTGAGTAGTCTGGAAAACATCTACCCTGTTGTAATTGAAGTGAAAAATGTAAAAATAGAATTGTGCAGATGTTGGTGCTAATGGGGTTACAAATAACAAATATTTTATTTTTATTTATTCTAACATGAGATGTAGGGCACCATTGGAGTTATATCTACTTTTATTGACATTTCATATTAATTTTCAGGCAGAACTTTTAATTTTTAACAGTAATGTCTATTTAAACTAAAATTAATATTTTATTTTGATATCCCCTTCCAATCTCTTTTCAAAATTCTTTACATGGTGTAGATTTGAAAGAAAATATGCACGTTGAAGCTTCTTTTATTGAAGAATACTTAATGATTTGAGAATTAAGAAAGGACGATCGTATTCATCGGGAGAAGGAAAAAGGACTGTGCGTGATCATTATGTGTTTATTCTACACCTAGGTATCTTAAATTGGTGCAGCAAAAACGTTCATGAAATAAAAAATATTGGTTCACGTGCGTAATACTCTTAGTTTTACTCCAGATGTATATTTTTTAGATGTCATTTGTAGGTATGTAAAATTCATCATCTAACTGGAGTATCACTTCTACTGTGAATATTTGTATAATTAATAAAAGTTATTGATAAATTTGGAAGTGCTCCCTAATGTATTGTGAAGACAACTTACTATTGTGAAAACTGAACACTTTCTATTATTGTGAAGTTTCCTATGGTTTGAAGATGTTATAATTCAAAAGAATGCTGTGCAACAAATCTAGCAAATTAATTTCGAACCAGTTCCCGTTATCAGAATGAGTTGAAATTAGAATGAACTAGAAATAGTGTAGATTAATAAGTTAAAAAGTTTATAAGTAGCTGTTCTAACATATTTAAAATATTCTAAAAAAGTAAAAACTTATTTTCTCTATCCATGAAATATATCTACATAGAAAGAATGATATACGTAGTTAAAGCAACATTTACTCAGAAATGTAAAACTAATAAGTGGTCGAATCAAATTTACCATAATGTTGATGTAAAATGAAAGTTAAAAGAAACAACTTATCCTTTCGTGACCATCTCTCAAGCAGTAGTAGGTGCTGGTGATCGAAACTAGAGTTACCGCTTATTCACATGAATAACTACAGCCGTAATGCAGGATTTGACAACGTCGGCGCAATGTCAGGAATTTTTATAGACTCAGATCTGCCTTCTTGGAACAGAGATCGCTTCGTGAGTCATCATTGCGATGTTGTCAAATTTACGTCCGCTCTTCTTTAGAAAACGTTTGTATTATCGATTTGTGATACATCTGTAGGGAACGGAATTATTTGATGTCAAACGTGTTGTGTTGTAGCTTATTATTGGATGTGTTACTTCCGTAGTCTAATGCATCAGAAATCGCACGCAACAATCATCTCTTTTTGTATTTTCATTACATTATAATTCATTTCAATGTACTAAAATATATTGATTGTAATTTAACGTTATTGTTTATTTGATGTTTTCGTTTATCTTTATGCTATGGTGATGAATGCACAGGACAATGCACTATCAACGTTCGGAAATTCTTGACATAGCTTATACATGTTCGCGACCCTTTTTCGAAAATATTCTTTCAATTTTTATGATTTTTACTCAGGACTTCAGTCATAATTATATAAATATAATTCAACAAGGATTATCTGAATGCACCATGAATTGGTATCGGATTTTTGCATTCCAACATTGTTTCAGAACCATATGCCCCTAAACATCGTATTTTAATACAAATCTTTGTCATGCATGTCCACCATCATAATACTCTTATAATATAAAAAAAGTTCAGTGTTGCATTATTTTCGTCCGATACACCAAAAATGTAGTTTCATGTGTAAAAGGGATTTTATTTTATGGTAGAATATCAGATTTTCTTTGTCTTATAAAATAGTTTCGAGGACATAAATTAAATTGTATTTTTTTTAACTATATGATTTTTTACAAATATTTCCTATTAAGTAAGTTGAACATGCAGCTCTTGAATATTGGTTTTGGAAAGTATTTGAGGAAAATTTGTAATTGTAGATTCAGTGATACGTTGTCCAAAAAATCGAGATCATTAATGAGAAGTTTTCCGAATATCCTCGCATTTCTTCTTTATTTATTTTTGTAGTTACCACTTTTATCCGCATCATATTCCTCAAATAAATCTTGGTCTTCGTGAAGTTTAATATATTCTTATTTTTCTTCAACTTCCCAATTTTTAAGAATACAGAAATGTATTTCATTAACAATTGATATTACCCTAGTAGCAAAAAAGAAGGATTACTTGGCATACATGCCAAATATATATGTTGGATGGTAATAAATTAAGTATGGTAAATGCCCTGCGCAAGTCTGTACATGAAACGATTTTGATATTTTTATTAGCATTAACCGTTATATGTTTTATCCTGAGAATCTGCTACCGGGCATTATGGGTAGTTTACAGTTGTACCAACGTGATAAGTAGTTCTCAATACTACCAATAGGGTTCGGGGTTCATGTAGGTAATATATCCTTTATATTTTTGCTGCAAGACTAACTCAAAAGAAGTGATTTCACACAACACGTTTTGTGCTGAGAGGTTATGGTTACATTACATTCTTATAAGATAGGAATGAGATATTAATTTCCAATACGCATACAGCACAATACAATATATATANTCACTTTGAATTGTTACACTTGCAGCACAAAAATAACACACAGTAATTATAGATTAGGCACTGTATTTTCATCATTGTAATACATATATTAAATAAATTTCATTTTACTTAGAAAAAATACAATTAAGTAACTTTTATATACATACATACAGACCTCTAAATTACTTCAGCTTTTCTCAGATAACATTCAAGTTTTTCTGTAATTCACCGATGGTCCATAAATATTTAAACATGCACATCAAATATAATAGAACCCATATTAAAAGTTCCCTTTACCAACATGTGTATCTTATAACGGAGCAACAAAAAGAGATAATATTTATCTGAAAATTAGTCTCATACAATGAACATTTTATCACCTCTGTCAACTATTAACCAAGAAAATAAATAGTAAACCTCGCAGAAATTTATATTTTTTTCACACCAATGAATGCAAGCCATACACATGAACCAGAATATACTGGTTCCGACGATTGATTCAATGTAAATTTACTTATCTTTTTCAGTACACCGATGATGAAAGTAATTATCTACCCAATAAAAAATAATTGTAATACAAATATCTATTGTATTTGAATTTTTGTTCATCTCGCAGCATTACACTGCAATTATAGATAATATCCCATGAGAAAATCCCTGAGCTGAACTCTGGAAATGGAGGCTAAAGTAGTGCTTCGGGCTAAAACAATGATTGTTACTTGTATGTAACATTTGATTATGACCCGCACCTGAGCTGAAAGCGTTATAAGGTAGTTTGTACTTTTTCTAAATACTGCATATGTACAATGAATGGGGCCAATTTCTTTACAGTTATTAACTAATTTAACAGGCGTCATCACTATAAATTCCAACCAAAACATTTGCTTCATAACATAAGAAAGTGTTGAGTTGCAAAGATGTCTGTCTGTGACACTCTCCCTAAGGTCACGACTTTTTTCTGCTTTGAAATGAAATGTTTCACGTTGAAGCAATGCACAACACTCGCGCTTGTTGACTATGAAATGATAATTGATGCTGCAGTTTACAACCTAATAATAATAGCCTTAACTTCTGAAATGCTTATGAGCTTTGTACCAGTCATTATCAATTTCTGGAAAAAGTTCAATAAGCTCTCACTCGACACTTCCTGCATAAAGAAATGCTGAAATTACAAACTACACTGTCACCATGGAACAACCTAACTCGTTGCAGTGAATTAGTTAAAACTGAACAAACACAAAACACCACACAATCTATAGGCCATAATAATGCTGATCTGGACATTCTCATGAAGGAATAACACAAATTTTAAGTAACAACTGCTTAGAGATGAACGTTGTAATATTGAACAACTTGAGATGATGTCAGAACCTGTGGATCAACTTAAAAAAAAATAACTCCTAAATTTCTTCACAATTTTCTCTTGACCAGACACATACGGGTGAATAACAATTATTGGTTTTATTGCATTAAATAATAATTCAACTAATGCCCACGGCTAATATTAATTTCTACGCCAATGGGGTCCCCCAGTAGAACAACTTTCCTGTTGCCTTTAAAAGAATCTGAAGCAAACGATTTTTTTATATAGTTAGTATGTTTTGTAAAAATATTGTTTTGTTCGTAGCAAATAGTTGTGAATAACCCTTACAGTCACATTCCATATTGCTTAATCACATTTTATACCGCAATTTCTTGTATGTACAATAATTACATCACAATAGATGATTTAACAGTAGAAATCTGAAGAAATAAAATCAAACTTAGCACAAAAGAGTACATCAAACAGTGACCACGATTCAAGATGATACACATGTGGAATTGTTCTATTAAAAGGAAAAATACTTCAACTGAGATATATTCAAAACAACTTATGCTAAGTTAAAAAGCAGTTAAGTTAGTTAGGGCAAGATTGACTCCAATAATGCAATATCGTTAAATCAAATGGCCAAAAAATAATCATTTGATTAACACCTGGAAATAAACAATTCATAACAATGTTCCACCGTTCAGGAGACTAGGAAGTATTATAAATATTTAATACTATGTAAATCCATAATAATATATGTTACACATTTACCTTCATCAATACAATTGTTTTCTTAGCATCTAATCATGAAAAAAGAATTTTATAAAAATCATGTATTCGTTTGCCAAAATCATTAAGTCAACAAGCCAGTAACAAAACAACAACATTGCTAAGCTAGCAAAGACTTACCTTGTTAACGCTGTGCTTGCCTTCCCGCGCAACACAGTGTAGCCATACGAATTTTAACAAAAGCAGAACATCGCGTAACTCTACTAAATACCAGTGACCTCAACTATATATGTAGAGCTCAATGCAAAATACCTATTTGTAACAATAATTCGATGCATGTGCTATTTCGATGTCTCATACAGTAAAAAAGTCTAATTCCATACAGTGTTATATATCAAGTGAAATTAATCAAATATGTAGATTGTGTTGGGTTGGTCAATTCTATTTGATAACCCGCTACATTTGAATACATCCACTTAACAAATTCATCTCTCATACATTCTATTGCATGAACAAATATACAGATTGTAATATACTGAATATTATGATACTAGTCCCACTTATGAAAGGAGAAAGAAAATACAAATATTTAGAGACAAATGACAATTACCATAAAGCATTTTACTAAAAACAAATTTCTTTCGCAAGAACCATGATATATTTATGATACAATGAGCAAATAAGTAGTACATTAAAAAATAATTATCAGTCGAGTTAGCTTCAATGTAAATGTTGTTATAAATAATACGTATTAAAAACAGTAATTTTAGAATCTAAAAATTAAGAAGATTCTGCATTACATGATTTAACTAGAACACCTTTTAAAATAAATTGACAGTAAATTTATTTATTTATTAAAACATGTTTCATTGAAATACAAGCTGAAATACAAAAGAAAGGAAAATAATTAATACCATTCTATCTTAATTATCAGCAAAGATCAAAATGAAAAAAAAAATATTGTGAATATAGAACAAAGAATTTTAATCATCAAACACTTGGAAAGGAGAAAATATGTCAATTATTGTCTTTTATGAACTACAAAGGGGGATCTCTATCAATGCGAGACTAAACAAAGAAACCTTAAGGGGAAAACTCAATTTTTAACAGGAAATACATACATTTTAACTACAATTACATGGACAACAAGGCTGTATAAAACACGCCATCCCCATTTTAATTACAATAATGATGAATAAGACTGAGATTCCCATACCTTTTATTATTTCATTGTATTACAAGTTATAAGAATAATAGCACAATACCATAGATTCAAGACAACTTCAGATATTTGATTAACCGCCAAAACATTAATGACTGATATGTTTTTTAAACAATTATACATAATAAAAGTCACTACAAAATTCCAAATTGTATTAAAATCATTAAGAAAAACAATTTTACCAATATTTTGAATTATTGAAGACAAGATAAAATGTCATCCTTCCTGCAACCACAGAAGTGAAGGTACTCACTTCCAGACCACAAAAACCCTGCTGTTGAATCTACTATTATCCTGTGGGAAACATGTTGTAATAATATTGTAAAAAACAAATAAGCAAAACAAAGAAATATACTTAAGTAATCAATATTAAAGTCATATAATAGTATTTATTAAAATAAACACGAGTTAGTTCTACTTTAAAATTTTAGAAAATAGATTGTTTACACGTAAAATTATAATTCATGCAAAAATTTTATTATGGTATCTTATGAGCTGATCTGATACGTCGAAATCTAAAAAAAATTGTAAGGTTTTCCACCGTATTTGGTAAGAACATAAATTGGTTAGACATGCATAAAGCTTTGTTGATTGCAGATAGGCATTTGATTACTAGTCAAGACAAGTTACTGGTATATGATGGATAAAACAGTATCCAGTAGTTCTCATTTTATGATTTGTGTCCACACCTTACTAAAATTCAATGATAATGAAGTTCCGGGAGGTAAATTCTTATTTAATAAAATATGTGTATTCAATTCAATGTTACAAAAATAAAATAAGAGTTTACCACGTATACCTTGTCCAACATGGAACTTCTTCAACTCCTGATTGAACATCAAGTAAATTTCCAAAATTTTACAAGATATTGTGCCTAAGGTGCATTAAAAGATTTTTGCCGAGAAATGAATTCCAAAACCATGTCAGTCCCCATTTTCACATGGTTGTGTCAAGCATCATATGATCATGGATTACCTACACTTTACAGTTTCACTCTTGTAAAAGGCCAGCCGACACATCTAATTTGTACAATCATCTTAAAATATGTCATGTTCATCAACACACACACACACACTTGCTGTGAAATAAAATAAATAAAAAAAGTTCTTATAAACAAGCCTCTATTGAAGTTATAAATAAATAAAATGTACTAAAATACAGAAAATTTAAGGAATCTTATTGGGGCAACACTAAATATTATTTGTAAATGTATATTGTCCACGTGGTGAATCAAAAGCTTGCAGAAAGAGTTTTCTTTATCTTATCAGCGTTTACCAAGATAATTAAAATCTGTACTTTAAGATCTTGATGTATAAATTATCTCAGTTTTTTTTTTTCAAATACATTCCAGCATTTCCTCCAATCATCTTTGTGTGTTGATAAACGAGAAGCATGACTAACATCAACACAGTATGAACCAAAAAGCGAAATAAAAAACAGGTATCATAGCCATGTGTTATAACAATATTATAAATAGATGATAAATGATCATTATCAGATTGCAGATTCAATGCTTCCTTTGTACTAATAATATTAAGATATACCTAGTTTCCAATAATTTTCTTCAGATAAAGATTTTGAATATATTCTTGGCTGTATGAAACTCCCATGCACACATATTTAACCCACACATGATTAAAGTAATTACTTCTTGACAACATTAAAACCCTCAACGGTGAGGCAAGGTCCCTGAAACCATTTGAAGCAATAATGTTTTTAACGTTTCCATATTGTTATAACTTTTTGAACTGCTTCTTAATAGGTTCATCATGTTTAAAGTTGTGATGAAGACATAATTCGAAGAGAAAAAAACCTGTAAAAATATCCTGAGACACCATACACACCATAACCGACACATGCTGTTATTAATAAACCAAAGGATTTAGTCCAGAGACAGGTATTTTGTGTCTTGAGCTCTTACAGCATTCATTTCACTCCGCAAAAAGAAAAAAAATATCCACATTAACATTTAGAATTTTGTAATATTCAATAAAATATCATTGATTTGTTCCATACGTATTATCTTCTAGACACTGTCGAATTTTATGAATCATGTTACTGCATATTACCAGACCCAAAACAATTGTATTATTTGTCTTTGCCGGAGCTCTCTCAAGTCACTTAGAATTGTCTCATCTGATTCACGCATTGGGTGGCAGACTTTGTACACTACTGATAACAAAAAAGGACCCATTTATTTTTCTAAGTCCCACGCTCTGACACAAAGTGGGTTCGAATCCCAGTGACACTTGGGAACTGATTTTTGAAAATGGTTTATACCACAATTCAGCTCGTAATATCTGTTTGGGAGCTATAATGAACGAAACCTTAATTTATGTTCTCACATGGCTTAGGAAAGTCTTAAAACATAAGCTGAGCAATTGGCAATGCGGCAACGTCGCATTACGACATACATGGCAATGTGGCTAGCTACTAAAGGAGATAAAGTTGGAACACTTTCGAAGTTCAATCTGCATTACGTTGAAACGTTTCCTAAGTGATTATTCCTTAGTTCATTAGTTCAACGTTTCTTTTAAGTAATTTCTATACTTGATCTCTTAAGTTATTTTTAGTTTGTTCATTTGTGAATGATAGTATTCAATAATATATTTTACAAGGAATATTTTATAGTTTTTGTAATTTTAATTAAATTATTCAGTATTGAATTAAAAAGCAATCAGTTCTACAAATATTTAAAGTAAACAATAATACGAAAAGCAATTCAAGAGATTCTAATTCTGACTGAAAAGTAAATGTGATATGTTAATACACCATAGCATTGTTTACTGCGCTCACCAACATTAGTGAAGTTGGAACTATGTAAAAGTATACTTGATTGTAATAAAAATATTGAGTAGGAAATGAATATGCCTTAAGTTGTCTAATTTACATCCAAACAATATTTCAATAAAAATACATTCATATAGCATCTAGATTTTTCATATTATATATTCGGAGTACAAAAAATTTAATAAAGAAAAAATTATATGCACTTATTGAATTAAACTAACAGTATTCGTAGCATTGAAATAGCATTCGTATTTGTATGACTTTCTGAGAATAGAAATACAGACGTTAAAAAACTACACGTCTTTATTACACTGATAATTTTAGACCTCGGATAGTAATGCTTGTCTGATCAGATAAGATATTAGAATCATTTGCTTTTAAATAAAGATGAACAGGAAGGAAAGTTGCAACGCGGAAAGAAACAAGGAAAAAAGAAAGAAAGAAATGGAGGGAAAAAGAAAGAAAAAAGAATTAAAGAACGAAAGGAAGAGTAAAAGAAAGACAGAAGAGAGAGAGAGAAAGAGAGTTCGAAAGAGAAAAAGAGAGAAAGAAAGGCAAAACGCGGAAAGAAACATGAAAAGAAGTAATGAATGAAAGAGAGAGAATAAAAGGAAAAGAAGGAAATAAAGAAAAAGATTGAAAGGAAGGGAGGAAAAAAGAAAAAGAACGAAAAAGAAAGAGATAGATAGAGAAATAAAGAAAGTGGAAGAAAGAAAGAGAAAGAAAGATAGGAATAGGAAGAAAGAATAATAGGAAGAACGATAGGAAGAAAGAGAGAAAAAGAAAGAAGGAGAGAGAAAGAAAGAAATAAGATGAAGGATAAAGAAAAGAACCTATGGTATTAATATGAGTTAATACATTTCAATTTGATTGGAATAAATAAAAGGGATTTGTCTTTTTTTATTTATTCATATCTGAAACGAGGTTTTCATATTATTGATCTCTGATGTTTTTTTAGGTTGCACGATTACTACCAAATTGTTGTATCGTGGATAAATATGTCACTAGAAG
Organism: Laupala kohalensis; assembly: GCA_002313205.1. Taxonomy (NCBI): domain Eukaryota; kingdom Metazoa; phylum Arthropoda; class Insecta; order Orthoptera; family Trigonidiidae; genus Laupala; species Laupala kohalensis. The sequence continues at coordinate 101,944 of NNCF01127799.1, forward strand.
ATGTAATTTATTTGTTCCTTAAGTAGTTTTATATTATTTATAACTCGAGAATTAAACTTTTGTGTTATTAGTTCATATTTGAGACAAACGTTTTCTATAATTATTTAATTCCTTTTCACATATATGAAAAACTTAAGAGGATCGCAAATTATGTGAAATTACTTTCGACAATACACATTACTTGTAGGCAATGAAATTTGATTTCTTTACTTCACTGTATAAATATAAGAAATTATAGGAATATTTATAAGTAATTTGTGTTCGAATTATACCAATTCCATACGATATCTTGCAATTATATTCAAATACTGTTACTAACTATATTTTAACACAGTCTTACGCAAACTTTTTTTACAGAAACTCTAATATCTTTTACATTGCCTATGAAGACCTTGCGAGACAACGAATCTCGAGATGTCGTTTAAATATAGAGAATGGTAAAGTTTATTGAAGTCAAGAATATACAGAATATTTTTGTTATAGAAGTCCAAAATGTGTATAATAAAAAAATACAAAAATTGCGGTGTAATGAAACATTTTATCTCGTTACGATTTACCAGCGGTACTATTAGTTTTCCAAATAATAATAAATTTATTGTCAAAAAACAGTACAAACTGCGTATGACCACGTGGAGGAAAAAAAACTAATTTACTCTCCAGAAGCAAGCAAGGGACCATCCCATCTATTCCGATTAAGGGCCCTAAGGCAGAGACGGATTCAAAAATTTCAGCAAAAGTTCCTAGATAAGATAAAACGTTGGCTGGGAGTTATAATACTAATAGAATGTCAATATGTTTGTAATTTTAAGCAAAAAATTACATGTACAAGTTATTATCGAACTATAGATTATTCTGAGTATAGTGTTTAAAAATCATAAGAGTTGAAAAAACACTAAATTCACGATTTATTGTTACAATAAACACGCCCCTAGACAAAGCCTAGAGAACCTGTAGATAAATCCGCCTCTACCAGAAGGAAAAACGGAGAAAAAACCCGGGCCAGGATGGGGCTACAGAATATGGGCGCCGTTTCAAATACACCTACGATTGGTCGAACGAAACTTCTCCTGTCGAAGGGGAAGCAAGAGGAGAGAGGCGTTGCAAACTTCACAGATCCAAAACTGGTCAGAGCGTGGGACTTAGAAAAATAAATGGGCCCTTTTTTGTTATCAGTAGTGTACAAAGTGAAACATGATATTAAATGTTACTCCAAAACATATATAACAATGGGTAGATATCTAAATGAATTTTAGTTATAACTAATTCGTCTGTTCATACATTATCTCAATACAAATAAAACATTCAAACCACAAAACATAGAAGTAACCACCTAAAGTTTCGACTGTAAGATGATCAATTTTTACAAACAAATTTGGAAATATGTTATTCATATAGTCTTACTTCAATTCAGACACAAAAACTATTGAATTATGTAAACCCCCATGACTTAACTTTTCATTTTGTTTTACCTTTATAACTAGAAATTTATTTTGTTCAAATGAACGTATTATCCAGAGAAAGTCAAAGAAGTTAACTTGTCGACAAAATTGTATTATAAATGGTCCCAGAGAGAAATGCAAACACAACAATAACTACTTTTCTCACACGCATTTAACCAAAGAAACTGAGCTAACAGAACACTGAATCAAAATTAATCTTACAACGAAGAACACACATCAACTATTTTGTAGTCAAAATTAACAATCCACAATCTTCATTAAGTATCAAGTTGACAATGACTTGTGACACACAGCACAAATAACCTAAAAAAGCAAATCCTTGCAAATCACTGCACATATCCTGTTATCCAGAACACAATGTAGTAAAAAATATAGATAAGATTATTATCGAACACCACTTCATCAAAACACAATATCCACTCGAATCCACTGGAGATTTGAAAATCACACTATTAAATGCAACTTTGCTACATGTACATAAAAATAATGAATAATATCTAGTAATCATATTGTGTCACAAGGTCACTATGAATATTTCCAATATATCGAAAGTAACTACTGTTCACTAGTCCGCAGCGAAACCCATGTAACGTAACATACTAATCGTTTTATTACAGGCACCACTTGTATACATTTAAATGAAACTTCCATTACATGCTGAATACTTATTTTCTAACTCGTTCTCAAAATTGCGCGACATCTTTAGAAATGCATCGAAAAAATAGGAAGTGGCTGCACTACTGAACGAAAACAAGTGATATTATTTACGGAGTTTCTATATTTTTACGATGTTTTGATAGTTCGTAGATCATAAAAAGGGAGTCAGCGTTGCTGGCTGGATGGCCGGAGATTGATCCCTGGTGAGGTGGGGATTTTCATCACGTCTCAACATCCGGATTTCCTCCCAGACCTACTCAGCCTGCTATAAAATGAGTACCAGGATCTATCCTGGGGTCGAACCTGTCGGAGCGAGATGCTGACAACATATCTTCCTTCCAAGAAATCGCGCGAGCTCTACCCTCCGCGAAGGCCAAAGCCCACAAAGGGCTGTACTGCCAGATGAGAAGAAGAAGAAGATTATAAAAGGAATTGTGCGTGAAGGTTCCTTGATTAATGAAGTAATAAAGTGATAAAATCAAAATTAAATATGGGAATAATCCTACAATCAAGTTACTTAATTGCGCCAATAATGACGATTTAACGTAATTTCGGCAGATAATCTGTTTATATATGTGGGTATCTCCAGAACTTATGTTAGCGTTTGCTACCAGGATACCTATAACTTTATTCTTTTTAATACGTCAAATTCTTGTAAATGATTGATGGATGTATTAATTAGCAAATGTTAATTCACAAAATATTATTCAGATGAAGTAATTTTTACAACAAATAAAATTTTTGGAATGGAGCTGAAACACCAGTTCCCCGACTCCCACCCCCTGTTGCTACGAACCTGCTTCTACATTTTTAAATTTTCCCCGTCTTAAATTTAGCTTTTGTTATTTCTAGTTCATTCCGCAGATATTTATTTTCCACTTTTCTCTTAACAGAGAAAACCGAAGAGACATAACAGAGAAGGGCATATACCTCTTCATCCTCATCGTTCTTGGATTGAGACTGGCATCACGGCCACCCGCCGGCCGCATCGCGCGTGAATCTGCGTTTCCTTAGAGAATGACTCGCGTTTCTCGTTGATGTCGGGCGGAGGATCTATTGATCGGTCATGTGTCGACGTTATTAATTACACTTCCTCCTCAGATGACGTTCGCGCCGTGTCACACCAGTTAAATTTCTTAGAAAACAAGTGTGGGCGAATCTTCCAAAGAGGACTCGGATTAAACCGTTCGTAAATATAATGTCAGCGTTTCATAAATTTTCAAGATTCGCTTGTGAATACGATGAAGGTATTTTACGGTAAATTAATTTTATATACTAAAGAGGTAAATTTTGAAAGACAATAAGGAAGAATTTCTTTTTACCACAACAGTTTCTCGGAGTTAAACGAATTTGTATCTGCTTCGTGTAGGTGAAAATACCGAATAAATTTAGATAGTTTATTGAGGTAAAAGTGTCTAAAAAGGTATTGCCCTCCATTAAAATATGTGGCACGATACATTAGTTAAAATAGGATAGGAGAAATGGCTATGAAATCTGGTTACAATGTTGTATATACGAGTATATACAACATTGATTTTTTTCAATCAAGTATGTATTTTTTCAGTAGTATTTTAATACCAGAGAAGGGAAAAATGCGAAGAGATAATATTAATTGATTTTGAACAACAGTGACGTTAAAGCGCCGCGAATACCTAAACACTATTCCGAAGATAAAACGCGCTGTGACGAGTCTCGAGGTTTCCTCATCTGACTTCCTTTGTACTCGGTTCACAGGTAATTTACTTTACCTCACCCCATTGATGAGAAGATTCGCTTATTTTTATAATGTAGCTATAATATGACGATAGGCCAAACTTCAGTTCTGAGGTAATACATGTTCGTATCTCTTTTTCTTAGACTAACATGACTGCGAACGGTGTCGCAGCGGCAGAAACAGGAAAAAAGTGGCAGAAATAGGCAGTTTCGATATTCGCGACGCTCTTACGCAACTGTTATTTGTTTAAATTCAACGATTATTGTAACTTTTACTCTTCTTGAGCACTGAAAAAATACAAAGTGTCATTTAGAAAATCTAATTTGGCATACATATCACTGCAACTAAAGAAAGCTTCAAATAATTTAAATACGTCAAATGATTAGCCTTATGTAATCCCCTACTATGGTGTCTTTATTATCCAATTACGGTATATTTCAGATTGACGTTCCTGTTGAATCACTCTCTATGTCGAAGAAACCGAAATGTCAGTTACTTTTACAGTTTGATTTTGTAAAATTATCAGAAGATTTTGTTAGATAACTCATGTCTCTATCAGTTTTATGGTTCACGATGAGAAGCCGTAACTTGAATCAGAGGAGTGTTTATTGTAGAAAAGTTAATTCATAAAAGCACTTCCTTTATGTCAAAAAAAGTCAACAGAGGGAGGGACACTTGGAAGCGCTTTAGGAAAAACGGATGATACTCGTATAACTATTATCATTTCAAACAAACTATAATTTATTATGGGAAATACGAACAATGAAAACAAGATGAAAATATTTTGTGAAGATTTTATGAAATGAAAACTGGGCGTAAATATAGTATTAAGTGTATCTGTAAATCCACAAATATCTATTTTCTAAACTAACATATAACATAAGAGAAATAAAACAAACATGTTTGTTTAAAAAATTAACACGTTTGCTATGTTTCTACAAAAATTTGCCAACATCAAAAATATGCTGAAATATAAAAATCAGATGAATCAAAATGTAAATTCATATATTATGAACTCGGTAAACATGCATTATACTTGTATAATATTTTTAATGATTTATTAAATAATATTTTATTTGCTATGTTTTTTATGCAAAATATATTCTTCCCTGAAGTGACTTCCGATACATCAAATTTAAGATTATATTTTTATAAATCCATCTCTCTTCTGTGAGAAAAATTGGACTCGCAAATCAAAATATGCTTTCAAACATACGAGTAGTATGGTGTTATTTTAAGGTTTAAGGAAAAAAAATAAGTTAAGCTTATTACTCAAGGCAAAAAATCTATATTGCTTTATTGTTGATTTGGCGTAACAGGTTTTCATTTGTGCACATTGTTATATAGTAATTAAATTATTTATTTATTTTCCAGTTTGGATTAGTGTATTATTCCTCATTAGTTAGTCATTTCCCTCACCAAAGTCCGTACAGCTAATATTCGAATTCATCAATACTCCAACCTCTGTTTTAAAGGTTTCTTTAACCCATAATTATTTGCCAAAGGATCTACAAAGCTACAATTTATTCTGTTTGATAGCGCTTTTTCACTTGCGCTTTGATTTTCTCCCAATGAACAAGAAAAGAACGCATGTTTTAAAGGTTTGGTTAAGAATCCTTTCTCGACGATTTGCTGTTGTTTACTAACGAGTAGTAATGCACAAACAGAGAACAAGACCAAGATATTTCGACTTCTATGAAATTCGTCCGGGAAAAATATCGCTTCAGTTACTATACTTTTAAAAAATGTTACAAAAAATTAGTCTGTCATTCTAAAAAAATTAAAATTCTTAAAAAAGTAGAATGACTTCTTTAATATAATTAGGAAATTTGAGTATTTTTAGCATCATGTATGCAATATGCATATCTCTGTAATTCAGTGACAGGTATCTTTTGAGGAAGGGATTCGCTCGATATTAATTTCTGCATCATTTTAGGGTTAATTTTGACTGTCGATTTTATAACGAACCAATACACAAAATACGTGACATATGAAATCATACAAAAATTAAGAACCGGGAGGCTGAACTTTTCTGTGATGGGAAAATTACACATTTTTGAATTTCAGGGATTTGCTGATTTTGCATTGTGTATAATATCCACTACTTTTTTTTGTGTTGCTTTCGTTACCCAACTCAAATGTAGTGCAAACATTTTCTTTTCTTACTCAGTCTTCTGAGTTCTATTCCCACTGGAATCGCTGTAATGAGAAGAGTTTGTTTTATATTTATTTCGTTTGGATGCTGGAGATTGAGTTTGTTTAGCGGGTTGCCTAAGAACTTCTTTGGCAGATTTGTTGTTTAAGAGGACAACAATGAATCTTTTCGGAAATGACATTATTCTAGAATTAGAGACTTACTTGCGTAATTCCAAATAAAAGCAGCTTTTCTGTATGAGTTCATCCAAATCGATTAAAGTATTTGCAAAAAAATATTCCCGATATAGAAATATTGTTTAATTGTAATAGATCTGAAGTATTCAGGGGCGGGGTTGGAAGATCCATTCCCCCCGTCTTTCAATATCGATAATATCTGGTGCATAGACATACTATGACTATTCTCCCTAACAACCATTCTATCCAACCCTGTCCTAAATAAATTAAAACGTTCCATACGCTATAAAATTCCGAGTGAAAAATGTAAAATTATAAGTTCATTGAAATGCATAATAATCCCACAAAAAATTAAAATAAACAATACCATGAAAAAAATGGAAGTAATTTTTTCTAGTATTCGTTGAAGAACGTTACTCTATTGCACCTAATTTTCATAAAATATCACTAAATCCATAAGTATTTTGTTACATAGAGATTACTGGTTGATTGCTTGGGTCTCCGATGTCAAACCATTGTCCCTTTCCGTCGCGTCGGAGCGATCGTAAGATACGTCGATTTGAGAAAGGTCGTTAGAAGAATTGGAAAGTCACGATCCTGGTGGGCGCGCGCCACAGACCTCCCACTCCCTTCATCACTACGTTCATCCCATTCAATGAGAGCGCAAAGGGCAAAAGCGGTGACCTTTGATGGCTACGGAGGCCAAGGTTATAACGTACTCTTTCGTAACTATTAGTGAACAAAACAAAACTGTAATGGTTGACACTTGAAGATCGTAAATATTATATATATATATATA
>NNCF01127799.1:109335-122012 GCA_002313205.1 Laupala kohalensis
ATATATATATATATATATATATATATATATATATATATATATATATATATATATATATATATATATATATATATATATATATATAACGAAAGAGGTTTTTTAATTGAAAGCATAATTCAATTTTTTGCGTTGCAATTTTTTTTAATTTGTGAAGTCAAAGGGTAAATCGTTTATTGTAACAGAAAAATATTTATTCTTCAAAAAGCTTTTTCCTTAATAATGAATCGGATATGATGACTGATTTAACTGTGTCGCGATTCTATATTGGGTCTAAATGAATTCACAGAAAAGTTTAAAAAGATTTGCTTTAGCTGTTGAATGGTGAAACAAAAAATACGTTTCCTGATGGGTGATGTTTACGAATATTGTATCAAAAATGTCCGTCAATTCTACATACCTCAATATGGTCGCGTTTGAATAAATTAAGCATTTTGTTGATGATCGCAAATTTGAGATCTCTTATTGTGAGAAAAAGCGTGCACCTATGCTGGACAACCACAAGGTTCTTTTAACATAAAAATACAGTATAAGAAAGTAAAAGTACATAAAAGCAAAACTGACATTATTCGGAAAGATTTTGTCGGATAAAATTAGATTGAAACTCTTGTGGACATGATGCCCAGCGAGTAAGCATTAGCAGAATTAATACCAGGGGTAAAAAGTTTGAAGTTCCATGCAAAATATTGTATTATGCTATATTGCTATATTTAAATGTAGCCAAAATTTACATAAATTGAGAGTATTATATATTGTGAGATTTGAATAATTTCGTGATTAAAATGAAGAAATCATCCCCGTTCGGGCGTTTTAAATTCGGAGAACGAGCGATGGAGCGGGAGAGGAAAGTCTTCCTACTCTCTAAAAATTTAAAAGTCCACCGTTGAGAAATGCGACAAAGGAAACATTCACATCTGGCTAGGCGCAGTGACCTGCGATGAGCTCTTTGTTGAAAAGAAAATTTATTACTGTTTAGAAATTGCAAGCAAGCGAGGGAGTGGGAAAACCACCCACCCCGGCCGTATAACCGAGGACACGCAGGGGGGAAGGAGCAAGTGGTGACTTGTCAGGAAAAAAACCTTGAAAAAGAGCGGTTAGAAATAGTTCAAAATTACTCAAAATTTCTCAATCAGAATTTAGGCACAGGAGGGGGAACAGTTGTGGCATTGGAAGTTTTTCGTCACGTGAAGTTCAAAATTGGAAGACCTGGAAGTGGAAAAGAGGTTTGGGAAGGGATGAAGTCCATTTAAGGAATGACAAATGAAAATTCAGGATCAGAGAGACGAAATCATCAGAGACACGAGAATTTTTCCGCGCGAAGTATCTTCAGATCAGAGATCATCAGATCAGAGAGACGAGATCAGAAACACGAGATTTTTTCCGCGCGAAATAGGATCAGAGACATGAGATTTTTTTTTTGCGCGAAGTGAAGATTTGTAGATTTTGTTGTGAGCAGAGCCACGACTCAGTCTTATTTTCGAAGTTATCTGACTAGCTCATGATTTCCGATGAGATTTCCGAGTTCGCTATTTTCCGGAACTAATTCATCAGTCTTTGGCTAGCATTTTCGGCAGCAAATTCTAAATCCGAGACGCGACAAAATTCGTATGAAAAATAATACCATTCGGTGGGCTCTTCCGAGAAACCAGGGACCGCCATTGAAATTGAACCATGATGGTTTGGGTCCACGCCGCTCCTGAGGGCATCCAGGCAGCATAGCTTGTGGGAGGAAGGCACCACCGGGTTTGCTGGCGCTAGTGACGTCATTAACCGGAAGTCGTTCTGAGATCGAGGCCAGGCCGGCTTCCCGTGCGGTTGACGCACCATCCACTCAACACTGCACTGCTTGATTGGTCATCAGGTTAAGGTATTTCACGATTGTTGGTGGCATCCAACACATATCGTCATGCGCTTTTGCGAGAAGACGAGTGCGGATCTTATAGTTCAAAGGGGCTCAGAACTTTGGACTTTATGAGTAATGAAGAAGGCCCAATTAGCAAGAAAGAACTCCACTTAATTATATCTTTTAAATACAATACCAATGTAATTGCATTTCAAGAAGCAAGAATTATTGTAAATTCAGTGTTTGTTTTATTTGTCAAAGGAGATTATTTTAATGTTTATTCAAGATGTTCAATTTGTTTAAAATTTATGTTTGTCGTTGAGAAGTCGAATTCGGCGGAAATACTAGTGTATTTCATGTTTACATTGGCTAGAAGTTATGTGTGTTTCTTTTGGGGGATAGCATGAAGGTTTTTTATTGTATGTGATTCATGTTAATTAAATTTAATGGATTTAATTTGTCAATAGCGTTTTCCTGTAGTGGAACCCCAGTATGGTCTTTCCCTTCGTTAAAAAAACGCGAGCCCTAGAAATTTGTGGAACCCTGAGATTAGCCGTGGCGCCATAAAAGATCAAAGTTATAAGTTCTAGAGAATTTTATTATATTTATAACACGTAAAAGACTCGTTCTGCCACAGTATATTTAATCAATCTTTCTCAATAAATGTTGAATTTTTTTAAAAGGGGAGAGCATTATATTGTGAGAAAATTTGTGGCGAGAATCATATATGGTTATGCTACGGTAATGAGATCGTATCTTAAAATTTCAGCTATCTTCCCTAAATCTTGTCAATAATCTGTTGATAAATCTCTCTCAGCGTGTAAATATATCTGCAAACTGATGGGGCCGAACGAGTTCACTCACTTCCATTCGGGCATTTCTTTCTTATGGTTTTTCTTAGCACCATTTGTATTACATCCCCTTTTCCGTTGCAATCTGCCCTTGGACTATTAATTTCATGAGAGTTCCGGTCTTAACATGTTTTTATTCGTTTTCATCTTTTTCTTGTTTCAATGCGTTTTCTTTGGAAACCTTTTATAAGAAATGTTCGAAAAAGAACTTAAAAGTCAGTGGGAGTGAAGTGTAGTGATGCGACGTGAAGTGAGATGAGAGGGTTATTCGTGAGTCAAATAAGGACAGAAAGGAACTAAGAAAAAAAATGAAGCGAGTGTCTGGGTCTACCGTTGTGAAATATTCATAATCACGTGTTATTATATTTTATGATTTTGAATTCAGAATAAGGTATTGTCCTAATATGCATCATTTGTTAGTGGGTAAAATGTTCTAGGCTTCAGTTATTTGAATTTATTGTTTGTATATTCTATTTTTTAAATTTTGACAGCTGGCAAGACAGCACACTTGCAGTAAATAAATTCTTGTTATTATTGTTATTTAAGAACTTATGAAAACTTCACGAAAAACTTACTTCCGTCATGTTTTCACTTTTCATGTAGTGCAATGAAAGGTAATAATTTTACAAACTCACAGTAGAGCTATATTATTCGTTCAGTATGATGCCCGAAAGCCTGAAAAAGAAACAGTATTTCTTACAATATAAAAGTAAACATCTCATTCTAGCTTAAGACATCGAGCTTTTTACAATATTCAGTTTGTGCGAGCATCAAAATACTAAAGGATTTCAAAAATCGTTGTTAATCGAAGCATAATGAAAGTAATTTAAAAAGAAAAATGTTTAATTTCATTATTGATGATATTTTACGAACATTCTGAAACAAAAAGTATTTATTGTCTTATTGCGAGATATTTTTTGTTGTATTGTCCAAAATTCCTTGTTAAAATTTTATTTCCACTTCGTTTCTCAGGGCATAAACATTTTATCAACATGTCTAACCTTTTCAGTATTACTAACCTCTCTAATTCATTTGACGATTCATTTATCTTCCGTTACAAAGCAATTATGATTTTTCCAGGTCTTACATTTCCAGGTCTTACAAGATAGGTGTAGTGTTTAAAAACTGATTCACTATTTTTTAACGAGAGCTACCTCTCTTATTAATTATTCAATTGTTGTGAACGTTGTGACCATTAATTACTTCGCTTATCTATTCACAAGTTATCATGAAATGCGTATTTGAAATATTGATCTATTCCAGTGTTAATCATTTATGTTCAGATTTTTCTAATTTGAAATTAGGGGGGAATTTCTTTATACAATTACCCATTTGTCGAACGAAAAACCCCTTTCCTTTTCAATTTACTTTCCTCGAATTATATAGGGATAGTGATTCAACACAATTAATTAAGCTCATTTTTTAAGTTTCCTCCTAGGATTTTCAATTAAAACAGTTATGAAACAACATTCTCCTGCTTGTATTATCCCAGAGACTGTCCTTTTAAGAAGAAACAGAATTATAATTACTAGAGTTGAATCCTACATGGTAATGAAATGAAAATTAGTGAGGTTAGAGGTTAATAAGATTAATACAAATGTGCAGTCACTAACTTTCCAAATAAGTTATTATTTTTATGGCACTGTGCGAAATGTTCTTCTTTTGTCTTAGATGTGTCTGGTGGAAATGAATTATCCAATTACTTAAAGTTCATTGATTTGGATTTATGGTTTTTATAATATGATTCATTTGTTTTGTAAACATTTAGTAACTAGAATCAATTGGTTTCTTTCAATTCTACACATTGTGAGAATCCATTCCGAGGGTAAGAATTATTTCTTATGTGTCTGTTAATTTGTAATTATAATGCAGTAAGTACGTATTTATATTTTAACATTTTATTCTATTATCTGTGATTAAATGTAGGCAAAGTGAGGAAATAAATAGGTGAGGAAAAATAACGAATTTTAACATTTTTATTTATCAAATTCCTTTGACCACTATTGATAGACAAATGCTTTTTTGATCGTGTTCATTAATATATTTTTATAAGCAAAGTTTAACTCTCGCTATATGTGTAGAAAACGATATTAATAATAATAATAATAATAAATTTATTATCAAAAAACAGTACAAACTGCGTATGACCCCGTGGAGGACATTAAACTAATTTACTCTCCGGAAGCAAGCAAGGGACCATCCCATCAATTCCGATCAAGGGCCCTGAGGCAGAGGCGGATTCAAAAATTTCAGCAGAAGTTCCTAGATAAGATAAAAAGTTAGCTGCGAGTTATAATACCAATAGAATGTCAATATGTTTGTAATTTAACTCAAAAAATTTACATGTGCAAATAATTATCGAAATATAGATTATTCTGAGAACAGTGTTTAAGAATTGAAATAACAAATTCACAATTTATTATTACAATAAACACGCCCCTAGACAAAGCCTAGAGAACCTGTATAAGAAATCCGTCTCTACCCGAAGGAAAAACGGAGAAAAACCNGAAGATCCTAGATAAGATAAAAAGTTAGCTGCGAGTTATAATACCAATAGAATGTCAATATGTTTGTAATTTAACTCAAAAAATTTACATGTGCAAATAATTATCGAAATATAGATTATTCTGAGAACAGTGTTTAAGAATTGAAATAACAAATTCACAATTTATTATTACAATAAACACGCCCCTAGACAAAGCCTAGAGAACCTGTATAAGAAATCCGTCTCTACCCGAAGGAAAAACGGAGAAAAACCCAGGCCAGAATGGGGCTACAGAATTTATGTACACAACCGTGCCAAAGTTGAGTACACATAAAACTAAATTAATATGAGCCATAAGACAACACAATCATGCAAGAAAATAGTTTTTGAAATTGTTATAAGTTGTTTAAAAAGTACTACAGCAATGGCGTGATAAAGTACAAGACGAATTTAACTTTTGTTAAAATCAATAAATTCTTTTACAGTGTAGAAGCACTGGTGCAGGAGGTAGTTTTTAACCGCGGATTTGAAGATATTCAATTTCATAATATCTTTTATATTCTTGGGCAGGGAATTATATAGAACGATTCCCGAATGGTATGGTCCCTTTTGGCAAAGAGTGGTTGACACTCTAGGGCGATGTTTATTGTAATAATAAATTGTGAATTTGGTGTTATTTCAATTCTTAAACACTGTTCTCAGAATAATCTATATTTCGATAATTATTTGCACATGTAAATTTTTTGAGTTAAATTACAAACATATTGACATTCTATTGGTATTATAACTCGCAGCTAACTTTTTATCTTATCTAGGAATTTTTGCTGAATTTTTTGAATCCGCCTCTGCCTTAGGGCCCTTGATCGGAATTGATGGGATGGTCCCTTGCTTGCTTCCGGAGAGTAAATTAGTTTTTTTTCCTCCACGGGGTCATACGCAGTTTGTACTGTTTTTTGATAATAAATTTATTATTATTATTATTAATAATATCGTTTTCTACACATATAGCGAGAGTTAAACTTTGCTTATAAAATATATTAATGAACACGATCAAAAAAGCATTTGTCTATCAATAGTGGTCAAAGGAATTTGATAAATAAAAATGTTAAAATTCGTTATTTTTCCTCACCTATTTATTTCCTCACTTTGCCTACATTTAATCACAGATAATAGAATAAAATGTTAAAATATAAATATTGCGAGTATTGTGTTCGTGAACGAGACTGTTTCGTATAAAGCAAGGGTGGCAGTTCAGTAATTCGGTCTTAACAAACACGACTGTTTCATAAATATAAATGCAGGGAAGTGTTAAGGTATTTAATTCCTTGAATCAATCACATAATCACAAAATAAACATAATCACAAAATATTCGTCATCAATGTTAGTTACGAGTATTTAATAGACTATCAAAATATAGACGTAAGTTATAAACATTATCTTGTTAATGTTTTATTTTGGCAGCGAAATCTTAAATGTTGTGAGCCTCCGTTTCCTGTCATAAGTTACCTGAGAACTGAAACAGCTAGCGCGAATGAATCATGTTGTAACAAATTATTATTATTTTGGAAATTGAATTATGAAATAAGGTATCTTGTATCTTGTGGTGTTGTTATGCTGTTAATAGATATAAAAATTATACAGACGAATGTGTTAAATACTTCAAGATGTATTTCAAGGTTTTGAGCACTTTCTTCTTGTATTGCCCTATATATTTCCTTCCGACTCAACAAATCTTTATATATTAAAACCTCTTCGAAGTGAAAACGTGTGGGAGTTTAAAAGATTCCACATTACACACAATGTGTTTTATTTAACATGTTTAGATAAAACTTAAAGAATTAGAATGGTGTATTTGAAAAAATAAATCGATACAATATTATTTATTGCTTTAATTTAAACATTCATAATTTACATTAAATACATTAAAATACACTAATATTTAGAAAGATGTCTTAAGTGAGCATTCTTTGACTATGTTTTGACTTATATCTTAAATTATAATAATTTTTATAACTTTTTCTGAATTAAATTATTTCAAACATGGAACGTGAGATCAGTCTGGGTCTATAAAAAGTACCCAAGAACTGGGAAATAAGTTAAAAACAACATTTCGTCTCATAAAAAACACGCAGAATTTATTTTAAGGGGACTAAGGACAAGCTAGAGAAATTCAACAAAAACAGTTGTGTATGAAGTGGTTTGTAAAGACTGTAAACAAGTATACATAGGACACTCTTTTCAAATATTTACGCAAAAGACTTAAACAACACCAACTTGACAGCAAGAAATAGACACAAACGTGCACTTAGTAAACACATTACACAGGACACACATTTGAATACAACAACACAATTCTAGACACTGAACATAACAGAAAGATTAATAAATGAATTGGTACGCTGAAACAAAGAAGAAAATACATGTAACATCAAGACAGGTAGACAATTGAGGAGGGATTTACACCAACATTATTTCGATTCATTCGAGTGACAACAACAAACAAGCTGACAAACGAGCGACAACATCAAACAGTACACACCTGGAGCACTAGAGCACAAAGAGATGAAAGATCGGGAGGAATATGAAATCAGAAATAAGGTATGTGTGGTGAAACATACCAACGTGTTGCAAAATCAAGATTATTTCTACAAGTATGAATTTTTAAAAAAATGTTTACATAGACCTATCTGTATTGCTGTATGATAGAAGAAACTACTGTGAATTTGGCGGAACGTTGACAATGTAAATCAAGTAGATTTGGATTTTATGGGTTGAGCTTAAAAAATAATACAACTTGTGGTTGATGTAATTGATGTTTTCTCAAGTATAAAAAAGTAGCATGAAAATAGTTGTTCTTATTCTTTCCAATCAATTAAAAGAAAGATCTTGAGCTGCGTACAAACTGTTTGAAAGATTCTATGTCAGGGGTAAACTACACGTCATTTATGCTTTGGTAAACTCTCCTGGCGAGATAATTTTTGTTTGAACTTTTTTTCTCTTCCACTTCTTTGTTCTTTTCACCTCTGCGACTTTCAGGATTTTCTCCCTCTAAATAATCCGTAGTTAGTTTGAAAGTAAAGGGGTGGGTCATTTTGTATCAATATTCTGCATCTCGTGGAAGACCTATATTTCTGCTAATGTGAAATTTGCATTTTCATTCGTTTGATTTTACATAACCCTTACCAGAACCAAGTTTTTGTAAAAATCTGACTTACAGTTTCGACCTGTATTTGTTTAACATCTAACGTGATCATCATACTAGCATCCAAGAGCAGGGATGGCCACCACTGTATTTTGCTCGCGCCAGTATTACGCGGGCATGAGGAGGGTGATTCCTTTCAGCCACCTCGCTGAGGAGGGAATGACCGGACGCGCATTGGCATTAATCGAAGACGTAATTCGTTGAATAATTATTAAATTTATAGCATTGTAAATACAATTGAAGATCATGGAATTCGTTAGCCTGAGGTATTGTACTCGAAGAGGCAAAGTGAAGAGCTTAGTTAATTTTCGTCAACCTCTTTTTTTTCCACTTGAATTTTTTTCTTTTCTTTTATTATTTTGTGATGAACCATGAAATTTATTTTTTGATTATGAATATGAATTTTAATTATTTTTACTGAAATATTGGTAATATTTTTGAAAACTTGGAAATAAATAAATAAACGATAAATGTATTTATTTAAAGTCTTTGACTCATTTTCTCAGCTGAATGAGTAAGCTTTGTTCCTGCTTTACATCCTAGTGAAGGGGAGAGTGGTGGAGCTCGAATCTCTACCCCCTGACATAGGAACCTCTTGTAATGATTCGTGTTCTATTTGAAGAGAAGTCGTATGATAAAGAAATTAGAATTTTACCATCAGGAACCATAGATGCACAGGTGTGTCGAATCATAATTTCGTACCAGAAAAAACCGGTAAATGACAGCATCAAGTCTCTTCAGGCGAAAGAAAAAGCCAAACGGATTTCCTTTCGGGTTACAGGAGGGCGATTCCCAAAGTGACCCAGTTTCCTGCATTCCACTACAAAGAATGGCTCCCGCGTACCGATTCGTCTTCCCTTTCGAGTCAAATGACTTTGGGATTGTTAAGTTCCCATTGTTTGCCAAACAGAAGAATACGTCTTGCGTTATCGCTTTGTAGTTGTCCATTGTGTACACACACAATCGCGCGGACAGGGAACATAGGTCCACGACATTCTCCAATATTTTACTTCAAGGGCGATGCTCTGCACTCCTCCAGTTTTTAAACAAAATTTCACGCTCATTCCGATCTTTTTGATAGAATGTATTAATGGCCGAGCACCAAGAAATTTTGCTGGTTTGTAGTATCAGACACCTCTTCTCCCATCATTTAGTTCATTGAAAACTAAGTAGTTACCCCCGAAAACTCTGTAGGCACTATTGACATTTCCCCGTAGGGGAGTAAAACGTAGATAATTGCCTTATCTGTAACAAATTGACAACTCTAAAGTTAATGTATATTTCGTTTCAGTTTTGAACTGAAAATTGAAATGTAATTTTATTTAAGCTTACTTAAAGAATTAGTACCCAAGTGTAGGAGGAGTTTCTTTCTGAGAGCTTATCATTGTCGGAATTATAGCCATTAAATGGTAAAAGTGTACAAAAGAAAGATATAGGCCTAATGGAGTATCTCCAAGACACAAGAACAGCTGAAAGGGGTAAAATAAACACTATCCATTCAATCGGACCTATTATGTACTCTATAAAAATATAACAATGTTAATTCACAATCAATTAATATTAAAACAAATTCATAGATTGTATTCGTAAATAAAAAATAACATATTGAAACTTAAACTCCGTTCTACTGAAGGCAAGAATTCTTCTGTTATTGTCAGTCCAAGTGTTTTAAGCATTTACATTTTACCGCATTGCATGTCGTAATAACAAAAGCATGTTGTAAACTCATTATTATTATTATTATATATTTTTCAAAGTTCGGGAATATAAAATTTTGAAAAAAGAATTAATTGCTCGTTTGATGCTCATCTTTCCGAATATCAATTCTCCGACTTCCCTTTCTTTCTTGCCTAAGTCGGCGAGCTTGTGTTAAGAAACGAAAGATGTGTTAATACAGTTGAAAATTGAGTGCAGAGCGCGTTGGCGATTATCCTCTGGCGAGCAGCCGTTTGGAACTCGTTTGGATCCATGTTTAATTCAAACCCTATTGAAACGTCGCGCCGATGTCGCATGTCAGCTGCTCAGCAGCGGCAAGTGGTGGTGACCACGACGGCAGATTCCGCGCGCGCGATCAGCCTTCCGGATGCCTCCAACACGTCGCGTCGCTCGGCCACGGAGCATTTCCGACTCCGCAGCTTTTGCTTCTTCAATTGCTACTCTCATATCAACGAGAGAAAAAATTCTTTCGTTTGTGTTTTAGGGCGTCACGCGAAGTGACTTCTTCAATTAGTTCGCAAAGATATGAAGTGGTAATGAAAAATATATTTCTGATGGTTACACTACATTCCTTATTTATTTACGAGCCCTTCCGTGGCTCATGTGGTAGCGTTCTAGCTTATCAACCCGGGTTCAATTCCCGATGGGTTCAGAAACAATTTGTAGTTTTTCACATGAATGTCCCAGTTTGACTACTGTAAAGCGCACCCTCCTTCCTCTATCCATCTCCTCCGAGTATCATAACCAACTCCTACTAACACCTCCACGTGGGTCAAGTTGTTAGTAAACCCAGCCTCCCACCCAACTCCTACCTCCTATCGCTCCATGTGCATAAACTTCAATAGCACGCTACATTTCCCATTTACAAATATTTATTTCACGAATGATCGGGTAGAAAAACCGAATTCGTCATTGGCTTTTAAATAACACAAGGCAAAATTATTTTTGTGTTTGCAAGATTTTAAATGTTCAATAATATGTCGTGCATGTCTTCAAAGTGATATTTCTATTTCTCACGTAAGTATATTTTACAATAAAACGATTATGACATTAGTGCTTTTCTGTAACACTACAGGCGAAGTAATTTTTTAGAAACTGCTTCAAAAATGTTTAATCAAAATGAATATTATTGATAAACCACCAGACCAGCAGACGTTGCTACTACAACAATGTCACATAACAATAACAAATTAAATTGCTATGATTTAGTTCATATATATGGGAAATTTGTTTATAGATTTCTTATAATTTGTTTTGGGAAGAAATATTGTACGTTTATTGTTCTTTATCATATTTACTGCATAATGTCTTCAAGAATGTGTGTCTACAGTTCAGATGCGTTTCTTTTATTAAAAGAGACAGCTTAACATAACGAAATTTTTACTGAACAAGGTGGGAGATTTCACCATGAGATTTCACAAAATGTTCAGAAAGGGATTCTTCAAATGCTTTATAAAAGATGACCACAATAATTTCATTCGAAGGACATCAAATGTTGTCCTAAAATTTCTAATATTTTTGCTCATGACTTAATCATTCCCTTGTTTTAAATATTTTTGAATTTATATTTTAATAAAAATGTACTAGCTATTTGACTTTTAATCAATTTCATTAGATTTTATCATCATAGGACATTACCTTGCAAATAGTGTCACAGAAAAGAAGAAATTGGACTATATAATAAATATTGTTTTAGCGAGTGTAATATAACATAACGTAACAGAGAAACGTAAATATCATTTTTTAATTCAACACAGCAATATTACTCTAAATCACCTAATTTGACCAAATCCCAGACACGAAGTAAAATTTTATAGGTTTGTGAAATAAATGGTGGCGATAAGGGGGGGGGGGCAGCCCCCCTCCTCACTTTTTAAGGAAATATAAAAATTTCATTTTAACCGTCTAAAACTGGAAAATATAAAAAAATTACTATATCCTTGTTGTGGTAATCATCAATTGTGTTTTCTTTGATTTATTTCATTATTTAAAATAGTGGAAATATGCAAAAAAAAAAAAAACGTCATGTAAATGAAAATTGTCAATTTTTTTTTTTGGCCTCCCACTTTTGATTCCCAATCGTCGCCACTGGATTACGTACTCGTGGTATAATTAATTATTTGCTCATACATTAACTCGGAACAATTGTTGTCTTTGGATAAATATTTCACTTCGAGATGAAATTATTTCAAAAGACCTAATTTCTATTCGTTATTTTACTTCGAATGCTTACTCCGAATGAAGTGAGGAGACATCATCGCTCCGCAGAAAATTGTGTTGAGTCAAAGCGTCTTGTGTGCAAGCACGATGTGTGAGGAACGCGGATATGAAGTGCACACTGAAGCATATGCGGACGAGCAACGATGAGGCGTTAGAAACTATACTTACCTTCTCGTACTTTCAAGATCTAGCATTTATGTGACCCGATTTCTTCATTCTCTTTGACACACTTTTCATAAAATATCTACATTGAAGACGCAGGGAGACTGTGGTGAAATAACTTTTTTCGATACATGAAATGATGTGTGTGTATATATATATATATATATATATATATATATATATATATATATATATATATA
>NNCF01127799.1:122956-339941 GCA_002313205.1 Laupala kohalensis
TAGAAATAACATTATCGGCGGGGACCTTAACTTACCGCATGTTGACTGAGATGGTAACTCAGGTAGCATTAGCAATACGCAATCATTAGTAAACAATCTTGTTTGGGACTGTGGCTACTGTCAGGTAGTGAAGCAACCGACAAGAGGGGATGCAATACGCCATGTTTTCCTCGTGCGACCGGTGGATGAGCTTATTTCTTGCGACACTGTAGACGGTATAAGTGACCACCGCACTGTTATCTTAGAAGTCCACTAGGCTAATTCTAAAACATCTAGACCACAGGGAAGAATAATTTATCAATGTAATAAAACAAACGTACCAGATTTCCAGTTTTTTCTACGTCGAAATTACGCGAGATAGGCTGGTACGGGAAGCTCCGTGGAAGAAATTTGGTTAAAATTTAAGAAGAGCATTGAAAAATTTGTTACCCATATAAAATTAGAAAACAATCTTGACCCTTAATANGAATACTATAATAGTTACATTAGACGTTTGAAAGCCAAAGTAAAGAAAGCATATGAAAATCGAAAGAAAGGGACTGACTACCAAAATAATTACAGATATATCTTTAAACAGTTAGTAATAGCAAAGAAAAATGCTTAGGAGTATTTTCTACAGAAAATTTTTCAAAATAAAGACAACTGTTGGTCGCAATTTTATAAGTACCTGAAAAGACGGAAAGTTTATAAAGAAAGTACACCCGCTATTTAAAACAAAGGTGCAATCTACACAGAACCTCAGGATAAAGCCAATGTATTTAATTTATATTACTGTCGGTTTTTTGGCATTTCCTCTATTGACGACAGTTTAAATTTGACAAATAATTCCCATGTAAATATTTTCGTTTTAAACATTAGAATGCTGTGACAGCGAATTTCTAAGATAAAGAATTACAAAATCAATCAGTCACGACAAAATTCAAGGGGATTTACTTAAACTCTGTTGGGAAACCATGATTCCATAGCTAGCCAGGTTTTTTTGATATTACATTAAATAATTCTTCATTAGCACGGGACTGGAAAAAGACTGTCGTGGTACCAATTCACAAAGGAGGTGATCGCTGTTTTATTAGTAATTATCGACCAATTAGCTTAACCTCCGTAGTATGTAAACAGATGGAACATTTTATTGCAGATTATTTGAAAAACACATGTGAAAAAAAATCTACATAATGCCCAACACTTCGCTTTTGCCAGGACTTATCTGAGTCACTTGACGAGGGGGGAGAACTGATGCGATAGTTATTGATTTATCAAAAGCGTTCCATTTAGTCTTCTTGCAAAAATTGCGAAGTCAGAAATTGATCCTCTTGTTGTTAAATGGATTTTTGATTTTCTCCGGGATCTCTCACAACAAGTTAGAATAGATGGGTGCTCCTCTAAAGAAATAGTGGTGATGTCGGGAGTACCACAGGACAGTGTTTTGGGTCCAATTCTTTTCCTTGCGTATATTAACGATATATCAGACCACATTAATTTGATAGTGCGTTTATTTGCACATGAATGTAACCGAAGTATTCATTAAATCATCATATTAGTCCTGAAGTTTCATACTGTAAATACTTAGGTATTATAATTTCTTGTGACTTAAATTGTACAGAACAAGTTTTATTGCACAAAGCAAAAAGCTTGGAGAGCGCTGAACTTCGTAAGGCTCGTACATAGAAAAGGGAACTCGAAATCTAAAAGCTTGGCATACACTTCATCAGTTCCACCCATACTGGAGTACGGAGCCGCTTGCTGGGATCCGTACAGAGAGGGTCAGATCAATGAATTAGGTCGAATACAAAGAAAGACCGAGAATTTTGTTAGGGACAACACACGTAATATTAATTTAGAGTGGGGCCGATTTTCCAATCAAAGAAAGTTTGCGCTTCTTTGTGCTCTCTTTAAAACCTACATGGGAGAACCTGTGTGGAAATCAGTGAACGCTAGGCTACACAAACCAAATTACATTTGCCGCGGCGACCACAAGCGTAAAATAAAATGTATGAAACAGTAAACGGATATTGGGAAATATTCCTTTGTGAATAGAACCATTGTAGTCTGGAATAACTTACTCTGCAGCAACACTTTCGAACTTACCAAAAAGAATAAAGCAACCGTCTTCTTGCTTCGTTGAAATAGGAATATATGTGAAGTGTGGTGAGGTGATTGGAATAGGTATAGAAAATGCTCAGAGTGAAAGTAGTAATGTGTAGTGAAGTGTACATGATTGCTCTCAGCAACTCTTCTTGGTTTTATTTTTAAAGTTAAAAATTATTTTATTTATTTTATAGCAATTACTTTTACGTTAAGGGTATGGGAGGAGTAAAGACATGTGTGTATATTGAGGGTGTTTGATTGTATGAGTGTGTTTTTGTAACTGTTTGTAAGCGAAAATGTGTTTGTGTATGAATGTGAATATACGCACATATGAACCTCTTGTATATAATTAATTTCTTACATCTATTTTCTATTTCGTTGTACCATGTGTAATAATTTTCTAAGCATTTTATTCCTTTTGTGTATATATTTTATAGATATTTTTTATAGATATTGATGATTTGTTTTTTAACTTTGTATTATTTTATTATGTATGTATTCTTTTCTATCTGCCACCGAGCATTGCTCACTAGTAGACT
Source organism: Laupala kohalensis (assembly GCA_002313205.1). Classification (NCBI taxonomy): domain Eukaryota; kingdom Metazoa; phylum Arthropoda; class Insecta; order Orthoptera; family Trigonidiidae; genus Laupala; species Laupala kohalensis. Next base: position 125,581 of record NNCF01127799.1, read on the forward strand.
AATAAATTATTATTATTATAAAAACTAGATTAAATAAATTTCCATGGTCCATGGAAATTTTATTATACCTAAAGAATGTCATCTCAAACAAAAATCAAGTACAAATAGTATTGGGTGGTGTATAACAGAATTAAAGAACAAACTTTGTTACTTTCATATCTGAAAAATAAGTGACAATTTCCAGTGTCGCTATGCGTTGTCCCGATATTGACGCACATAACGCCGTACATATCTTGAACGTAAATGTGTTGAATATCCTTATCGAGTGTATTAAATCTGACACACACATACGTTTATGATGACTGATGTTATCAATCTCCACCACACTGACTTCTTTTATAACACGCAATCTTTGTGTTTGAAGCAAATATACTTTTAAAATGTTTGGAAGGTATATTTAAGAAGTTGTTAACATTGTTCTTGAGATTACAGCTATATTTGTATTTATTTAACAATTTAATCTGAATTACGATATCACTTATGGTTAGTTTTTTTAACTATGGTGAAATTTAATTAATAAATTTATTCAATGACGTCTGGTTTCCCATCGAATGAAGATAGTAACTTTTCCGTGGCCCTAACCAACGCCACCTAGAGTATACTTTCAACTGGTAGGTACAAGAATGCAGGAATATTGCGTCAACATCAGACCCATCATATTGGGAGTCAACGTGAGCAGTGCTTGTTATTTAAGGTTTTATAAATTGTTTGATTCAATTTTTCGAACAATCGATAATAAATATCATTGTGCAGTATTGTTTCTAAAATATGTGGGAAAAGGATTACAAAACTGGACCTCGTGTTCACACCTTCTTCTTTCCGAAAAATCTTCAATTCAAGATGATGTGCAATAGGACGAAAGGATTTCGAACCCAATAAGTACAAAAAAGTAGACTGATTTTTTAAACATATATTTTGTTTATGAATATATTTAATATTAATTAAGTCAAATACCTATAAAAACCGAGTGCATCAATTCATTATTTCATAACGGAATACTGAAGTTAAAATAAGATATCTCACGTTCCAGACACAATTTTAATCTATATATTCGTAAACTGGATTTCATTAATTTGGAAATGTTATCTTAGAGTGTCTTCTTTTGAAATTACATAGAAATGATGAAATCTTATGTTGCAGTTGTTTTCATCGATTTTTAATTAAGTAGTTAAAATATATTAAACGTAACAATACTCCTTAAACTTCAGTTTCTAAATAATGTTGTATTTGATGTCTTCTTCATTAAAAGTTGCCTTTTTCTGTGCGTGTTTCTATTTTTATATTGTTTATTACGAGTTTTACTTCATATAGATTTGTGAACTGCATTTTGATTCGAGTGAAATGAAAACTTTTCATCGGAATTGAAGGAACTGTCCCTTGCTTGTTTTTGGAGAGTAAATTAGTTTATTGTCCTCTGCGTCGTCATATGCACTTTGTAACTGCTTTTTAGTAATAAATTTAATTAACTGTTTTATCTGACTATTTATGGGAGAAACTGTCCAACTCGAGAAAAATATTATATCTCGTCCAAAGTATTAATCATAGAACGAATCGACATTCTTGGCATTCAACAACTAACTTATTCGTGTTCTTGAATTGAGTGAAAACAAATGATTTTTACGTACTTTGATCAAGTATACTTCACCAAAGATGTAAATCACATATTCCTTTTTTTTTTAAATAAAATCTAATATGATGGTTGTAACGTAGTGAGGAAATGAACAACGAGAAACAAGGCATTATTTATGCGTGAGAAGTTATTGGTACAATATGTGACGAGCGAAAGACGGTTGTGAAGAAAGAAAGGTAACCAGTGAATTGTTGACTGGAGAACATAAGAGGATATTAATACTCGTGAGCTAAGGAATGAACGCGATGTCCGTGAATTTATGAATAACCGACTAATGTAGGGTAATAGTAGAAATACAGGATATAATTGTTGGACTACTAGTTTAAATAAAAATTGGACATTTAGGTAGATTTCACCAGTAGAAAAACAACTGGCCTACGACTTGTACTGTTTCTATGTACAAGATTTCGAGGGCAGAGTAATATGAAACAATAATAAAACATTCGTCAATTCTCGACCAATAATCCCAATTCTCGGAACAAAAGCTACTAGGTTGGTAAAAAGGGCTGATAAAATTATTATTTTTGCGAAAACTTCACAATCAGATAATCCCCGTGTTTAAATTGATTTTTCATACGAGATAATATAAAAGTTAGATAGCGGAGTGTCCTGAGTAAGTGTCCTTGGAATTCCTAACCGTTCCATATCTTATAATTATTGCAACTATCTCCGTAGCGCTGACAGCGGAGTCAATATGCCGGCGATTTGTTGAAGGCTGCAGACGACAGCTGTGTTACGGACACCGAGGTCTCCTATGTTGACTAATGAGTGATCGGTTGACTGGCGTACTTCACGTTGTTGCCGGCGCTTGTTACGTCATTTAGAAGGTTTTCTTTTTATTTTCGAATTATAAAAGGACTGTATAATATGATACGGAAAATACTGTATTATAAGGAAAATATAGCAATCCGAAAAAAGTTTGGAGATCTCTTCAGATCTGTACGAGTCAGGTCTAGAATATTCCATTTTCAATTTTTTCGCAATTATGTCTTTTGTCGTTCATGTGTAAGTGAACGATTTTGTTTCGTCCAGAACCCACCAACACGGTTGATCAAACGAGCGATCAAACGACCTGGTTTGATTCCCGACTCGTCATTTTCTCCTTACCGAAAGTTATCACTATATGCATAACCAATCTCAACACGTAGGTGCGTGAGAAACTGGTACTTAAGCGCACACAGCAGTGTGCCGCTTGGTACACTTATCTCCAGTATGGGGATGTGTCTCAGGTCTTCCGGGGTTTAGGTTTGGCTGTAGAGTTGTAGAACGGGTGGTGTAGTGGAACCACTCCTGCGGAGCACCGGGTTCAATTCCCGACTCGTTGCCATTTTCACCTGACCGAAAGTTACCACATATCTTATCCACGTGTAGGTACACGAAAGAAATATATACATTATGAAGCGAATGTTTTCGGTTCTTATGATTGGTTGTTATTTTCTCGGATGTTGGAATCGTCAGATTACAGATCGATTTGGGTTGGACTTTGCAGATTTTGGGTTTAATCTGCTGTCCCTAGAGCTGGTAGGCGTGGATAAGTAACCACTACACGACGGACCCCCAAGTTCAGTTCGATAAAAATGAAATAAAAAACAGAATTAAATCCAGGAAATCCGTATTTCTCAATTTTGTTTAAAAATGGGAGATCTTCGATAGGTCTCCCATAAACTACATAAACGGAGTTTTTTAAAAAAAGATATAAGACTATAAAAACATTTTTCAAATCAGACGAATTTCTGTAACACTTTGAGTCGTGTGTGAGCAATTTTTTTTTATCCTTTGTTTTTTTAATAACCAATTTTTCACTCGTGTATATTACAAAAGTATGCACTGCATGTTTTTCTAAGAAAGGTGTGGATGGTTTCTTCACATCTAAAACGTTGCACGAATACCCATCGTTCATGGTCTTCCTTATATTACTTATTTTTTCTGGGATACCTTTATTTCATTACCTTCAATATGTATTCTTATCTCAAGAAATCAAAGACTTGTTCGTAATCTATAAATGTTAAATATAAGGGGGGGGGTGTCATTCTAAGATCTGCTCCACAATTTGTCGTAGAGTGTTCATGTAATCAACGCATAGCCTATTCTTCTGAAGCCAGTCTCTTCCTGCCTTAAGTGTACCTCGATTGTTTCTGCCTTTACAATTCGAATCTCTCTAGAGAAGACTTTTCCTCATATCAGTGTGGTTGATAATAGTTTTTCTGCTTCTTTATCAAATTCATATATTCAAATTTTTTTTTACAATTATCACTAAATTAATCCGAAATACTGATCATATAATCCTTCGTGTATTTAAGTCGTAATATAACACAATAATGGTGTAATAAATGAACTGAGTGAGACATTTAAGTATATATAGTCATATTATTCGAATATTGTGAAAATTTGTGCTGAAATAGACCACTTTCAGATCAACGTTTGGGAAACATAACAGTCTATTATTACTTAATAGACGTGTTTTTTAAAATATTGTACATTCCTCAATTTTAAGGCAATTTCGTTTGTCATCGTAACAATCTTCCTGTGACTAATACCAATATTAGATTACATGTTGTGTTCTTGAAGATTTGTGTGTAATTTTGTATCAGTTAATCTCTCCCAGCTGAGTCAACTTGTGGTTACAGTTGAGAGTATAAGCAAATGCATTCCTTGTAGTTATGCAATTTTCGTAGCACTTGTCATAAATTCATACAGGTGATGACATTGGATTAGGTTGTCTTTAATCTTTCTTATACGAGACTTATACGAGAAAATCCTTTACCTGTTGTAAGGAGATGAGTAACTGAACTGGGCAAGGTTCGTGGCAGTTGTTCTTTGCTTTCCGTGCCGAGTTCTTGAATTCTAGTGATTATAGTTCCTCTCACATACAGTCTTACAGCACACAATGATTACCAGCAAGTCTTTTTCTGTGCGAATAATTAATTGTTGAAATATTCATCTTGAAAAGACGAGTCTGTTGATGAATTATGCTTCAATGTACGAAAAATGTTTGGATATTTAGTTTGTTCAGTCTATATTATGTAGTTTTCAGTCCGAACCACTTTGCATCGCAACCACAGACACCCTTCGACATGATTGCAGAAGAGAGCGGTGGTGATGAGGATGAATGTAATGCTACAACCCATGGAGGTTTGGCGATGCCTTCCACGGGTACAACTCATGATGTCCCCATACCTCACTCGGGATTCGAATCCAGTTCATTTGACTTCAGGGTTGACCTCCGCCTCTAATCGTCACTAGGTCGATATAGAACTCTGTACTATTTTATATACCTTTATCAGACTTGATGAAACAGTCTTGACGAGCAAAATGCGATTAAGTCCCTCTGGTGGCACAGGGCTAACATGCTTGCTCTCCATCGACTCACTCCGGGTTCAATTCGCGGTGGGGCTACAAAAAATTTGCAGCTTTTCACTTCAATGTTCTAGTTCAATATAGCAGTGACTATTGAAAAGCGAACCTTTCTTCTTCAATCCACCTCCTACAACTACTAGTATCACTAACTCTTACTATTACTAACTATACCCACGTGGATCAAGTTGTTAGTGAACCTAATTAATCGCTCTAATAACACTAACAATACAAATAATACTAATAATACTAACAATAGCTCCTACCAAAATCACCTATTTCTACATGTAGATAAGTTTCTATCCCACGCTATATTTCCCATTTACAAATACTACAATAATAATTTTAAAAATCGCGATTTTCCTCGTCTCTCGCGAACGAAAATTTATGCGTCATTGCCTTACGTGAAACAGAATTTCATTTAGTGGAAGCGTCGCCAAAGGTTACACTGGTAGATAGGCAGGATGTTTCTGTCATGTCAGTGACCGGTAGTTGGGAGAGCTGTTTCACTGATGAAACTCTTTGGCATTATGTGAAACGGTAAATGATATTCGGTGGGTCAATGTTTAGTGATATCATATTGTTCAGTACGTTCAATAATGTTTTATTTGTTTCAAAATAGATACGTAAATCAACAGGATTTTTCTTCGCTTCTGCTTTTGGTACTTCGATTGGAGTCTCCTTGTTTGCATTCTGGGAATTTATTGTCCTCCTTGGTTTATTGTCCTCCATGTGATCATATTCATAAATTAACAGCTTTTTGGCAAGAATTTGTATTTATTTAATTTCCTGCAGTACACAATATCCTCTAATTTCCTCACTGTTGCTTTCTATCGTCGATTGTCAAAATCCCTTCTAGTATCTGCTCTTGTGACGCATTTTGTGGGTTTCGTATCCAGAGAACATTTTCGCTGAAGGTGAAGTGCGAGCGTCGAGTGACAGATTCTCTGGAAGTCGTGGTGCTCTGCGTTCCAACAGCGCCTTCTGCAGAGGAACCAATCGCAAAGCGACCACGCCCCCCTCCAGGGACGCAATGCGAGTGCATGGCCATGCAACTCGTGATCTCCTTTAATCGCGACACATCCGTTTGTATGCACTAGGACGTCCCAAGGTCACCCTCAGGCGACTATGGACCTCGCGTCGCCAAACCAGTCCACTACTCGGATATATTTGGAAGAGGATGAGCTTCACTCTCTGGAAAATATTCACGCAATGCAAGGAGAGAGGATTACTCGATTGTTAGGAGAATTAATTTTTTTTTGTTGGGAGATTAATTTGCACATAAATTACACTAAATAGTAGGATGAATCACTTAGATGAATCATAAAATTGAGATATAATTACTCACCAATACGTTCCAAATATAACATTTTAATTCATTGGAAACATCGAGTAAAGCAAATTTTTACGAATCCAAAATTGTGAAACTCAATCTCACAGAAGCAGGAGCCGAGATAGATAAAAAAATTAGTAATTTATATTGTTTATACTTTTATATTCACATATAAATAACATATTTATTTTAAATTTATGTTTTGGAGTAGTACTCGCGATCAAGTCTAGACATTGTAAAATTATGCAACGATGTAGACCAGAAGTGGCCAGCGACTTGCCCTTCGACGAATGTTACGGGTATCCGCGGGCCACTGTGGTCAAACTAGGAGGAGAAGGGAGGGGGTAGTGACTCGAGCACCACCACTCTGCCCTCCACTTTGATATAAAGCAGGAATTCAGACTCAGGAACAGTGCAACTCACTGAGAAGCGCTAATGAGTCAAAAAGGCTTTAAAATGTTTAACAGCATACTGGAAAGGACAGTTGGTGAGGGACTAGGTAACGTATTTCTGATTCTACGTGTCATTCGGGTACTTCAATTTTCGTCTTGCGTTCATTTCTTGTACGAAAATTTCAGAAAGCTATTTGCTTACTACTTACATTTAGTCGAGGTTCGAGTCTCTTAATTGTCAGTTTTAAATGATCTGTTTAAGAAACTGACAAGCATTTGGGAAGTTTCGGAAAAATTTTAGTACCCAAGATTTCAATAATAATAGTAAAAGTAATACTTAATGTCCATATTTATTCTCAAAAGATTCATTGATTGCAAATAAGAGAACAAAATAAAAGGGGTAGATGGAACTAACAATACTATTCAATCTGCTTTTTCAGCTTCAATATATTCAGTTATTGTTATTTATACAAAGAAATATATTCTATGGTTATGTAACAAATTACAATAATAATAATAAATTTATTGTCAAAAACCGTACAAACTGCGTATGATCACGTGGAGGACAATAAACTAATTTACTCTCCGGAAGCAAGCAAGGGACCATCCCATCAATTCCGATCAAGGGCCCTAAGGCAGAGGCGGATTCAAAAATTTCAGCAAAAGTTCCTAGATAAGATAAAAAGTTAGCTGCGAGTTATAATACTAATAGAATGTCAATATGTTTGTAATTTTAAGCAAAAAATTACATGTACAAGTTATTATCGAACTATAGATTATTCTGAGTATAGTGTTTAAAAATCATAAGAATTGAAATAACACTAAATTCACGATTTATTGTTACAATAGACCCGCCCCTAGACAAAGCCTAGAGAACCTGTATGATAAATCCGCCTCTACCCGAAGGAAAACCGGAGAAAAACCCGGGCCAGGATGGGGCTACAGAATTTATGTACACAACCGTGCCAAAGTTGAGTACACATAAAACTAAATTAATATGAGCCATAAGACAACACAATCATGCAAGAAAATAGTTTTTGAAATTGTTATAAGTTATTTAAAAAGTACTACAGCAATGGCGTGATAAAGTACAAGACGGATTTAACTTTTATTAAAATCAATAAATTCTTTTACAGTGTAGAAGCACTAGTGCAGGAGGTAGTTTTTAACCGCGAATTTGAAGATATTCAATTTCATAATGTCTTTTATATTCTTGGGCAGCGAATTATATAGAACTATTCCCGAATGATGCGGTCCTTTTTGGCAAAGAGTGGTTGACACTCTAGGCCGATGTTAGTTAAATGCCAATGGGAGGCGAACTTGCTCGATGTACGTTTCCGATTCTCTGGCATCGACATTTCTCTGGCATCTACCTCAAACAATCTGCGTGTCTGTTGTAAATATAACGCGCTAAGAAAGTGATATACGAGCTCGTATATCTAAGAAAGCGTTAAGTAACGCTAACTGCGACTGACTTTCACTACTTTTTTTTCTTCAATGTATTTTTTTTTCATTTATTTTCTTTCTTTTGTGTTCCCATCCTATGACATTCCGCGACTCGTTCCGTGAATTTTCTTCGTCCTCTAGCTTTTTAGTCCTGTTTTAATTGTGTATATCCCAGCTACATATTCCTGAAAACATTGATACTGTTGCTCAGAATTTATCATCTCTGGTTCCATTCGACTTATATGGTTCATTCTTCTCATCTTCCGCGTGTACCTAGCCCGTTCTGGTCCAAAAAGCTCACAGTCCCGAACCGTGTGTTGTCTTGTTTCTTCATCTTTTCCACAATCACACGTTGCGTCAGTCAATATCTTGATACATTTTAAATATGTCTTAATATCTCCACGTCCTATTAACATTTCTATCATATTATGCGTTGGCATAAACCATTTTTTATGCTTTTCAGCAAATCGTACATCGAGTGTAAATTCATAAAGATCACGCTTTTTTGTGACATCCCACTCTATTTTCCACATTTGCAAAAGTGTGTCCGTTAAATATTTACTCCAACCTTTATCCTTCGCCTTTAGTGTCTTCCCATCTATTATTATCTGCCCATCTCTCTTTATTATTGCTCGAAGTACTAACGTTTGAATTAGTTCATCGGTTGGTAACATTCCTAATAAGACATTCAGAGCATATGTTGATATAATCAGATATGCCTCACTAAGCCTTAGTATACAGCCGCTGTATTTGAGCAATCTTTTCCTTTCGCTTTACATTCCTTAGAGCTCTGTACCATACCTCACAACCATATGTAAACATTGGTATAATTGCTCCTTTAAATAATTATTTGATCTCCTTCTGTCTAATATTGAATTTACTGTAAACTACTCTAAGCAAAGAATAAAAATCCTTCTTCGTCTTGTCTACAATACAATCTATGTGTCAGTGAAAAAGTAATCGTCTGTCCATCTTAACAACTAAATATATTATCTCAATCTGTATTTTAGCGTTCCCTATTCTGACTATTGGTTCTCTTTTCCGAACATCCAATTTTCCGAACATTATTCCATATGTTTTTCTCCTTCTATTTCCAAATGATTTTCTTTGCACCAATCCGCGCACATTTATAGCACATAAATTGCTTTTCTCTCTATTTCTCGTCTTGCTCCTCCTTCCAGAAAAATACTCTGCCGTCCGCGTATGCTAGAATTTTGAATCCGTTGGAGGAATCGATTGATAGTCACAATCCAAAATCCTAGCCATCATGGGATCCTTGCGGACATCCTTTATCTAGGTCCCCCAAAATTCTTTCGTCTCCCAGCTGTAAAAATGACGTTCTCTCTTCAAAGTAATTCAACATGACGTACAAATTCGAATCTATTCCCATCTCTTTAACCTTCCTTAGAACCCCCCCCCCCCATTACATTATTAAAGGCTCCTTTAATATCTATGAAACCAGAATTTACCTTTTCTGGTTTCAATCCATGTGGTCAAAGTCCGGAGCGCGTCTTGCGTAGAGTGTCTTTTAAAGATGCCAAACTGATATTGCCTCAGTCCATTCCGTTATTCTCCCTATTATATTTTTTTCAAATAATTTACCGAGACTGGGTAGTAAACGTGTAAGTCGATATGAATTTGGATCTGACTTTCGTCTATTCTTCCCTTTATAGAATATTTTAATGGCCTCAATTTTCCACCGTCTTGGAAATTCTCCTGTCTGCAAACATACTGCGCTATGCGCTGTTGCAAACATGCGCGACCGTTCATCTCCTCAGCGAGGTAGCTGACAGAAATTGCCTTTGGCTTGCCCGTGTATTGCCCGCGACGTGCAGCTGTAGCCATCCCTGATCTAGGTTCATACAGGAGAAAGTCGGAACGACTCTACTTCAAATTTGTGAGTGACTTATTTTTGAAGTCTTAGTTTCATGATTTCATCATAAACAGTAAGTTTGTACGTTTACGCATTGTATGTTGGAATATTTGTACGGAATGTAAATCTATTTCTTATTTCTGATATTATTTGTCAAATTTGTGAAAATGCTTGAAATGCTCGGGATGAGATCCATCTAATGCGGGGCAACTATGCATTTGTTCAGCTGGTATGATTATACCGAACGAGCAATTTTGTTAAAAAACATACATATTTTCAAATCATAATAATAAAAACTACATTAAATATTTTACGCATAATAATTTGTTTATTTAGTGTAGGTCTACCCAATTTGTTTATTATTTATTTATATTGCTAAATGTTCATATAATTGCTTTGATTATGTTTGTGTCAGATATAAAATTGAATTGACCGCGGTTTCATAATAATTTATCAGGGCCTCAACAGAGCATGTGTAGAATTCTTTCAAAGATTACTTCCGGACATTAGGGTCTAGTTGGTCCCCAGTTATACCGAACTTTTTATAAATTAACGTAAAAGTTATATTGGACTTTTATTGAACAATCGAACAGAGAAAGTCATTCTTTGCCATTATTTTGAAACAACTATGGCTCATCTGTCATCATAATAGTCAAGAGACTGTATATCATGAAAAATGGAAGTTTAGGTTCTACATATAGAAATCTTCTCTATGCAAATTTTGAAGGCACCGAAATGTTTGACTCCATATTATGAGTCAAAACATTTTTTGATTATTTAAACCCCTTTCAAAATCTCAAAATTGACTTTTAATACTAGAATCGAATATCTCGTCGAAGTCTGTGAGCGTCGACGTTTCATTTTTGGAGAATAGCTTCCTTTTCAGAACTATTTGCATCCGTTCCTCAGTGCTAAAATCATGACGAATCTTAATTTTTTTTTATTTCACGCGTCAAAGCGAAAAAGAACTCACGTAATCTTAGTGATATAAAAATGCCTGAAGTATTCTACGTTATTGAAAAAAAATGGCGATAATACTTTTTCAGCCATTTTTTGTGATATGAAACCAAAAGGTATGTTTAGTATTTGTACTGGTTTCTCTATCTGGATGTTTTACGAAGGATCTCAATTACCAGGCAAACAACTTAAGATAAAGATACTTTAAACGAGTTCGACAGGAAACAACCTAAAACAAAATCGCCGTATTTTTGGACTTTTCAACAACAAAGGGAGTCCCATTCGTGTATAAGATTACTTATATATAATTCATCAATCGATACAATTTTCAACAAGATGACATCTTCTTTGCGGCAATCAATTATTTAAGATGGCAAATAAGTTTTTGAAATTGTTCTCTAATTTAACTTCACATTGATACAAGTAAATATTGGGTGCATGTTAAGTACAATGAACACAACATGCAAGTCGTCCCGGCAATTTCAGTGCGTTTAACGTAGTGCGAAGTCTTTGATGCCTTGGTTGCTATGCTGAAGAGAAGTTGTTACCTTCGGTCTCTGTCTTCTCCACAGTCATCGCAACTGCTGGTTCTCATCACCATGGCAACTGCCATTGTTTATAATTGCCGGCGCCGCACAGTGGTAGCAAATAGGTTCTCATGGTCTATAACCAATTTCTACGTGGCGCAAACAAAATCCCGATAATATAATTCTCGCTTTAGTTTTATACTTCAGTCCTCTTTTACAATAAAATAATTTTATTTCATGGAAGAAACTTGCTTCATCACACAAAAGAATAAAAATTCAAATTTGCAACATAGTCGGATTTTCTCATAAAATTAATCAGATTTTCTAGTCTTATGAATTCAAAATAATTGTAATATATGGTAACATTTAATAATACATTAGTATTTGTTTTAATTAACTATTTATACACTAATAGGCATGACGACCAAATAATTACGATACTTCTGGAAAACTCTGGCGAAAGGGAATTCTGGCGACTAACTAATTTACCTGATTCACAAAATAAATGTTCTCACCTGTTAGAACTTCACAATATTGCATGAAAGTGAGTGGGCTGCTCATTAACTCATGCTACTTGGTGTAGTAGGGCATTGTGTGTCAGGGTGGACGACATTTCTATCGTGCCTGTCGTCAACTGGAGATCTCGATGAAAAATTTGGTAGATCGGGAGAGTATTAGAAGAAATAATTGAATGTAAACTTTATATCTTATTAGCATCTCTATTTTAGTGAATTAGCATGGATAGGACAGCTATTGGACTTGATATTAAATTTTCCAAATATCAAGAACATCGATGGCAGAAGTTATTCTTACTTTTCCATTTAATGAAACGTTTTTCGTTTCGTACAAAAATAATGCAATTTTTCATAATAAATAAATTATCCTTTCGATCACTGATAAACGTAGAAGAGTAGAACTGTTATCAGGATATTTTACATTTTTCAAAAATTTTAATTTTTGCTATTGTAGATAGTTTTAATGGAGTAGATTACTTTAATAAGTTACCACTTAGGGTAGTTAAAGGTAAACTATTTTCAAAAGTGTGACAAAAGAAAGAAATGACAGACCTATGTTATTCATTTTAAACTTAAAAATGATTCAAAAATAGAATTTCAATTTTTTTGCTGTGGTTAGGTAATATGTGCATCTAGGAGGAACCACGGCCCGCGGGCCATAGTTTGTTTACATGTCACTGACGTCTCTAAGACTTCGAGGTCACCTATTCTTGATGTGGTTGACGCGTATTGTAAATAAGAGTTTGGCCATTCATATTGACGTATTCCACTACTGCCGTCGTCGGCATTGCGACTTCGCCGCTGCATCTCCAACGCTGTACTTCCCAGAAACCCCTGACACATTCCTCGCTGCGCTACACTGCGTTGCATCGCGCAGGAAAAAACTCTTGTAACGCGCACGCCATCCTCCTTTGCTTCTTCAATTTCTTTCTTGTTTTTTACTTCTAATTTATTTTAATTTTTATTGCATTTCGTGTTTTTTGATAAAACTAGTTCCATATAGTCATATTATGTAGTTTTCACTGTGATCTTCTCTTATTATACTACCTCCCGTATTCATCTCCTCTACCATAATCACACTTTTTCCTAATCTTGATGCTTTCTGTTTTCGTATGCGATTACGACATTTCTTCTTTACATTGTATTTGCACATAAGTGTTTCTCAAAGGGAATTTTTTGGAATGTGGAACTTTGCATGTACTTTAAATGATATTTCTTAATAAATAAGTTTACTTTTGGAGGAAAAAATTGGAGTGCTATTGGCTGAAACTAACGTTCCTATTGAAGCAGTGGCGGATCCAAGGGAGGGGCGATGGGACGACTCCCCCCCCCCACTTCCCCGAGAATTTGAGATGACTTTGTAAAATACGTGACTAAAAGGCAAAAAAGTAAAAAGCTAAAAATATCTGTTTATAATTTAATTTATTTTGTATATTTGTTTCATTTGTATTTTGTAATACTTAAAACTTTCGTTGTACCAGGTTAAATATAAAATAAATTCTTAAAAATTGAGAATACAATTTAAACAAATGTATTTTATAAAACGGGTGATTCCTTGGAAGACGAAACTATCGTGGAAGCGGGGGGGGCAATAGGAATAAAGTTGACAAAGTCTCACCCCCCTCCCAGATCACTTGCTGGATCCGCCCCTGTATTGACATCAATACATTCTTGAGAACAATAATATAATTCATAATGTAAAACTAAACCTACAATAAGGGATTCAAAATTTAATGAGGAGTTTTGATTCTCTATTCAAACGCTGCCACCCCTTGTTTCATCTAATTTCGGCGGAGCATTCAATAGTGAGAAAAGAAAAAGAATAGGGAAACAGATCTTTATATTTTGAATGTTTGGTGCTTAGAAGAAAACAGAATCCTGCAACCGTGTCCTGCAAAGATGTCGTCACTTGCTTTTTTTTTGATACAGAATTAACTTTCCTTTTGCGTAGAAACATCTCTAGGTCTTTGACTACGGTGAGCAGTTTTAATTTCATATCCACATTAATAATTAATTAATTAATTTTAAAATTATTTATTTATACATTTAATTAAGTTATCATTCCACAGAGAATAAACCCTTAAAATCTTCATAATTTATCCTTTATCTTTTATTTTATTTCTACGGTATGTACCCAGAATTACGGCTAAAAATACACATTCTTTGAGATATCAATTTCCATAAATTATTTACACAGTTAGAATGTAGAAATATGTGTTACCTTAATTTCTATGGCTTCCATCAGAATAATAAGAGTCCGAACATTGCTGACAAAATATTTTTTAGCATTGCAAACAAGAATAGCCTTTGGGGATTCATAAATATTATTATATTTTAGGGATTTATAAATTTCATAATATTTCAGGGTTTCATAAATAACATAATATTTCGGGGAATCATAAGTAATAAAGAATGGATTTATATTTACGGTAATAATCATGAAATTCGGGTGGTTCGTTACTGAGTTTTGAAAGATAATATAAATGACGTTTGTTTTCGGAAGAAATTCTTATCCCTGGGTTATCCATCTTTTGTGATGGTTTATTTTAACTAACTTGCGTTTCATTGTAAAGCTAGAGTTATAATATTTTTAAAATATTGAAAAAATATATAGTACAGTTTTCGGTGATGTTTTCACAATTATACAAATCAACCCAAGTTTCCAGATGAAAAAAATGCTAGAAATGTATATATGTTTTCGGTAAACTGTATAGAAAGGTTGTGAAGGATTTTAAGTGGTTTATATCTTTGATAGTCAAAGTTGTAATGATATTTCGACGAAGTGATCGCTGTATCCCACATTAAATACTTGAGAAGTGTACGAGAGTCTCCTGATGAAATTTTTTTCTTTTAATTAGTTACTTTCCAATCGACCTTTCGGTCTTACAGAGGTTTTAATATTTATATGAACTTTTGTAGAAGCTTCCTATGATATAGAGTGCTTTACTCAATACGTTCAACAATTTAATGCATGATGTAACACTATTTATAGTGCTTTATTTTAATTTTCTTATGGCAAAAAATGGGTTAGAAGAATAGATTGGTAGAGAGGAGAATGATATTCTCTAGATTATAAATTTTTATGGTGGAGGTTTAGTATATTTTTGGGAAATACAGATTTAATTTTGTTTGAAATAATTACTTGTTTTCCTAGATTGAAATACGTTGTACTTGGACACGAAGGAAGTACTTTATGTAGTTTTTGGAGATATTAATCAGAGGGTCACTATAGTGGGAATTATTAGTGTTATGTAGTCTAGCAACATTTGAGGTCAACCGGAGAGGCGAGTGGGGTTGATTATAGTAGTGACAAGGTTGAAAGAGCTGATTAGTTTATTGTATCTAATCTTGGGATTGTGCGCGGATCCGATTCATGAGAAAATCGATATTGAAATCGCCAATATAACAAAAGCTCCGCGATAGATGTTTTTAACAAATTGCAAAATTCAGTAAAAATATTTCAAGATCTGATTGGGAAAGTCTATGAATACACAAAACTACAATGCCTATGTTGGTCAAATGGACTGTAGAAAGTTTGAAAATACAATCCAAGCTGAACTCGTAACCTAACAGTGTAGAAGATAAAATACTGTAATGTAATACTGCATGTAGTAACTTTCATTGTTATTTTTTCTGGTCAATATAATAATGTTGAGATTATTCTATAATAAACACTTTATATGCTTTTAAATGGTTAATGTTAAGTTTCCGAATAAATTTCTCAGAGAAATTCATAATAATACTAACATGTGTGGACCACATTGCATACTACTTGCGCACCAGCTTAAGAACACTCTGTTTCAAAGTTGGCCCTCACGTAAGAATAATCTAATTTATTTATTTAATAATAAAATAAATTATGTTAACTTCTATAAAATAAATTCTTAAATGCAGACAACACAATACGTTATAGTATAAACAATAAAAAGAATTACAAAACATATAAAATATAGAAAATATTTTTTAAACATTTTTAATCCTTAACTGTGGCTACCATTGGAACATCTATCTTACATTATATTTCACAGATAAATCTTCTTTATAATATCAAAGGAATAGGAAGATAGAGATCGGAAATTTATATGTCTTGAGGACGAAGCTTATAGAAGACAAAAATACAGAAAACCAATAAATGAAAGAAACCATTTGCTTTAAAAGCAGCGGAACAAAGAAAGTTCTTTGATAAAAAGTTAATGATACAACGTTTCGTAACAAATCCAAAGTATTTTATCCTGGTACCACGAATAGATTGACCATTTGTTCACCAACTGATAAAAATAACTATTATATCCGGAACCAGATCAAGAAACCAATTTTCCGACTGTATCTTAATGTCTTGTAACGACGCGCAGGTGAGCCTCCCTCCAGTACATTAGGACCAAATTAAACGTATAGTGCCGTTCACCAGCCCATCAACTCGGATGAGAAAGGAACGAAAATAAAATTTTCATGGGCTTTTTTTTCGACTCGTTGGACTGGTATGCGAGCGTTGAAGTATTTGTCAAACAGATCGTCAAGCAATAATTGGATTTATAATGCTTTGCACTATTTGGAAGAGACCCATAACTGAAGTGGTTGTAATTCGATGAGTTGATATACACGAGGCCTCTCGCTCGTGCCCCGCCCCTCGGTCCTCGTACCAGCGTAATGTATTATGCATCCTGAAGCGTTTTTCTTCCCGCGCTCCTACCGCCGACGGTTCCTGCGTCGCGGGGCGGTTCCTTTGATGTGAGGCCCATCTGTCCCCTCCCCAACCCTCGCGGCCGCGACCAATTAAAGCGACGCATACGGGCAGCGCTTCGCCGTTTGTAAAAGGCAGCAGTAATGGAGGTTGGAGGTAGATCTAGAACACGCGCTCCCTCCACCACGCGGATCCAAGACGCTGACCACTGGTCGCCAGATGAGTGGTCGCCAGCATAGTGGTCAGAAAAATAGATATGATTTTTCGGCTCAAGTTCAAAACAACAGTTTCAACCCATAGTTCAAAACTATGACCAATGAAATTTATGATAAAAATATTTCGACTTGTTGAGGTTTGATATCCCCCTGGAAGTAGTCAACTATTCGCAAAACTTGGGAATGAGTTAATACGTGCGATTCATAAATAATATTTTCCGAATAATCTATTGTTACTAATAATACATACTTGTGAAATAACTTTTTTGTGTTCTCTTAAATACAAACTTGTTGGTATTCTGTTATATTACACGTACTTCTTTGTTTCTTATCTTAGGAGTGTGCTGAAAACATTATCCGCCTCTGCCTTAGGGCTCTTGAACGCAATTGATGAGATAGTTCCTAGCTTGCTCCGGATAGAAAATCAGTTTATTGTCCTCCACATGGTGATATGCGGTTTGTAACAGATTTTTTTGACAATACATTTATGTAATTAATTAATTATTTGTGTCGTTGATTTTTTTCTCTTGAATGAGGAGAATTATTTTTTGAATTTAAAAAATGATAATGAATTCATTTGACTCTTTCACGAGAATCGCATTACTTCCAGTGACGTGATATGGTTGACGTACGTGGAAGAACAGTTATTATCGCATTTTTTGTTGAATTATTCTTTTAAGTGCTGCGTAAGGTATGGAAATATTAACACCATTGTGGTTCTGGTTTTTGCATTTGCTGTGTTTCAGTTGGTTTTTCAGCTATGTGAAACAGATACATAAAACATGCCCGCGCAAGTTTCTCCATACGAGAAACCCACATATAAGTCTACACTAATTCATAATTTGGCAACGTAAAGGGGTAAAACTTTATATGTACTTGATACTGAATGGTTCAAACCATCATTTGAAACATTTTGGGGGGTACTTTAGCCTAGTCGCTCCGACAGATATAATATGTTATAAAGGAATTTTACTCAAATCTTAGAATAACCCCCAGGATAACTCAAACTGCTGTAAAATGAATACTACAGCTATCACACGGGTCGAATTGGTTGACCATATCATGTTATCTTTGTGCCGGAGCTATAAAATTACAGATTCCAGTCATCTACTGACCACAAAGGATCTTTTGACTTTTTTTTTGTTTCCTCGCAAAATGCTTCGTTTTTTGAAGTGCATCTTTAGAATTGTAATCGGAAACCCATAACATTATCTAGTTGCGCTACGAGACCCTGTATGAAAATACAGTATTATTCTAGATACTAACTTTCATTTCAGTCTTTTCACTTACGTATATAGCTTATTAGATTCGTGAGATATCACACAACAATTGAGTTACATAGGAAAATTTTATTTTTGATCCTTCAAACTCACCGTATATATTTTATTCAATATTCGAAGTGAATTGTGCTGATCCGCCATCCATGATTTCCTCAACTCAATTTTACTAAATCGGTGAAGGATTACAGGAGATCGTTGTTTATTTCCCCCACCCTCCTAACCAAATATCGTGATCATGAGGTATCAACTTTAAAGGAAATTCATGAAAAGGTAATGGCAATTTTTTTAAATTCTGGATAATCTCAATTACCGGACCGTATAAAAACGAATAAATATTTCGTTTAGGGAATGATATCAATATGGTATTTGTCTTCAACTTCCGCTGTCCTCTCTCTTAGAGGTCTGAGGGAGTCAGCACTGGGGGATGCTGAGAAGCTCGCCACTAACGCGCGAAATTAAAATCCCTTCACCGCCACTCGCCCTTTGCCCCTCTCGGAGGGCGTCATCTTAACGGAAGAGACATATTGCTCCCGCGACCCTCCAGATATTGCTTCTCTTTATGGGGTGTTCCTCCACAAATTGGAGGTATTATATTGAGAGACACCGAGGGGTTGTTCACCTCGACATTTAATTATATTCATCTCACAGGATTGGGGTAGGGTGGGTAAGGAAAGAGAAAATGCATTTTTGTGTTTTTGTCATTTGAAAACCTAGAATAAATCTCGTGGAACTTGACCAACCCCTCACACTTATTATCACAGTCTTTAAAATTTATGCTGAGGTAAAAGTTACGAATTAAGTTTTAAAGTTTCAAACATTTTATCAGTCCCAAGAAAATAATTCTTTAAACTTTTTCCTAATTATTACACGTATTACCTATAAAAACAAACTTTTGAGCTTTTAAATTTTCTTAGAATTGTTTTACTATTTCTACTGTCAACATAATATTGAATGGGTTCTTTCTTGGTGATATTCTTTTTATTTAATGTGAGAGAGTAAATAATATTACATTTTTAGAAATTAAAGATTAAGACACAAATACTAGTTATATTTAAACTTCGAAGTTGAAAAACATATTTTCTTCTGTTATAGAGTATACATTGTAGTCAAATTGAAGAAGAACTTCTTATTGTTAAGTTATTCTTTGAAGTCCTAAAACAAATTACTTCTACCTTGACACCGATAGCGGTGGCGTGGTGGAAGTGTCTTCGCCCTCTCCTTACTGAGGAATGGAACTGCACAGTTTCGATTGCCGCACGGTGGAACTAGTCCAGGTTTTCAGCTGCAGTCCTCCTGACTTCAAACTAACTTTCGTGTAGAACCTTTAGTTCTTCAGCACCTCAACACCTATCTTTCCCAAAAGCAATATGCCATTTAATATTAGTTACCTACACACTTATAAAACATCGTCTGATCCTGTTTGAACATTTCAAAACGACAATTTTATGTAGTAACATTTTGGACGTTCTTATTCTAGATTCATTTTCAAACTTGGGCGACACCGATATTCGAAGCGACAACTTCCACTGTTAACACAAGGAAGCTATTATTTGGTTACTAGGGATCTACAACCGAATCCCGTCTTCTAGTATGTCCTTACTCTCCTCTGCTCAATTTTTATTCACAAAAATGTAATCTAATATCTTTTAATTAATCGGATTTGTGCGATAGCTCGAACAAGTTATCTTGAAAATAAAGGGGGTAAGATTAGGAAGTTAAAAGATTTTCCTTGTTCTTTGAGCGGTGAATTAGCATTACATGTTTTTAAAATCCAAGGATAGGGGCCAGAGTAATTTGCAGAATTTAATTACGAGAAATATTTCTTGAACCTGAACAGTATTGGCATCGCTAAATCTTCCAATCTTTATATATATATATATATATATATNACTCATTAATTGTTACCAAGGTAGCGTTCCAACCCAACTACGCTCTATATTTCTGAGTAAATGTTCTTTTTATTCTGGGTAACTTCTCTTTGCCTCCGCGTCAAAAGTATAGCAATGTACTTCCAACTCAATAGCTGCAAATCGGCGTATTTTAAGCTATAAACTAGGAGGTACTAATGCCGTTCAGTGAGGGATTTACTTGTAGAATGATTTGTGCCGGCACCATGAATGAGAAGAAGCTAAGGAAATGAAGATATGGTGTTTCGTAACCAGAGGTCAGATGTAGATATAAAAAAAGTTGCGGTAAAGTCTCTTATATAAGAATTAGGATAACGTTTCCATTTTAGTAACATTTCAAACAATTCCAATACTTTTTGTATGTATTCCAATTTTGGTTCCTTTGTCTTCAAGAGACAGCAAAATATTATGTGGATTGAAAGCACGATAATTCCCAAATTAATGGGTTTTTTTCGATGAGACCCTCCCGTATACTAGTAGTCTGGGGAATATTCTAGATCCCACTGTACCCCCAGTGCTGCTCAGAGAAAATTCCAGTAAAATACGCTCTGGAGCAAAAAGACACAGAAACGCCGAAAAATCGACTGTTGATTCCCAGGAACGTTCCTCCGATCCGCCCGTGGAAGAAGCAAGCGTCGAAGGCGATTATGTTCTCGTTCCGCCACTGGGACCACACATTCCGTCATACGAGTGGCGAAGAACGCGGACGTCAATTTGCGCCGCGTGTTCCACCAAGTGCTTCGTCGACTCTTCGGTCGCTCGCGACGTCTTTGCTGACCAGCGCATTCCTGTTTACTAGCGAACACTCTTCTGCCAAGCACACGTTATCTTCAGCCTTCTGTTCCTCAAACAAATATTTTTTTTCCTTTGTGGAGGACGCACTGGAAGTCTGTTGCATATGCCCTGACTCAAATGAGGTGAGTTGTATAATATTATACGAAGCAGGAGAACACGTAAAAATGTTCATTGCATGATTTTAAACACTTGAAACTCGAAATGCAACTATGTAGATTAGTTGTAAGAGTATCTACGCTTCTCAATGAAATGTTAGCGCAATGATCTTCCTTAACATCATGCTAAATAGATCACAAGCTAATTTTCATAAGTCAAAATTCGGGCCTAGTAACACAAAAATATGTAATGTCAAATTACGGGCCTAGTAGCCCGAAATCCTACTAAATTTATATACACCAATATAAAATTAAAAGTTTTCATTGGAAGCACAAATAATCGTAAGACCTAAAGAGAACGGAATATTGAACATCTACAAAACGTCAATTACAGTATCGACAAAAATCTTTTAGGTTTTTGTGATGATGTAAGTTTTAGTATTACATCTGTACATTTTATGAAATAATGTAAGATAAAAATTATTAAAAATAATTTTAGTGTCTTAATGACAGTTGAGAAATGAATTGTTTTGACATATGTTCTTATGTTTCACAAACTTGTATTTTTACTTGTTATTTAAAAATAAAATAATTCTAGCAACATGTAGAGATTTTGCGTGACATGAGACAACCAACGATTCATGAAACAAGTCTTGTTTGCGAACGGTGCCGTGAGTCTTGAATAAAAATGTAATTATAATAATCCCAGGAATAGGACATAACAAGGATTTTGTTGAAATCTTTGTAACATCACATCAGAGTATTTTCAGCGGTGTTTTGATTAAATAACACTGAATGGGTAATTCAATTTAAATATTCATTTGCTCACCTTCAAAATACTGCGCCAATAGATTAACTTATTTCACAGAAAGAAATTGTTTATTTGTATGACGCCGTACACGTTAAAATGTGTGAAAATAGTAGTACGAACACTTGGGATAAATATAAAAACTTTATTCTCGTCAAGCCACGCTCATTTCTATTCTCTACTACGGGTATCTTGAATGAATTCAAGCAAATCTACGGCATAGTAAAATGAAATTTACCCTTCACCAGAAAATTTTTATAAGCAATAAACTTCACTCGGGAATAATTACTTTGATCATAATTCGTTAGCAATAACATACACTGCAAAACCAAACTTCTTTGGAAAATGTCTGAAAATGTATTATTTTACGAATTTTACTAGTATGCTTTTAAGATTTGTTGAAAGTCTATTCATAATAATTAGATTAAGGAAATTATTCGTATGGTTCTGCAAATCACCTCTGCTTCTGGAGCATATATTTTTTGTTAATATAACTAACTAGCTACGTACCCACTGCTTTGTTAGTGTGAAAGAAAAAAACATCTATTTTTCCCAAATCGCCATCGATGTATATTAGAAAAATCTCTACCGAATTTCGATAAAATCGCAGGTTAGGGGATCAGAAACTTGAAGCCTTCTCAGAAAACGCATGTGCCGAATATCGAAAGTCATCGCTCCGCGGCTGACACCAAAAACCACATAAAATTATATAACGCAAAATCTAACTCAAATCTGAAAACAATTTCTCCGTAGTTCACTTGGACCCGCTTTGGAGAAAGGTACATAATTTCGTAGCTATACATCTATCCGTTTCATCGCCGCGTTGCTGACAAGAAAGTTTGAAATATATATATTTCGAAAATATGTTCAAAGGTCTACATAGACGAACCCTAGAGAACACGTCGACCAAATTTTATATTCTAGTCCTTAGAGTCTGTGTGCATGGCGAGAAAATCAAAATATGTCTAACGTTGAATAAAAAATTACCAATATTGAATGTCGATAATATATCTTGGCAATGGACGTAGGCCTACCCCGTTGTATAGTGTATCCTCTTTTCGTAGTTATCTACACACCGCAGCTCTTTCCAAGAAATGATGAAAAGTTAATAAAAATATGAATTAAAAAATTAAAAAAACTACTTCGTTATCTTCTTAGATCCCTTCTGTGGAACCTATGAGCAAAATTTTGAAGCCTTTTGGTCTATCCATCTTCGTTGGTGTTCAAGTTGGTTTACTTATGTTAATGAAGGATAAGTTAGATGGAAAAAAAATGAGCCATGTTTTTTGTTTGTTTTATATTAAATTTTAATTATGTCCTGCTTAGTTAAAGAAGATGGATACCAAATAATATATTAACCTATTATGGACAATAATTCTACTAGGTGGCTTATCAGATTATCAGCCGCGCTAAGCCGAAATACCTGCACAGTGGCGCATGCATGTCGCTGCTAAAGCACTAAGATTGTGGCAAGTTCACAGGATATAAAACGTTAGACAGTGGTCGGGCAGATGCTTGCTCCGTCATTCGAAGCAGCATGGCCAGTCTGTCGGTAGCTGTTCTCCTTGGCATCACCCCCCCCCTTCCTTCACCCATCATTCTTCCACTTCCCTGCTAACCTCCCGGCGTCGCGTCAAGACAAACGAAGGTGGAGAAATTCTCAAGATCTATCAGCGTATTTCAAGATACACTGTAATGCTACTGTGTTTGCTGGCATAGAACTACAACACGAATATTTTATCTTCAAGGCATATCGGTTCCTTACACGTGTTGTAGGGAGAAAACTATTTGCTTGTTGCGCTATTTTCTCCTACGGTCTACGCCTTGAGAAACTTATTAAATAATAACGCAAATTCTTCGGTCCAAAAGTCTTTCACTGACATGATTCTTAATAACCATTTCCTTTTATTGAGAAACAAAATCCAAAATATATTTGGCACAACATAATGTATGTAATAGAGCACTCATCTAGAACGGATTGATAGTGTTGAAGTAATCTGAGTTTAGATGATATACAGAACCCGAGAAAATAAGAGTACAATTTAAATGAATGACGTTTCTGGTATGTATCGTATAATTTTTATTATGATAGGTCGACTAGATTGCTCTTGACATGAACATCGTGTGAATATCAAACAATCGAACTTTACTGAAGTTTTACTAAACCTACTAAAGTTTGTCAACTATCATTTCATTCTCATGTATGAACATGTGACAATACAATGGTAGAACATGTGTGTCCTGTGATCGCAATTACTGACTATAATACCCAGGTCATGGATTGTACTCGTATATTTTCACAAGGTATACCCACTGAGAAATAAAATCTCTATAAGTGGTTTTCACTGTTTGAATACACACGAAAGTTAAGTTTAGTTTTATCCCGATTTCAGTAGTTAATACGAAACAAAAAGTACTGTGCTTTTTCTTAGAATATTTTCACATCGACCAAGAAATATTTCTTAGAAATTTAACAAGTATGAAATTATGCAAATATAGAATATCATCTCGTTTTTGAAAATCAGAAACAATAATTTTTTTTAATTAATAAAATGAGGATTTTATTTCTTTGTGACTAATAGCGAATCAGCTCTTCCAACCAATGGCTTAAACAACTTTGTAAAGGAAAACAAAAGAGGTTAGATCTCAAAAGTGAGTAGTCAATAAAGCTATTTCAGGAATTCGTTAATGTACTTTGTTACAGAATACTTTAATTGCGACATTATACGAGACACATTCCGATCCGAAGATCTCGTGTTAAACGCGCGTTGTTTGGTCTGGTGTCAAATGACTGATAAATTCTTATTTGCTGTTGCCTCTTCATCATTCTGTTTCCGTGCGTTGCTTTTGACGTGCTTCGTGTTGGTCTTTGCACTTGCGCCGCCTTTCGCTGCTCCATTGCGCGCACTCGACCGCCCGCTCGTTGCTCCATAGGTGGCGTGACAGTGGCGCTCACTGTGGTAGCGATGGCGATCATGACGTCACTGGAGATCGCGACGCGCAGTGGGACGCGAGTCGATTCTGACGGAACAAAAATGTCTTTAAAAAATGAGAATAGGAAATATTACCCCTTTATGACAATTTATCATGAATTGTTGATCAATAGTGTTCAGTACAGAAAATTTAATATATTGAATCTTAACGAATTAAATAAAATTCTTACATCGATTTCTAAATGGTCGAAGGAGGAAAACGTTTTTTGAGGAAACCATCCATTACTGGCTTCTTGCAACAAATAACTGAAATGTGACTATTAAACATAATTTATCAGCTCAAACAAATCCAACAAATCACCTTTATCAACTTTGAAAGATCAATGCAAAGTTGGCCTAAGAAACGCTATTTTAAGCTAAACTGCCACAAATATGTATTTCTTCATTCAGCTTGAGTCTAAAATACTGTCTTACGAAATAGGAAATAGGATTTTACGCAGATACTTGTTCCGTATATTTTAGAGAAATGAGTTTTGTCTTAATTCACTTAGGTGATTAAACATTTTTGTCACCCCGACTTTCCACGAGTCAAAATTGTATTGGAGAGGTTTTAAAATGTATTTTTACATCCATGAAATTGTATGTATATGGTTATGTTATAAACAACATAAATACAAAATCTTCTGTTGAAAATATGGGGTTGCAGACAAATAATTGTTTTAATTCAAAATTTCCCTCTCATGAGATTAACATTTTGTTCTAGAAAACAGGTCTTAGATTTTTCTTACTCAACACATTTCCTTCACGGAACTCTAATTTTATCTCGGTAGTAATGAATAGTTCTAAAATATTACGTACTTTCCGTTTTCTCCTATATTACAAATAAGTACGTTCATATTACGATTTATACGATATTAATCGATTTCTGCTTGTTATAGGCTACTGGTCTGTTTGTGATGTGATAGTAGATATGCAATCAAATATGGTTTCAGTACGTTACACTCTTGTTGGGTTGAACCCCCCAGGATAGTTCCCGAGGAAAATTGACACATTTTTCCTTTCAATGTTGTCTTATTGGAAAACCGTTTCCGCCACTGTAGAGGTGATGCCGGCGGCGGCGGTCGGAATTTGCTTGTACCGTCGTCAGCACTTGCGTCGTAGTAGCGGGGTCACTTTTTCATCGCTTGAGAAAGGGAGGTCTCGGAATCGTATGATTCTCCGCCTCCGTTTGATTCTGTTGCTTCTACCTTGGGCGCGTAGCAATTGCTTGGTTGCTGTCGCCTCCGCTACTACCGGTGCCGCCCCCGCTCTCCGGTGGCAGGCGCCAAGGTCATACGCTGGGTACCGCCCCTCGACGTACGCGTGCTGGTGGATGGAGGAAGAAGTTAGAACACTTCGCTTTGTATTGCTTCTGTCTCGCGGGAACATTTCAAGATTATCCTCTTTTTATTGTAGTGATGGCTTGAAGCCATAGCTAGCTTAGAGCGGGGGTGGTTCTTGGGGGCGCAATAGGTACATCTTCTCATCTCTGCAATAAGTGAGCGGAAACGTAACATTAATCCTTAATTAACTTTCTAGATATTGTGAAACTCGCCAGGTATTCGCTACCATAACGTTAGTAATTTTTTTGACTATGGAATTCTAAAAATAGTCGACGTTCTTTTGCCGGAACCCCAACTCCTATAAATAAACTTAATTGGCAATTGGATACTTATCAGTAGAAAAGTGCAAAGAGCCAAATTCGTGAAAACTAACTTATAATAAAAAAGGATCTACACAGTTTTATTTCTTTATTCCTTAAACTATAAAGGTAGAAAAATATGGTAACTCTTTGTCATACAAAATGAATATTCATAAATATTGATGTGCATATTTATTATTAGTATATTTTTATTAGTCGTGTACATGGGTCATCGAGTATAGAGAATTCGTTATGGTATCTAAGCATAGGAATACATTTTATGACTGCTCCACGGATCATTTTCTAATCCTGCTAAAAGAAATGAAGACAATTTGGGACACTAAGAATGTGAATACCGTCTATTCCTTTAAAGTAAATGTTATTGTGGTTTTGAACGGAAGTTCACATTTAAAATTAATCAATAGTAGGTTTCGTGTTTGCATTATATGTGTGATTTTTTTTGCATCAACGGAAAAATTCAGTTAATGCATAAAAATTACGTATTATTCAGTTCGCATTTTTTGTTGCACATCATAATGTAGAACCTATGTTTATATTTGATTGGATGATTTTCCTACCTTAAAATGTAATTATGTAAATAAATCATATGGTGCAATTCCACAAGCCTTCTCGGCATAACTTTCGGTCTTGTAGTGGTAGTAGTAGTCGAAGAATTCAATTTGTATTCGAAGATATGAAGTTAATGGTAGTACTAAAGTAGGAGGAATAGCAGGGGTGTGTTTGCTAGACAACGGTGACTATGCAAGAATAGTACTTGGCTCATTATACATTTTTATATATAAAATAGTCTTTTAAGTTTGGTAATGTTTTAGTGATTGAAACCACTGTTAGGAGACGTATATTAATTCCTTTCGTTAATGAAATTCTAGCATGTTCGTAAAATGCACGTATTTCGCCATCATTCAACCCAATTTCATTTTTCTGAATCGCAATTTGATATCATTTGTTTAAGTATACGCTCCTTTACCCAAACCTCCTGCGTTTTTAACGCAAAATAATCTTTGTCGTATAATTTATTGTAATAAAAGAATTTTGGTCAATTTTTTATGAGTTCATCGAATGACGAACGAGGTAGTTAGAATTTGACATACTATGTATTTCGTTCGAGTAGTAATTTTGGCGTCAATAATTCTTGGCGGCTGATTAACGCTTTCTTTATGACGCCATTCGTTCCAACAACTTCCTCTTTTCCTAGCCACTGCTTCTTCTTGTTCCCCAGCCCTCTCCCATCCACTTTTGAACTTCACGCGCGTTGCTTTGAAGTTCGGGTTGTATTGCAGCGGTGCGCATTCTCGGTTAATTAACCTGCGATCCGTGCTCCCAACGTGGTTCCCTCTTCGCTCGCAATGGGTTGCCAGACACCGCAGGCCAACGAGCCTTGTGAGCTGAGAGTTATTTGACAATAGGGTTTCCGACTACGGTGAATATCTCATGAAACCATTAATGTCATTTGCAGCACATCCGTGTACCTCACTTCGCGAGCACATTAGGGAATGCACGAAATTAAATACTTTCCACTGTAGTGACATGCTTAACCAATTCACCGTCTGAATAAGAATTGGATATTATTTTTACTTTCTCGGTATAAAGGAAAATATATCCGTCGAAAATTATAACTTCAAGATTTTGTTAAATCCCTCTAGCTAGATTCAATAGAAAATGATTGCTGTGTGAACAATAAATTAGTTTTTCAATAAAAATGCAAAAGTAATTTTCAAAACGAAACCAAACTTAAAGTCAATGTAAAACCTAGTACAACTTTACTACAACTGATAGTTTATTACAATTCATGATATTTAATATCTACACCTCACTCGTCTTCTTTTAAAACAATACTGCTAAATATAAATGAATATTCATACCGTTACTAAATCGAGCACATTTTGTTTACTTGTTCATACCTCGTAAGTCATTAAGGAACTACGATATTGCAACATGACGCTTCTTTCTCATTTGATTCTGGGTCAGTTGTAAAGTCGACTTGTATAATGTCACAGATGATGTCAACATATGTGATTTTTTATTGGTCGTGAGATGAATACGATTTGATACTCGACTTAGCCTTACCTGAGCAAAAATCGTTTTTCTGGATTATGTGTTTTTGTGGACTTTTTAAATTGGAGTTTTAGGTCACGCCGGCGTCTAGATCATTAGAGCTCTTAGATTTTGTATTCAATGTAGTTTCTCTGAGGACCATTTGTTCTACTATCATAATTTTTAAAAATGAATTAAATATTTCGTGAATTCTATGCAAGAGTTCAGAGTTATTCGTTGTAAAACTTTGTTTCCAAAACGAAAATTTGTTTAAAATATTTTGCAAGTACGAATTTTTAATACAAATTCATACTTTCTTGTAATTGAGGAAGCTAATGATTTGTGAAATATGTATTAGGAGTCCGCTAACTTACTGGGAGATGATGCCAGAAACATTTTGGTATTGTCCCTCAAAGACAATGGTTAGTGAATTTCTTAAATATTTTATATGCTTTAAAATTTGACTAATAATCAAAAATTGAGAAAACCTATTGTGTTTTATTAACTGAAGGATAAAATATAGTTGGAGGGGTTGAAAATGATTGTCTAGAGTATACAGAACATTGGAGTGATTTATCGAGACAAAGTGTAGCACAAATATTTGCGCAATGGTTGAAATGTTGATCTCTCACATCATAGCAAATAGAATAGTATTAAATAAAAACACTCCACCTCTACACTGTATCAGAAGGGAATTGCAATTATTATAATAAAAATATTATGAGCATTATTTTCGAAAATAATACATGCATATTACGGTAGCCGTTAAAAAACGAAAGTTCGAATATCAGTGAAATCCACCTCTAGTCCGAATAAAAATTTGTAGATTTAAGTTTTGTTTTTATCGAAAAATCTTAAACAGTTACAGTCATTTGATACTTGTCATAAATTAAAACTACTTTTTAACATCAGACTCGTGTGCGGCAATCCCTGGACCTAAGGGGTGCACAGTTTCATGACAAAATATTGTAGAATAAGAATGTTAAATTCGAATATAGGAATAGCACACTTCTCATGTTAAATCCCATTTAAATATCAACCCCTCGGTGGTACGGGTTTTTATTCTCCAAATCGGTTGAAACTTTCACCGAACTTTCGTTTTTTAACGGCCACCCTAATGCTTATTTGTTCTAGATGTAAACTTTTCGTATGTTTTCCTTTTAAAACCAATCAATTTCATTCCTCATTCTTCTAATTTTCTCGTTCCTTTTTTTTCAAAGGGTATTTAGCAAAAGGAGATCACCTACACGGTTTTTATTGAATAGTCGAGATTTACTTTCTCGAATGTTGGCGAGTAATGTATTCAAGACTCGTATACACTATTGACAACCGTAAATCCAGCAAAGTGGAATTGGAAGCGGCTAGAGCCCATCGTTTTGCGGTGCGTTGTGACTGTGTAAGAGGGTGAGATCCCTTTCCACTGCACCCACGCAACCGCCATTCGCGATGCGCCGCTGTGGAATTTAATTAAGTTCCCGCGCGCGCGCCAGCGCTGGTGGGGAATATGCAAGTAGGGGGTCATCATAGGGGTGAGAGCAGATTCAAATGCACCAACGGGAACAGGAAATCGTTCATTTTCTCTTATTGCCGAAAGAGGTGGGGGGGGGGGAGAAGCTGCAGTTCACAAGTTGCTTCTGATTGGGAGATGGTACTATGGAATCTATGTAATTTTCCTCTGTCTAGTCCAGTTCGTTTGAGCAAATCGACGTTGTTGTGTGCTTTTTATGCTCACATATGGGATTTTCCCCCAATTTCTTAATTTCATTTCATATTTGAGAGCTAGATGTGCAGTAGGATTAATGTAAAAATATCCTATATCCTGAGCAATAAAAAAAAGAAAACATCTTCTGCCTGAAAGAAACTAGCCAACAACGTAGATATAAAACTGCTCAACATATCTGTATCAAGAGCCATCGTCATTAGCATCGAGCATGGAGAAATTTGTATTGCTTGAAGATTATACTTACGTAATTACTGGAATACTTTGAAACATGAATTGCTTGCTGGATAACCTATTACGTATATATCCTTGAAACGACGAAGGACCAATTCTGTCGAATGTGTGGCTTCATTTACACAATTAAATTTTGTCATTTCACAGGGATAAATACTTTAAGAAGAATAAAATAAAATTTTGAAAAAGTTTTTACTTGTTTTTTTACGACAAAATGACCTAAGGAAATACCAAAGAGGTTGACTTAAAGGTCCAAAGCTGACACTACTCTTGTGTAGAGGATGCGTAGATGATAACTCCAATCAAATCGCGTCCGATGGTATTTGATGCTTACGTATTCAGATAAAATAGAAAAAAATGGTTGTGTTTTCATGTAGAATGTATACTCATTTCAGGAATACATGACTAGCAGAGTGACCGGTAAAAGCAAATCGTGAGACATTCAATATTAAATTGAAATTAGACTCTTATTTCATTCGTGTTATGGGTAGTATGACACGTAAATCAAGAATTACATGTTGATCAAATACACCAAACAAATTTTATTTTCCTTCACTGTTTTTTAAAGCATTCTTATTTCTGCCGCCTCCATTGAATGATGTGTGTTATTGAGAAGTGGACTGCTTAAGAAATTGAAGTAATTAATAGGTTTAGACGTTTGACATAGGTTGTTTTGTTTTTTCAATGCGCTGTTTCGAATCAGTGATAAAAAGAATTCTTTAGAACTACTTGTTCCTCAACTGATTACAATTAATGGAATACCCGTGCTTCTCTGCGTCAGCCCATCTACCCAAGCAGACAACATGACCGCCAGGCGAGGGCTGTGATATTGGCTGCTAATTGGGCGACGAGGGCGGCGACGGATTTATGGCAGCTCCCTCACCGCTAATGCTCTTCTCTTTGCTTACTTACTGCATCGCCTTCTCCTTCTTTTTCCTATCCTACTTTTCTCATTTTTATCTCCTACCTTTCCTCTTCAGTTAACTCATTACCTCATCCCTTCATTATCTTCTTCCACTTCCGTTTTCTCACCGAGAAAACATTATGGACGTGAGATCCAAATTCAAATGAAGGAAATCGTTTTCTCCAAATTTTTGGATAAGACTGGTTGGGTTGTCTAAAAGGTTACTATAAGTTTGAATGTTACGTCCTACAGTTTGGAGAAATACTTTCCTTCTTCGAAATTTGGATCCAACATCATCTCTCAGTGCTCCTTTTTTAAAATATTAGGTGAATCGCGCCTGGCATGACAATAAATATCCCTTTTGTATGCCACTGTCGTAAGCTGAGGTTCTCTCAGATGTATCCGAAGCATTCGGGAAAAAGAAACTTATTTTCGATGAACAATATTACACCTTATTCACGTTATTCAGACTATTGGTTCATTCTATACTTAAATAAATAAATTAATTTTTCGTCGAAAAAGCAGTAACAAACTGCGTATGACGACTTCGATTACCATAAACTAATTGACTCCGGAGGTAAGAAAGGGACCATTCCATCAATTCCGATGAAGGGCCCTAAGGAAATAGTTCATGAAAAATAAAGGAAAAAGGCGAAGTTCGACAAAAGTTCGCTTAGAGATGAAGTTTCTTATACACCTGAAATGAAATATCAAAAGTACTCATCGATCCCACTTGTGCTAAAAATTTTATTCAATGTCAAAGGTGAAGAAAAACGGTTTTTCGAAAATGTCTCTTCAGCGATACTTTTTATCGTAAAAATAGTGAATACAAATTGTATATAAAATTGCGTTAAAAAAAAGATTCTTATATGTTTTTTCCTCCGAAGCATCATTTGCGAGCCAGCGGGGTTTTATAAAACAGTGAATACTGTGTTGAGCCCTCAATGCGCATAGTCTTACACTCGGCAAACGTAATGCACTCTTTTCTTTTCTAATTTAGGTACATATTTATAGTACTTGTATTGCAAATATCGAGAATAGTTTGTTTTGCATTTAATTATTAATTTTGACAATATTCATATGTATATTTTAGATAAATATCTTTTAATAAAAAAATTAAAAATATAGATAATTGTGGTTATGATACATCCAAACAAACGATTTCGAAACAAAATATGCTTAAAGAGGAACAACAAAACAAGAATAATGAATAATTTTTTATGAAATATCTGCAAATCAGAAGTTTTTAATTTACGCAAACAATCCGAGTTTTACAATGGAACGTAGTGTGACAATGTTCCGATCTGTCACGTAATTCACATGCCTTGAGTCTGGTAAGTGTTGTTTCTGGAGTGAAATTTACAATAAAATTATTCAATAATCATACGCAGTATTCATCGTTTTTTAAACCGGGCTAGCTCACAAATGATGCTTCGGGAGAAAAAAACATATACAAACCGTTTTTGTAGACAATTTTATAATCTGTAAAGTTTATAATTAATATTTTTACGATAAAACGCATCGCTGAAGAGATATTTTTGAAAAATGTAGACCCATTTTTCGTGACCTTGGACCTCGAATAAATTTTTTAGCAATTGGGACTGATGAGGAGTTTTGATATTTCATTTGAAATAATGACCTTAAGGTGTATACCAAATGTCATCTCTATGCGAATTTTTGCTTTGTGGAATGTCAATTTTTTCTGGACTAAGGAAGTGAATTTAACATTTCAACACACTCCCTAGGTAAGAATAAAAGTAGTTCGGTAGACGTTTTTACATAAACAGAGTACCAACGAATTGGTATTTAACAAAACACAAAAATAATGTTAAACAAGTACGTATTATTATAAACCATTGTTCGGAAAATATTGTTCATAAATCGTAACTATTAAAATAACTCTATATTCGAGATTTATAATTTCAATAGACGCTGCTCCTGGGCTAGAGCAAAGAGAACCTATATAAAAATTTCGCCTCTACACAAAGGAAAACCGGAGGGATATCCGGACCAGATGGCGCTACAGAATTAATGCACATTAAGGTTTGAGTACAGATAAAACTAAACTTATATGAATAATAAGAGAATAACAAGAATGCAATATTGTATTTAATCTCTTGATTTGCTGTACAGATATTTTTGAAAAATAATTTTATCTTTACCATTCATAACAAATGTAGTTGTTGATTATATTATTTCTTCAATCTCTCCAGAAATAGAAATGATAAAAACGTCAGACCAAAACTTTTAATAAGCTATCTTACGTTAAATTCTCAATTCATAGACTGGTTTGTACCATTTACACGTGTTACTGGGCAATTCCTGACGCGCCTTTGAGATGTTTATTTTAGGGAATCATATGTATTGGCGTGATTGTAATATGTAGATGTTACTCGTGGTGGATTTCTGTTGCCTTTCATTAGAATACAGCATGATAACACTCAAACCTTGCCGGGGATTCGAACTTTAGATTTCAGGGAGATATCCGCCTTCTATCAGTTGAGCCACCAGGTCACTAGTAAAATCATACACGAAAATAATTCGATCAATTAATCAGTTGTGTATCAGCTCGAATAAATGATGGGTGATTTCCCAAAACGCAAAGGACTTGAACATACTATGTAAGGAGACGCAAGGAGACTTAAGAGAGAGAGAGACTAATAATTAATTTAAAATTATTTCTTTTCACTTAACATAATTATTCCTTAAATATTTAAATATACTTGAAAATTGTCCCGGAAATAATGACCTACTTCCGGAATTTAAGAAAAACTGCTTTTGGTAATAATCCATTCTGTAAGAAACAAAAGTTAGTAAATATAGACGACGAAACTTCATTACACTTATTGAGGATGAAACCAAATCCTGTCAGTGCCTTCTTTCCTTAGTGATGCTTCATAGTCGTGCATCATGACACATGTAACGAGCGTGAAATTAAGTTCCAAGCGACCTTTTAATTCGATATTTTTCCGAACATTACCAACTTTCTTCATAAATTAACACAAGCTTTCAAGACTTAATTATCATGACAGTGAAAAAGTTTAAATTTGCTAATGTTGTATGATGTATAGAGAATATATAAAGGTTTTACGCTTTTAATTTTCTATTCCATTTATTTTAAAGATGAAAGGGAAATGAAACTGTGTAATTATATATTTTGCGAATGTTATGTTCTCATAGTATGCTGAGAATAAGCCAAGTAGGACTTGTCCGCGTCTTTGCTCACGAAAATGTGTGATTTTCGTGTTAAATTTCATTGATATCAAGTGAATATGATGTTTGTTAATATTGAATTTTCCTACTGAGGTTCAAAAATTTTCAGTTCACAACTCACTATATACTCATCAAAAGGCCTAGTATGGGTTTTGACCAACAATGCCCCTCAGGAATGAGAGTGAATTTGCCTCATAACGACAAGAGAAGTCACTACAACAATATAAATCCCTATTATACAGATACTGTAGGAATCCATAAATTTTTACACAGGCATAAGAAATTTCATTGCCTTACTCGTCGATATCTTGCGGCTACGATCTCTTGCACAACGCATTCTTATCTACGACTATTGGTAGTAAACATGCTAAAGATTAATGGAGAGGAATAGTATACTATGGTGTTTTCATTATCTCTATACATCGCATTGTTCTTTTGGAGGAAACAACTTGGCTGAATTTCGCACTACTATCAAGATTTTTATTCTCCCTCCCCTGCATTTTTGGTCACAGTTTAATCAATGTTAAATCCCATAATAACCTTGTAAATCATCAGTGTGAGTTGGAGTTTGGGAACGTTGCTTTGAAATTGCCTATGACTTGGCGAGAGAATTCGTCCATGTCAATACGCTTACAAAAATATGCATCTGAAGATGAGATAAAACAAACGTGAAAATTGATGCAATTGGAAGAGATCAACGAAATAGACGAACTTTTGTCTTCAACCACAATTTTATATTGTCACTGCATATTTGATTAAATGTTTTTAATTTTAAGCCCAAGGTTTAATATGAAAGTTTTTCTTCCTCTTTCTACGTCTTCTCATTTTTTTGGCATCCCATTTTCCAATTTTTGTCATCTTCTCATTTGATTTTACATTACATTCATTTGATTTTACCCGAGGATATAAAGTAATAAATTACGCGAGGTTGTAAAATAGAAGAAACCAATGGCAAAATTGAAGAAGAAAATGAATAATATTTTTTAAGTGCCAACGGAAGTTTGTGTGAGATGGTTTTGTATGATGTAGTTAAAGAGCTGTCTTTCTGTCGCTTATGAATTTACGTTGTCAGAAACTCTTCTAATGTATGTAATATATTGAAAGAAATATAGAATTCCAACATTTGAGAGCGTCGACTAACACCTCAGATTTTCATCATATATAGTGAACTATAAGATAAAAATATAAGTGTATATTTTATCTATTTTGTTGAAACCCCCCAAAACATGAAACAAAACCTTGAGGGCTCAGACAGCTCGGTAGTTACAACGTATTCGCTTATCTTGTAGCTTATAAGGAACAGCGATTGGAAGTCATTGGTGAGTGGAAGTGAGTTTGAATACAGGTAGATTCGAAATGTTCATTTTTTCGACAACAAATGCGAGGGTAGGCTGAAAATTAATGCACACATGCTAGTAAAGAGCGATCGAAATTACCTTCAGAAGCGGGCCTGGGGGTATGTGGAAGTAACATTCCCCCTCAATACGCATACGCAGGATTGATGTCGTTGCATTCATTCAGTGAATTACGAGAAGCGGAAGTATGGAGGCGTGTTCTAGTGCTATGTCAACGCGAGTTAAACAGCGTGCTGTTATCAAATTTTTAACTTCTGAAAAAGTGATTCCCACTGAGATTCTTCGTCGTTTAGATGTTGTTTATGGTGATGATGATGTTGATAGGTCTACTGTAAGTCGATGGGCAATAAAATTACGTGGTTGCGAGCCTGGAGAAACCCATTATTGTTGATGAAACACGCAGCGGACGTGTGACCAATGCCTTAGACGATAAACATTACAAACTCGTCGACGATTTGATTCAAAATGACCGACGAATCACTCAAAAGCATATCGTAAACCATATTGGAATATCCAAGGGACGAGTCGGTTTTATTATTGAACAATACCCTAAAATCTGTGCACGATGGGTACCACGCCGTCTCACAGATGAGAACAAACAGCGTCGATGGGAATGCTGCGAGCAACTTTTGCAGTGCCACCGTGACGAAGAAGACGACTTTCTAGTGAATATTGTGACGGGGACGAGTCATGGGTCCATCATTAGACCCAGAAGTGAAAAGACAGATCGCTGAATATCGACATCAATGTTCTCCTCAGGTGGAAATGTTCAAAACACAACCATCCGCAAAAAAATTTATTTGACAGTGTTTTGGGATGCTCACCGAGTTTATGTGACCGATTTTCTAGAACGAGAGACAACGGTAAATTCTTCTCAGTACATAGTCTCTAAATCACCTCCGACGTCGAGTTTGTCGTGTTAGAGGCAGTCTGGCGCCAATAATCTTGCAACGTGACAACGCTCGTCCACACACCTCGCGCACAATAAGAGCCTCTGCGAAACCTAAAGTTTGAACCGTTTCCACTTCCTCCTTATTCACCCAATATTGCGATTTTAATTTTTACCCTCTACTCAAGAGAAACCTCAAAGGTAAGCACTACACCTCGGACGATGAGGTGAAGGCAGCTGTCAAATCCTGGATGCGAGAAATGTCGGAATAATTTTTCAGTGACAGAATGAGAAAACTTGTTACACGTAGTGAAATATGTGTAAGCCTTAACGGTGACTATGTTAAAATATAAGTATATGATTTTAAAACTTAAGAATTTACTTTAATATACTTTTTGCCCGATCTTGCTGCCTGTTTTTGTTCGCGCTCTACAAGCGTGTGTGCATTACTTTTGAGCCTACCCTCGTATTATGGAAACATCCAAGGTTAGTGCCTTCGCTATCTGCGAATAGTCGCGTCGTTGTGTAAAAAAGCAAAACCTCCGCTCAGGACTATAAGATCCCGGTTCACAACAACACGCGACATTAATACCTCGGACAAAGCGATCATTTTAAGATAACCGAAACGTCACGTCGGTCTCCAGGATGCGGCTATTACCGCGGAAGGATATATTCGGAGCCGAGACTATTACGAGTGGAAGCACATGTGTTTTTTTTTTCCTTAAATCAAGCGGACAATGAATCGTGTGAGACGGAACGGTCACAAACAACTGTAATAGATTATAAGGAGCGTCAAATGAATAAAATAATAGCTATTGTATAGTAAACTTGAGGAGAATTCACAGTTTCACGGAGCTAAATTTACGGATGTAAAGAAAAGGCGTATTTTACTATTGTCAAATGATAATAATAATAATAATAATAATAATAGAAATAATGGTAAGAAAATAGCTTACGGTAGAAAGTAGTATTGATCTTTCATTTGGTAATGAAAAAATACACGCATTTTTTTTATCTCGTATATGACAAAAATCCTCCAAATACTCGACTTACGAATAGGGCCCAACTCGAATCCATATCGAACTTTTCTTAAATCCTTCTCAGACTAGCGGACGTCATAACTTCGGGTGTATAAATTTTTTAATACAAAATTAAATCAAAAGACGAAGAAATTTTACCATCATATTGGATTACCAAACGTGACACTTTCCCTGAAACATGAATAAAATATTATTATTTTATTTATTTTCGAAAAGTGAAGATAAATCCTTCCCAAATTATAAAAGCTCTCGTAACACTTCAAGTTTCCATTTTTTACTAAATATTCCTTTTGTGATACAATATAAAGAAAAAAATGAAAACAATTAATTGATTTACTCGTAAAAATAAATTTAAGAAGCCATATTCTAAAGGAATCGCGCTGTAAGCATCTTTATTATAGTTTTTGGAAACAATCGAAATCATCGATTGGAAGTTCAAGGAATGGTCCAACATTTGTCTGTTTGTCGTTGATGGATTGCTGAGGAATCCTGACCGAAAGTGCACATCGTTGCAAGTCGAGGAGGCAGGAGAGCTGATTAACTCTCCTTCGACATTGTTTGGCAGCCTCGCAATCTACGTGCTGAAGTTTCCAGTCCATTTCCCTTGGAACTCCGGAAGGGCGACGCGACGGCTCGGCGTCGTCGGTCCGCTTACTCCTCCGACCGCGACGCACTGGTCCTCGCGCCGGCACCGCAACGCTCGAGCGTCGGTGGTTGGTCGGACGGATGGACGTTCGCTGGCACGCTCCTCCGACGCGGCGGCTGCCACGCGCTCCATTCCTGCGTCGCATGTGCGCGTCGAGCCGCGAGCCTTGCGGGACACCAAGCGTCGCCGCAGCCACGTGCCGGTAACGGCGCTCGAGAGATGGTGACCTGTCGTCAGCCGGATCACCACGCTCGCTTGTCGCCTCTTTGTCTCTCACTCCAAGAATTAGGCAACAGATTCAAAGAATTTAATACTCGAACATGACCGGTGCTTCAATTATGTATCCTTCATGAAATTTACACTGAGTTCGATTCCGGGAATGGTACATAATTTCTTGAGTAGTTCATGCATTAATAAACTGTGTTTAAAGAATCTTAAATTATAATATATCTATTTAAAAAAGATAAGTGAATAAGAAACGAGTCTGAGCATTCTGGTTCGGATAGATATTTTTCGAGATTAATAAAAGATTGTCGATCCCATTCACTTAAAATTAACAGCCGCAATATACCTCAAGTCTCATATTTTCTATTTATCCTTTTAATTTTGTAGTTTTTATGCGATTTACTGAATTTTTAAATGATATCAATATGAAAGACGCTCTTATTACTATTTTGAAATACCTTGGGGATGAATCCGAAACCCTGTGGAACTTTATCTTCTAAGGTCATGCCTACGTTTGGTTCCCTGCACATTCTGTTTTTCTATATTTTTTTCTATATTTCTCCTTATGATAGCTATTTACCTCACCTATACCAACTCGAATCTCTCTATACTTATTATCAATACTCCGATAGTCACAATTTCATTACTGTAATCCAGTTCTTTCTGTGAGGGGAAACTAGGACTTCCTAGAATTTGTTATATTATGGAATACCTTGCCTGTTTATACATTCTTCTTTCAGCCATAATTTTACACCGACATTCTTTCCATTTCAGATATAGGATTTTCATTACTATTTCAGAAAGGTGTATTTCAGTTGCAATATCTTTTTGGTATTATTCTCCACGCCAAAAAAGGATATACTTTCTACAGCTAATATGTTCCCTAGTAAACGTTCCTTTTATTATTTAGACATCGATTTTTTTTTCTGTTTTACAAAAGTTTTGGAATAATTGTTCTTTTGCAATATGGACTTGTTTGTTTTTCGAGAAATGCTTTTGCTCTTGTGTCATTCAATGCACACTTCCCCCACCTTTAGTGAATATTTTAATTATTTAATCGCAAACATTATCAAAAGAATAAATTCTCTTAGAAATGATGAGATATCGGTAATTTTTTTTAAAGTATTACAATGAAGGAAAGAAAGGTGAGATGACAAGATGCCCCACCCACCTCCACCCTCACATACACACATACAAATGGAAGTTTGCTGAACGCACCCCTGGTGTCATCGTAAATTGCTGCACTGATTTGAAGTAAACGTACGACATACTTTGATCTTCTCCTGTATCATATATGGTTCATACTTCAGCGCAATGATCAAACCTTGCATTTTACCATTTACTAGTTCTTATACAATTGTGTAATATATAATATAATGCCATTGACAGAATAATATATGAACGAATTGAAAACTGTTCGTATTTAACTGAATTTACGGTATATTTAATTTTCAGCTGCATGAACCTGATTCGCAAAAAACGAAAAGAAATTTATATATATATATATATATATATATATATATATATATATATAAAATTCATTCTCAATAAAGTATAAAAAAGTACCGTAATAAATACATTTCGGAACAAACACAACTTATAAGATATATGCGATTGAAATTACTTAATTAATTAATTTAATCGTAACAAATGAAACAACCCACACAAAGGATTGAAACGTTGTATGTTATTCGTGTTTTAGAGTAAATATATGTCTGTTCTTAAAAAAAATAGGGTCGTTTCACTTGTTACTTAATATATAGGCAGACGGAAAATATGACTAGATAATTTTACATATAAAAAGCAGTTACAAACTGCGTTTGTCCACGAGGAGGACTATAAACTAATTTACTGTACAGAAGTGAGGGACTATCCCATCAACTCCGATCAAGAGCCTTAAGGTAGAGGCGAATTTCATATTTCAGCACGCTCCTAAAGTAAGAATAAAAATAGTTAGCAACATGTTATAATATGAACAGAATACCAAGAAATTTGTATTTAATAAACGTTATTTCTCAAATACGTATTATTATCAACCATATATTATTCGGAAAATATTGTTTATAAACAGTATCTATTAAAATAACTCGTCCCCAGAACCTAGAGAGCTTGTATATAAATCCGCCTCTATCCGAAAAAAAACCGGAGAAAAACTCGGGTCAGGAAGGTACACAACCGTACCAAGGTTAAATACAAATAAAAGTAAACTTATATGAATAATAAGAAACAATAATAGCATGCAGGAGAATATTTTGGAAGTTCCATCAGTTATTTGAAAGAACTAGAGCAATGGCGTGATAAGGTAGAAGATGCATGTAAACGTAAATGATATTTAAAAAAATAAATAAAATCTTTTGATGGAACATCAAAACCCATTTCAACTTTTATTAAAATCAATGAATTCTTTTACGTTGTAAAAGCAATGATGCAGTAGGTAGCTTTTAACCGCGGACTTGAAGACATTCAATTTAATAATATATTTTACGTCTTCGGGGAGGCAATCGTTCTATACGGATATGACTCTTTTTGCCTAAATGTGGCTGACACTGTAGGATGATAAAATCCCCTATTGCAAATAATGTGTTTGTGAACAAGACAGTTTCGTATGAACCAAGGGTAATTCGGTCTTAACAAATACAACCGTTTCATAAATGTATATACTGGAAAAACTTAAAATTTTACTTCCCTAATCAAGAATTTAGAGTTATAAAACATATTTAATAACCCGCCCGTATTTTGAAATGATATCTTGAAATACCAGGTGATATTCCCTTTTAGGTTCAATAAGAAGCAATTATCTACGAATTTTTTTTATTCGTATTTATTTATTTTCTTATGTTCTTGATGTTAAGTTCAACACAAGTTCTTCATTCAATTATATGCATTCTTTTCAAAGAGTAAGAATATATTTTTGTCAATTTTTCATGTACTTTCTTTAGTTCGTTCTACTACATTAGTAGACACTTCGTTGATATTGCTATCAGCTGTCGACTTCTAGATTGGTCAACAATAGTACGTCTACAAGTGACCTAAATTCAAGAGAATTCTAATAGTATTAAGAGAGATTTATTACTGTCAAGTCTTCGTCTTTCTTACGTTGGGATTTTTTTTGTTTGGAATGCACTCCCGAGCACTATGTTTATATAAATATCCTCTATCCGTCACGAGGAATATTTGGAATGCCGATGCAAGCCAATGGCTTTGCATTTCACCGGATGTTGAGGAAAAACTAACATATTTGAGACTTCCGGAAACGTGCGGAAGCAGTCCCGGCATCAAAGCAACTTGATATGACTAAAAATGTCTGCTGCCACAACATTTACGTCAATATAGTTCCATCTTGCAACGCCACTGGCTCTTTATAAAACTAATTTATTGTAATTAGCACATAATCAGTGAATCTTGTTAATGAGTATTTTTAGAAATTATTCTACAAGAAATGTCATGTCGTTACCAATAATTAGATTAGTGCAGGACTTGACGTGGTTATATTTACTCATCCCATTCATTGAATTCATTCAATCCAACATTTCTTGTGTAATTAAATATGAATTATTTATTATAATAACAAACTAAGGTGATTTGGAAAGTCTGAGAAAAAATGAAAACCACTTAATTGTTTTG
Source organism: Laupala kohalensis (assembly GCA_002313205.1). Classification (NCBI taxonomy): domain Eukaryota; kingdom Metazoa; phylum Arthropoda; class Insecta; order Orthoptera; family Trigonidiidae; genus Laupala; species Laupala kohalensis. The sequence continues at coordinate 167,908 of NNCF01127799.1, forward strand.
GAATAATTTGTGGTATTTTCAGCATGGTTTCCTTTTTCGTCAATACTCTTTGTCCATCGATGCTCCAGTTGTCCCATGTCTTCCAAACAATAACTTTCTTTGAGTTTGCATAGTAAACTTTGTTTCTGTAATGACTCCTTCGTTAGAATAAAATCTTCCATCAAGACCCTTTTTCATATTTTGGGACAAGAAATAGAAAGAGAGAGCCTAATCTGAGGAATAGAGAGGATGTGGTTTCACCTCAAACCTCCAGTCAGCTTCATTACTTTACAGCGGTAGCGTCTTCGCTCCCACGATCCCGCTAAACGGAAGAGGATGGGTTCAAATCCTGCTCAGCCAAACTAAGTGAGGTTTTCAGCTGCGTTTTCCTTTATCTATTCCTGACAAATGTCGTTTCGGTACCATATGTTCCCCGCAACCTAATATCTCTCCTCCCCAATTCTTTCTCCCAAGTCGATCGGTTAGGTGGAAGAGCAGGCCCCATATCTTGAACCTCGCCAAAAGACATTAAATAAATAAATAACAATTAGTTTTGCTGCAACAATTTCGAAAGAGTGTGCAGGTGCGTTTTCGTTGTAAAAGAGAACATTTAGTGGGCCAAATATGGAAATTTGTTTTTTGCAGCTCGGTTTTCAAAAGGACCAGTAACGATATATACTAATTACTTGTTATTCCTTTTTTTCTTCAAAATTGTCGATGAGGATTACGCCTCAGAATCCCAGAAAACTATTGGCATCACCTTCTGCATGAAGGAAGTGTCTTTGGCATTTTTCGAAACATTTTCTCCTGTGGCAATCAATATTTATATTCCTACTTCCATTCTGGTGTGCACTGGAGTTTCCACGTTTCGTTCAAAGTAACGAAACGTCGCATTAAGTTCCCTGGATTTCACCAAAACAGCCCCAAGTTTTCAGAGCAACATATCGTCCAAAACCATGTATACCATATTCTGGAATGGTGACCTCAACAGGTCGTTCAGAACGTTCAGTCTCGTTTGGTCAAATGACCGCCGCCTTACGCCTAAGAGAGTTTTCTAGCATTTATAAGAAGTCAAGTTTGATGGAGAGACGGGATTGTATCTATGTATTTCTCATTTCGGTCCACTAAGGACTACAGTGACGAGTGCTAGTAAGGCCCAACTGTACTTGAGTTTACTCACTAGACACATCAAGAAACTTTTTGAGGGGAACAGCGTCTAGATGGAATCTGGATAGTGGTATCTGAGCATTACAACTGCGGTTGTAAGCTGCAGAGAGAACTTTTCAATCATCACTGTTATATATAAACTGTGACATATTAGTGAAAAATTACAAAATTTTCTGGCCCCGCCGGGGATCGAATCCGGGATATCTCCGTGGCAAGCGAGCGCGCAAGCCCTGAACTATTGAAGGGGCAAGACATAATTTATTATTATTGTTGCGGCGGATTCCTGTCTCCCTCAAAAGAAGATATCAAAATGTTAACTTAAGTTATTATGTGTAAATACAAAATATAATATTTTCAATTAATATTTTGCTCCATTGTTAGACCTAATATTTCATTCACTACAATCAGGGCGTATATACAAATATTTCATTTCCTACAACCAGGACTTAAAAAGAAAAAAGGAAAAGGTCAGTTCTTGAAGTTTAAGAAAAATAATCACGTTCATATTGATACACACGAATTTTTTACAATTGAAATTAAACTGTTTGTTTAGAGTAATGTAATTAATTTTAAATATATATTTCTTCTTTATTCTTGATGCCAATAGTTTCATTTTTGGAAATATAATGAACTAATACGTAACATGAGGCATTATTTTATTTATTATATTGCCTCGTATTTAATTTTCTTTCTATCAGTAATGCTGTCAGTATTAATTGATATTCACGAGGTGATTTTAATAGTCTAGGGCGACAAGGACGTTAAATACTGGCCTGACTCCAATTGTTATAATCTATGTAGAATAAAACCTCTGTAGTCCGGTATTCTATAATTCGGCACCTTTGGCAAAGACCGCTATATGCCATGTTCTTGATGTTTCACGAACTTTGCGTCAGCTGCTTCCATATATTTCTTTAATCGGTCTTTACCATTAAGTTTCTGGTTTTTAATGCAAATGATACATATATAATATGATGAATGTATATAAATCTCGTTCATTCGTTGTAAACCCTCATTTGCAGAAGAAACCTCTATAAACCAGAAATATGTCTGGTCCAAATATTTCTGTATTATAGAGGTTTTGACTGTGGGTCCGAGCGTGCTGAATTAAGTGATTCACCGTAGATAATTTTATTTTTCCGCGTCCCCTCTGCAAACAGAGAGCCTGGATCCGCCAGTACGTAAGACCTCCGCTGACAGGAAGCTTTCTGCAAGTGCAGACGATGGCGACGGCTCCTGCTCTCCACGTGGAAAAGGATTCGGTGGCGGTGGCATGACGGCGGCAGCAGTGGCAACCAGAAGCATTACGACGTGGGATCGGAGGAGGGCGGGAGGGTGTCTTGTGCCGACTGCGACACGCTGTATCGCTGCGCTGACTAATGAGGAATGCTGGTAAAAATGCGCAGAATGTCAGCGAGCAGGTTGAGCCCCCCGTCTCCCACGCCTCCTCCCTCCCCCGTCGTGTCTTCGCGAAACATCACAGTCCCTAACGCCCACCGAACGCTTGCGGGACTTCTCCACTTTCATTTCGGCGCGTATATAATAATAAATATCTGAATGACTGAGTGAATTACTGGGTATTGCAATGACATTTATTTAAAACAAAATAACCATGGTTTCCAATACATGGCGAAAATGTTAAAAACTACCAAACTCAACATCATCTTTACTCAAACAAAACAATAATAACAAACCTTTTCCTCAGTGCGACTTGATCCACAGATGCCAGCGCTCAAACACCTAGACCAAAGAGACATCTTATACAGAAAGTGATACATTACCAATACATCCCACAATATAGTATTTCAGCTTATTGTCATTAACATATTATTCTAAAAATATTCGCTATAATTTCCGCTCATCCAATTGTCTCCCAATTTTCTCTCAGAGTAAAATAAATTTTATTAAAATGAAAGTGAATTAAGAATGTTTTCCCCTCTATTTTCTTTCTCGTCTAAATATAAATAAACACGACGAAACCATGTAATTGATTTCACTTTAACGCATCAAATAAAGAAGTTAACTCCATTATGGTAATTGAGAGTCGTCTGTAGGTAGATTGTTCGCTCGCTTCCAGTGGACAAATGAACTTACTGTCAATACGTAAGTGTGTAGATGATATGCACCAGAAAATGCTTTGGTTAATTCATATCTCACTTCATTGGAATTAACGTCAAACAAAAACGGTAAGCCTAAGTAAAAATGCACGATATTTGCAAACGATATAATGATTTCCTGCATAAACATTAATATCCGATTAAATGGGGATCATTTGTGACCACAACATGGCCGAGGATCATTTATCTAATTGTGCCTCTTGTTTCCACAAGCATGTCCTATCAAGTAAGTCAGTTCCAAGCTGGTAACAAGACCACTGTATTGCTCATTTTATATTATTTTTATATACTCATTCTAGACCTAGTTTTTATTAATTAAATTTTAAAATCTGAACTCGTTTATTTATTCCAACATAAAGAAATTAACAATGGGGAAGTTCGTGGTGAAACATAAGGTAGATCTATTTATGAAACAAATCATTAAATCTGAAATGGCGAAGTAAACCCCTTCTTAGTCAGTACCTCAAATAATGGACGAACAACAAATGGACCAGGAAAATACACATGTTGTTAAAAAGGAGTACGATGAAACCAGATACAGAGACAATAATAATAGCATACGAGAAGATTATTATTATGATAAGATGGTACAAAAAGTTTCCTAAAATGTCGCTCATGTCATATTGTCTCGGCATGTTCCATACTGGCCAGGAACATCACCATAACCCCTTTAACTCCATAACATCTGCTCTTACCTCCATTGGCAGATATGTAATTTTTTGTAAATCCCTAACATAAGCAATTAATGGTATCATCAGAAACCAGTACCTATCCTGAATGACCAACAAATTCATACTGACCTGTCAAGGTGAATAAATCTGGTATTATAATTAGAGATTTAAGAAAGAAAACATATCTGTTGATTGATGTATCAATACCTTCGTATCAGGATATTGTGTCGATAGAATAAAAAAAATGAAATACAGGAATCTCTCCATTGAAAAGAGTAAAATCTAGGATATTATAGCACAAGTAATTCCAATTATCAATGGGGCTTTGGGAACCGTCATAAAAATTTAAATAAAATCCGAGTAAAGATCGCAGGTAATACCGTGGTGCAGGAAATTGTATTACTGGGAACAGCTCACATCCAGCATAAGGTGCTTCGTAAGTACGAAATTGAGAATCCTGATCCTGAGGAAGCTGATTGCAACCTGGACTGGCTATCAAAAGAAACCGACGCAAACATTGACAGTCGTGAAGAAATAACGAAATAATAATAAGTGGCAAAGTTGAAATATATGAAAAGGAGATGTAGCAAAAATATAAAACCAATAAACATATTACGAAGTCACGATATATTCAATGAAGCACAATTAACGACGAACGCAATGCAGTGAAAATATTTTCTGTCGGTTTTTAAATAAGTGAAACTTCTTTCAAATGAAACATGGTAAGTAAATGAAATTTGTTGATGAATACTCAACTGAACAAAATAAATACTCAATACTTCTGTAAAGTAGATCACATTTTCCTTCGGAGAGTAAACATCCGTTTGAAGCGCAACTCTTGATTTGTACAAATAGTGGACGACGAAATATTTAGGAAATTCGCTGGTAGCGAACGCTGTTCTGACATCGCGCTGTGCATCAACGCGTGACGGGGGTGAAGGGGGAGGGGCAACAGCAGCACTCCAGCACTTGACCAACCATCGCGGCTCTCGCTCTCAAGCGTCGAGTCTCTCCCTCCACGCAACAGCCACTCGCTCGGATCGCAGTGTTTGCGAAGGACACGTCGGTTTTCCATGCCTCTACCTTTCCACGCCATTGGAAGTAGATCATCTGAAGTTTGGACTTCACAAACGACTACAATCCGAGTTCATTTTCTTCGCCATAGCGAGGGGTTCTCAAATAATTTCCTGAAACTATTTTTATTTCTACTACTGTTGTTTTATTATTTAGCTAATGTCGTATAATCTCATCCATCACATAATTTTCTTAAAATTATCTACATGTAAATATTATGAGCTCTTGTCTTTTATTTAGTATGTAAGTTTTTAGTATAAGTTACGAGTATATAAGTATGAGATGTAAGGGCATCAGTTCTGCGCGCAGGTAACAGTGGCATATTCGCCGCCACTGAGTAGTTGAGAGCAGAATTACACTAGTAAGTAGAAACACTACGATTTTTATTATACAGCTTTCCTAAAAAAACATTAGGACTGTCAGTAGGGAATGTAGTATACTATGACAGTATATATAACTGTCTGCATGAAAGAAAGAAATTAATTTACAAAATTCCGCTTAATTTAGGATGTGAACTCAAGGCTGTTATCAGTAGGATTCGGGAGGCCGGAGGTGAGTGGATGTCTGGACGCTGACGACCTTGCTCGATGGACGCAACGGTGGGAGGCAGAGGAGGAGAGGGTGGTGAATTCGGGTATGCAAGGAAGAGGAGGAGGACGGAGGGGTAAGAGGAGGAAGCTGATGGCGACGGAGGGGGGCGGGCGGAATGCGCCTGCGTACGCTGCTCGCTCAAAGGCGCCGCCGCTGATTTATCAGTGGCCGCGGCGAAGGCATCCGATCGGAATGCTTTTGCCCCGCCGCCGCTCCCACGCCCCGTCGCTGTGTCCCACCGGTCAGTGGCGCACCCCTCCTCTCGCGCCCCACCTCGTCTAAGGGTGCGGGGACATTACCCATCCATTCCATTCGGCAGTTGCCACCATTGAAACCATTCCCTTATTTGATGAATATAGTATATGTAAAATCGAAATCCATTTTCTATGTTCACGTAATCCTTCACTCTCGACATAGTCCATCCTGATACTCTCTGGATCTTCACCGCTTTCCTCTGCCTATTTGATATTTATTCTCTCCGCCATCAGCCTTTGTCTCTGTCTTCTTCCTTGCCGCTCTGTTCCACCTTTTCGATCGTCGCATCGCAGCACGTGACCGAAGCGGCTTTGACGAAAGGTGCAGCATTACCGGCAGGTGGATGACTCCTGTGATGTTGTTTTGCTTTGAGAAAAGTGCCGCCCGTTCTGCTACTATTTCAGACTGAAGAAAAATGAGTGGACGAAAGTACGAGAACTATAGCGCTCTTCCGTCTCCTTCTCTCTGTCTCTTCGAGTTGGTGGAATGCCGTTCATCTCCTCGTATCACCAAAAGATGGCTCTTCCCTCGGAATTGTTGTTTGTTTTCGAATATTGATCAAAACCGCTGACAGCAACACTATCAACAGAAAAATAACTTTTCATTGTAATTTTATTTAGAACTAGCAAAACTACTCGGCGTTACCCGGGATTTGAAAGCAAACTTAAAACAATCATTATTAGACATTCAACATTTTAAAACAATTCGCAAATAAAACAAAAAAATATTTATTTCCATTGTTTAACAAACATACACGAACAAACAATTACATCAACAATGAAATTAAAATTGGTAGGGTGAATTGATACATTTTACCCTAAAGAGAGCATTAAATCATATACCAACAGGTTTGTTTTTATGATACACAGATTGTTAAAACATTTTCTTACTATAATTACGTATTACTTAGTAAAATTATAATGAAAAGAAATTTATAATAACTTGTTAGAGAATTTTACATAAGAAATATCACATTAAAGAAGAGAATCACATAGAAATATCACATATGAATCATTCACATAAAAATATAACTAAAAAGTCGAAACTAGGACCTATTCTTCATAATAATATTTCGTCTATTCTACAATTTAAAACTTTGAGTTAATTTGGAAGAAGAAGAAAAAAATTATCAAAATATGTGTACATTCTCCACATATCTGAAATTCTCTACCTTAATAATTTTGCAAGAGAAATGTAAACAATTTTACTTTAAGTTTGGAAACTTTCCATCATTTAAGCAGGACCAATCTACATAACACTCGGGTGAAAAAAAATGAAATGATTTTAAAATGTCAAGGAAAGCTAACTACAAATATATTAGAACATTTTAATATTCAAACAGGACCTACCACTTCGGTAACTAAATGTAAAACAGAAATGTTAATAACCAACCTTACCTGATAAATTCCAAAAAGAGTCCTCCGAGTTCAAACTATGCTAGTAAGAATATCCAACGACTAATGAAAAAACAATCAAAAGAGTTAAACTGAAATATATTAAAAAACATTTACTTATTAACATGAGAGTGAACATGCGCACACAAATACAGAATATAAAGTAGAAATTTCGACTTATAGATAAACAATGAATGTACATATAATAATAGTAAACACAATATATCGACGCCGAAGAAATCAAGTTTTTCATTTTTAACGCTCTTGTTTCACAATATTCACCATATTTTGCATGATACTTGCTACTAGCCATAAGAAGTTTTGTTAAAAATTTCAGAGTTATATTATTTCAGACATTTAATATAACTCTAAAAAACCGCTTTGAAGTCTTGAAAACCATTGAGCACGATGTATAATGTTACTGGAATACGATAAGGTCCGGGACAAAAGAAGTGAGTTAACAAATATTGGGTTTCCAAAAGTCGCAGAAAAAAGAATGGATGACATAAGGTACGTGGGAAGAGATTGAAGATAGAAGGAAGATAAAACTTCAGAAAAATTTAAACAAAACTAGGCAAACTATATTTACAAGAACGCTATTCCGCTGTTGATAAGTTAGTAAAAAATGTGCTCGAAACGACTAGAAGGTATGGATTGAAAATATGTCAAAGTAAACAGAGGACTCTGCTAAAAGAAATATTTGGGAAGTATTTTGAAGCAAACTGGTTGCACGGAAGAGGACGCAAAGCAAGAATTGCGCAGGTAAATGTCAGTTTTATAAACTGAGAACAATCAGGAAGAATAGAAACGTCTCTCTTAAAACGAAACTCCGTATATACAACTCAAATATAAAGTCTGTACTTCTCTATGGAGCAGAAACTTGGAAGGTCACAAACCAGATAACACAGCTTCTGCAAGTCTTCACAAATCGCTGTTTAAGAAGGATTTTTAATATCCGTTGGCAGCTGGTGATATCAAATAAAGAACTACTGAAAAAAGCTGGCGAACTTCCAATAAACATCCAAATCAGACGCAGAAAATGAAATTGGATATGTCACATCCTAGGAAAACCCAGGAACGCAATTGAGAGAGAAGAATTCTGATGGAACCCGCAAGGTAGTCGTGGCCAAGGTAGACCAAGAGGATCCTGGAAGACAGTGAAAAGAGAGATCTTGGAAGCTGGAGCAATGTGGAAGCAGATCATCCTGCTGGTGGAAAACGAGTGAGATGGAGATCTTTTGCCGAAGCCCTACGGTCTGAAAAGAACTGAAGGAAAGAAGAAGGGGAACTTATGTGTTTTGTTACAGGCATCATTGTTAAAAAGGAGCAAGATTAGCAAATTTCAGGACAGTCTTAAATATTCGAGAATGTACTTACTTCCATTGAGAAGTAATTCGTTCGTTATCTTGGCCTTCTTCCTAATTTGTATGAGCTTTGACCAAAAACGAACTTCTGTATTCGAACCCATCCCTTATGACAGAGCACTTGTGCATTCTGATGCGTACGAATTGCTCACAGCCGAAGACCCCATTTCGTCTGTTATACACTACATAATGGAATAACTGCTTTTATCTTTAGCAACCGTCTCCAACATCTCCACTTTTGACTCCAACTTCTTAGATGTAAATACTTTCACGTGGTCACATAATGTTGAAAAAAAGAAGAAGAAAATAACAGTTAATCTTATACGCCAAAATATGACTTAGCAATTCTTTGTCATCACACGTTCGAGGATATTTCGTTTTTTCTTAATTTTCAAAGTTCCTCTTTCTCCTTGAAATTGATGTAAATAACATTTTTTTACCGGAAACCTTCGTTCTTCTTAGCCCTGAAAGGTACATTCGATTTTTTGTACAATATTTAAAATAATCAATTCTTTTGAATTTACGTGTTGACTGTGGAGAGATTTATGTTTAATGGTTGTCGCTCAACATAAGTCACATCTAATTTATTACTATTATCTTATTGCGCTTTTATCTGCAGTGTGTATACCAATAAGTACATATATGGTCTCTCTGGTAGCGCTACTGATATCTGAATTGTGGATCTGTGGTTTATCATGAGATATCGCTTTGAAATTCAGATCTGATGTATGGATTTGATAGACAAGGATATGCTATCGTTCATATACTGAGGTTCTGCGAGTAAGACCTTGTTAAATACCTTGATTGTCATTTATCGTAACACGAGATCTTTTATTTTGAATTTGGTGACACAATGACTGAATGTAAAAGCATAATGGTTCCGTATTCGACATCTAAGTTTGATTCTATGTTCATTTTTACTGGGGATATGAGATTTCCCTATTTTCTGTTTCCTCCCTATTCAAAGCATGTGTTGGGTAGAGGAGCTATTCGTACATCTTCATGGCACATTGATATGCATCAAATTTCTAATGTTCATACGATATTTTGGAAAACGTTTATTTGTATATCTACTGAATACACCTATATATATTATGTTATTATTATGTTTCACTTCACTTTGTGCTTCTCACTTCATTGTCCCGTTCATATAGCTGTGACAAATGAAAAGCAAACCTTCCTTCTTCTATCCACCTCCTTCTACTCCTAGTATCAGTAACTCTTACTATTATTAACATCTTCACATCGGTCAAGTTGTTAGTAAACCTAGCTAACCGGTTCACCCAATAACAATAGACTTACCACCCTCCTACCACGTCCTATCGTCCCGTGTAGATAAACTTTAATAGTACGCTTCATTTCCCATTTACAAAAACTACAATGAAAAACAAGTTATCATGTTTATTAAATAAATCAAAAAATCAGTATTTCACTAAATGGTATCACCAAATGAAGGAGGTGATGATTTCCTATGACTGTTCCTCCCAGGATATTCTTCGGTGTAGAACGGTTCTGATTTATCTTGAGTGACACGTCCCGCTTCTCTCCAGCAACATACGTTCTACCTGTGCCATTACCACTTTTATTTTCCCATTTAGTGGTTCTTAAATGCACACGGTTACGCTTGTTAATTTCTGTTCCGAGACACGGGAGCCGCTTCCGCTTAGATGATTGGTGATGACAGGCGTCTTTTGAACCGCTGCTAGAGATGGGCCGCTAGCCAATGGCAAGCTACCGCCCACCCGCTGCCTTGTGAATTAGGGTTCTTGAGGTAGTGTAGTGGCCAATGGAAGGAAGCCCGCTACCCGTCTCCCCCTCTGTCCGCGTGCTTATGATGAAGTGGTCTTCCTTCTTGAGCTGCGGCTTGAGAGGTCGGCCGCTACATCTTCATTCTCAAATGGTCTCCTCCTGTGCTATGCGGCTGACGATACGCTCTTGAGGATGGACCACAGGCGAAGAGGAGCATGAGAGAATAAGAATATATATGCTACGAGAAATATACGAGTAATTCTTATCTAGATTATGGGCAAAGTTAGGGTAGTTACTATTTTCACGGGACTGATAATTTTTTACATCAAGTTGAAGATCATTTTTTATCCAAACATCTTTCAAATATACGAAATTAATAATATAATAAAGTGGTGATATACCATCGAAGTGTAAGTCAAGATTTACCGAGATATGGACCAGAGATTAGCACGTATGTGAACTAATGCGAAAGGTAAATTCCCATTTAGTGGTTTTTAAATGCTTCACCTATTAGTAAGTTAGTTTGGGCCAAATCATGAAACTGAATTTTAAATACGTTCCTCCCAACTAATTCAGCTGAAATTTGAAACACATATATAAACCCGCTTAGAGTGCAATATTATAATGTCTAACTCAAATTAATGTTTTAAAGTTTTCTAAATTACGATTCTATTCCGAGATAACTCGCCACGGATTATTTCCGGGAATCGCCCCCTGAAATGCAATCTTTCTCTTCATTCATATAAGCGTAGTGAATTGCATTACCTTCACCTTTTCATTATAACTTTTTATCATTGCGAACAGCGAAGGAAATTCTTATCTTTTCTTTACGTATAGCGAAAGAATTTCATTTACGATCGCTTCTCGAAAGGATGTTTATGTTATCGGAAGGTGTACTACCGAGTGCACTTAAATTCGTGTTCTTTATTTATATCAAATAAAAGTTCGTGTTAAAAAAGTTTTTGTAGTATTGTAAACATGTGAACGAGCAAGATTAATTATTACGACAAAAAATAAACAAAATTGCGATACCAAAAAGTATAAAATAATAAGCAAAACATTTTTTTAAATAAGATTTTATTTAAGCCAGTAGTAAAAAATATATAATAAGTTTAGGTTATTAAAAAGATAATTCAAAATGCTAATACCTCATACATATTTCACATTAGTAGAGTTTAATAAAAATAAACATACTTGCTATCTTTATCGCAAAAAATGATTTATTAATTTTTTAAAAAATTGTTTGTCTTCAAAACGCTTGTCGTGCGAAATGTTCATAAAAGTAGATACACATTAATTTGATAGGTCAGTGATTGGTTGGTAAAAAAAGTACTTACCGAAGTATGTAGTAGCACATCAATTATGGAATAATTATAAACAAATAAAAACAAACGATAAAACTATCTGTTAGTGGAAAATCAAAAGTATATACATGATAGTAGAAGGTGTTGGTGTATTATTGGATTACGTTTAACAATGGCGGAAGTGATTGAGAGCCAGCGCGTGAAGCTGAAATTCCCGAGTTCAAATTCCGGTCCCTTCTCCCATTCTCATTCAATTTAACTTTAATAAGTTATCATCAGAAAACTGTACTAGCTTCATTTATTTCTCATTTCAGCTGCAACGAATCTGAAAGAGAGTCATTTATACACCCCCTTTCTATGAATCTATAAGTACGATGGCTATAAAAAGAAGGGCACAAGGACTTTCGGTTTATTTGTTTTCAATTCAATAGGGCATTTTATTTACAATATTTACATTTTAAATTACATGTGGCGAGGCTTTATCCCCTTTGCCTTCTTAAGCCCTTTAATGCCGTGGGCTGTGAGTTACATGCCCTGGTATTCACTCTCAATGAATTGTTCAGTTGCGTCTACATTTTTCATAGAAAGATTCATATTTTAATTTCCTGCTGCCGTAATATTAAATTTAGTTATGCATGAATAGTAAATTAATTATTATTATATTATAAACTTTTGGTATACTGTAATAGTTTCTTAAATCTGAAATAGGTGCAACTGACTAATTCATTGAACACCATAGGGAACCACGGAAAACCAACGGTCAGGACACAAAGACTGTACATGGAAAATATATTTACATGCAACAATATTTACAAAAGTATTTACATAAGACAAGGGTCTATAAGAATTATTACAAAATTAGTACTTACAAATAGAGTCTATAGGAAAAAGTATTTACAAAATAGTATTTCTTCACTCGTACGTAGAAAGAAGTTTCGTTACCGGTAACATTGAAATAAAAAGTGCCGGCAGTATATCATTGCATTTTGCCCCACCATTAAAATCTCCTTCATTTCTTTCTTCCTTACGTAGCTTAGAAACTGACCCAAAGATTCCACTACATTCTATTGTCACGCATTATATTAATTGCCAAGTTAATGTTTCTGTTTTCGTTTATAAAGCCCCCGATTCGCAAAAATTTTCGATATTTTTCTGTTTGTGTACAATGTAGCAGGATGTGAATCCAATCTTCTTCCTGCTCAACACATATTGGACAAATCAAATCTAGACTATTTCTTAATTTTCATAATTTCCATCCCCCTGGTCGAAACTACCCATAATCTGATCGCGTCCTCGATTTCAGTGAGTTGATGTATGGTTTGCGTCCCTAGTGACATGCTACAACTGTTTGAACTATGAGTGACCTTTTTCCTATTTCTAGCCTGTACGCTTCATATAGTTTATTTTGAATTACCTTGCTATCACTACTCTCAGGTGTGGCCTGCCATAAGTATTCCAGCCCCAAATTACAGATAATTTCCCTAATTTGCCTACTCCATTTACCATTTCCATTATTATGATACGTTTCCCTAACAATATCATTTTTTGCCCCCACCCTCATCAATAGTCAGTATTTTATTGTTCTGAATTTCACTGTAAGTTCAACCGGCAACTGGCCAAATTCCCAGAGAATACCACTGTTAGCAGTGCCTTTTGCAAGACCAATTATATTTTTGAGGCATGTATTTTGAAGAGAATTGAACATGGTATTTTATCCTGCCCTCCCCTACTTCTGACCCTTACGCTATTCCGGTTACCAAGATTGAAGTGAACATTCTATTTGCAAGATTTGGCGTTATTTCCAGTACCGTTGCTTTACTTCGCATTATACTACTTAATACGTACAAATCTTTGCGTTTTTCTTTTTCTTCATGTCTGGTCCCCGATACATTCATAGTTATAGTTACACCTAAATATGCGTATTCTTTCACATTTTCCAGCGTTTCTCCCCGATATGACAACTTTTCATTTAATCCGATCACCCAGCCATTTTTGCAAATCATAGTTTTTGTCTTCTTAATGTTTATTTTAAGCTGCATTTCGTCACAATATTTCAAGCGTGTTTAGACTATTTTGTAATCCTATTTGAGTTTTTGAAAGGATAACTAGATCGTCAGCGAACAATAATCTTGGTATTGGTCTATAGTTTTCTCCTATCGTAGGAGCATCCGAACTAATATTACGTAGCTTATCAATGATTCCATCTATGTATAATAAGAAAAGAAGTGGATTATGCACGCAATACTGCTTTACCTCTCGATTTACTGAGAAAATATTTGTGTCGGTGCCATCATAAAGACGGACACATGCACTCTCAGTACTTTATATGGATTTTAACATAGTAATAAATTTAGTCGATACGCCCTTTTCTCTTAACGTAGTCCAAAGTATATTCCTATTTACCGTGTCAAAAACTTTTTCGAAATCAACATAACCGCAATATAGTTTTCCTCATTTAACGGCTGTTACCCGTTCCGCAAGAGAGGTAAGAATAAAAATATTGTCTATTGTGTTATTATTTATTCTGAATACTGCTTGTAAAATCGGTAGTTTTTCTTCATTCTCTACCTCTTTTCAGCCTACTACACAGTATTTTACAAAAAACTTTTACTACAACACTGACGAGTGAAATTCCTCCATAGTTAGTGATGTCATTTACTTTGACTTTATTTTTATATATTGGAAAAATAATTGATAAAAATAATTGAGGGAATACACCCATTGTATATATGCAGTTAAAGATGTCAGGAAGTACCGGAGCAATTTTGTGGTTTAATACTTCAAAAAATTATGGTGGGAGGCTGTCGTATCTCGCTGCATTGCTGTTTTTTAGTTCCTGTATCGCGAACATTACTTCATCTACCTCTATGTTCTTATCTAATTCAACTTCTTGAAGTTCCATTTTAATTATTGTAGTAACTACTATATTTTGAGTATTGCGGAGCTCGCAGAAGTGGGTTTCCCAACTTAACCCATCTATATGATTAATAATGCACTATTTCCGAGTTAATTTCCGTATAGTTGTCCAGATATCGCTAGTATTGTTTGTACTAATTATATTTTGTATTCTAATAGCTTCTGCCTCTTGCCATGCTAATTTGGTCTCTAATACGGTCTTTTTATACTGTTTCCGTAACTTGATGTATTTTTGACGCAAGACTCCCCATCCCCCATGCCGAACAAAGCATTTTAGTGCGTTTTCAGCTTCAATTTTAACTTTATCGCATTTATTGTACCGTCCTGTCACCCACTATCTAGTCCTGCTTGTTTTCAATACCCTCATATTTCTACCCGCTTTATAAAGACCGTTCTGTAGTACTTCAGCTGCTGCATTATAATTTCCCATGGCAAGGTGAGAACAAATAACTGAGTAGAAACCCTCGAAGCTCCTGCAAAAATTCTCGATGAGTTCATCTTTCTTACTTTCTGTCCATTTAAAATGTATGGTTTTCAATGTGTGATACAATTTGGAATCTCTTTCTCCGAGATATTTGATTTTAATCTAATGCATATTGGCATATGTGATTCTAACCTACTTTCAGTCCAGAAATTGTCTAGCCAGTGCATGTTTTCTCGCACGCTAAAGCATAATCGATCATACTACTTCCATTTGCACTAAGATATCTGAAGTTACCCATAAGGTCTTTCGCATGATTTCCCTTAAGGATTTTGTTTCGGCACACACAATTCCAGCCGGCTGGGAATGGGGTTTTCCCTAAGTAGGGCTAATTCTTTTCTCGGTACTTGCCGCGGGGCTGCGCCTGGCATTCTTCTCACCCCCGAAATGCGGGCTGCGCTGGCTGGCCTTTGTTCTGCGAGGCACCTTTCACCCAAATGTGCACATTTCCTGCATCATTCATTTCATGAGGTCTGCAAGCATTAGCATGGAGCCCCATCAGATGGCCGTAAGATAGCGCCACCAAACGGACACTCTTTCACCACGGCACCCTTCCTGAGCTGTTCTCAGTCTTGCAGCCCTCTATCATTCTGTACTCAGCGCTCATCCGATTCAGACGCGCTCTCAGCTCCACCCGCGATCGCTCCAGAAAGTCGAACGCGGTCTCTGTCGGCTCCCATGCGCCGAACATACATATCATACAGTCACCCGATTTCAAATCGGTTCTCTCAACTTTTTAAGTCTGATTACTTAATTAATTTTATTTAATTTTCTATTCATTTTATTATAGAGCGAGTAACGTCAAGTCGTATTGTTAAATTACATTTAAGAGCACCTTCACAAGTTGCCGCACGCGACCGGGATCTGCTCCCATTCTGTATTATCATCGTGTGCGCGTGTGCTTATTGTTACTACGCTTCAATTCGCGCCCGCCAACTTAGCGTGTGCATCATTGTACTCCCTTGCGAGTGCGTATCCAGGCATTTCAAGATCTCGAGCTGCAGGCTGAAGACAACACCAGCTGGACTCTCCAACTGAGTTCGTATCTGCCGTGAGTTCGAGTCTGAGAATCCAGCCAGATGTTGTGAGTTAAGCTGAACATAGTCTCATTGGAATCAAGTACTGTTTCAACTCCAAGGTAGACCAGTTATTAACGTACTGTGGTTGGCGATAGTACAAGTAAAGAACTGCTCCTATAGAACTTGTGCCAATTGTGTAATCATATAGAAGGGTTATTAAGTTAATGATATTTAGACTCATATTTCACCCTTCCCTTTTATCTACTTTGATTGCTAAATTGCTCCTCTGGTTTTTGTATGTTTAGGTCAATAATTCAATGTTTATTTTCTTCATTACCTATCATGTTGTGACGAGATTCGAGTCAGTAAATTTATTAGACTTAATTTTTGGTATTCTTTTTTAATTTACCCTCCTCACATTGCTTCCTCGGAAGCTGGTCCTCCGTCGGCACAAATCTGTTGTGTTCCGTGGCATCTGCCAGAGGGTTTTTCCGCTGTATATTCAGTTCAACCACGACGCCGCGGAACAGATTTCTAAATGATGCGTACAGCATAAATTTAAGAGATTCTTTCCGTGTTAAATTCTTTATCCTTACTTTTACATTTGCATTAATGGCATCATCATAATCTTCAATTATTTGAGGAACAGATGTTTCTTCTCCGATTCTTGAATTGATATCCCCTAATATTAACAGCCTTGCAAACGGATGTCTAGTATTAAGTATATTTGTATTAAGTGTATTTGTACTTCTACTGGCGAAAGTATTAGTTTAACTCAATCTTAGAGTTTGGTTAAGTGACTAAGTGGAAACGAATTTTGAAAAATACTTATATACTTTTTTGCATGTTGAATGAACATGTTTATGAAAATTATATCAACGGAGTGCCCCGGATAGCCGAGTTGGCAGTTACTCTGGCCGTGAACGTCTAGTTTATAAGGGAACCATGTAGTTGTGTTAGGTAGAAAAAAACTATTTTCTGAAGATATGAGATTCTGAAAAAGTGTTTCTAATTTTCTCCTCGCACACTAAGACATTTTGGAGAAGGAAAATTAGACAGTTATTATAGAAGATAGTGAAATAAATAAATATTACTTGAACTACATTATTTTAATCATTGCTCTAAGTTTCTTCGAACATGTCCTTATATTTCAAGCAGCAAAAATTTTAAGGACAAATGTTATACACGATGTTTATTCTTTATTCAACTAATCGCTAAGATGTTGGGAACTTGTTTATGTAGCTACCACAAATAAAATGTAACATATGTTTGTAACCGCAAAAGAAAATTAAACATTAATGAAGTGTTACGACGTGTTCCGGACACAGTAGTACTGCTGTTTCACAACAGAAATATTGCGACAATAACTATCCTAATATTTCATCTCGAAACTACTGTTCTCCTTGATAGCAGAGCAGTGAGCTTAAAACGTTTTCGATGAACTCACAATCGGTAACAGCATTTGTATGAGTTTCTTTGTCCTGCAAACCCTTTGAATGGATCAGAAAAAATCAGATAGTTTTGTGCCATCAAGTAGTAGTGAAGTGATTTAATAGACAATATCCTCACCACTAACGTAGACAAGTTGAATCAAAAGATGGCGGAGTGTGTAGCATGTGGCAGACAAAGCAGTGGAATGCGTGAGTGTGAAGCGAAGGGAGAGGGGGAGTGGACGTGTTCTCTCAAAATAACGTCGACAGTGGGTCACAGTCCCCTCCTTGCCCCTTCACTCCCCGAGGGTACGGGGTCCTCTCACGGGGGAGTTACCTGACTCGGGCACGGGTTCGCCCTTTCAGCATAGCCCACGTCATAAATGATCAGTCTTTGGGACGCAGATCTATCTTCTCTTGAAGTGCGGTTACATGACTTTCCACTAGTGCGTGATGAAAATATTAAGTACAGTGGAATCTGGATTATCCAACCCTCGATTAACCGAATCCCCGGTCTATCTGGGTCACTTTTATCAGTAAAATATAATTATTTTATTTAAAATTCTTTCTACATTTCAGGAAAAGTTTTAATCTTTAAAAGAAATGGACGTAAACATAACCATTCAGTAGGTCTACGTAGGAGTGTGTGTGTGGAGAATATAGAAAAGCGAAGTTTCTTGAAAATGAATAAAAATTATGGCTCTTGGGATAGTACAGAAAAATTTGTTTCGCAAAAAATGAGGAAATATTGAATTGGCACATTACGAAATCAAAAAGAAAATTGATGTATGTTTGGCCCAGAGCCTGTATGTTATTAACTATAAACCCTGGTACTTTCCAATGAGTTATAGAACTATATATCAGGATAGAATATTAAGTGTAATAAATTATATGTGGTAAATGCCGAAATGCACGTAAATAAAATTAACCGTTTTCTAAGGAATGAATCCAACAGATATGGTCATAGATGGGAGGATACGGGAAGGACATAAATGAGACAAACCTTACACGTTGAGGAGGAAAATGAAGAAGTAGAAGATGAAGAGGATGTGAAGGAAATAATGTTGGGTTTAGGATCAAAAAAGACCCAAGGTTTTTATAACATATCTCACGAAATGGCAACAAATTTATTATAAAGAATGTTAAGACGGTTACATAATTATTTCATAATTGTTTTCTTTAGTGTGTATGTTAAGAGTGTGAAACATTAGTGTAATAACACTGTTTTCAAAAGGGACAGAAGGAGATCTAGAGAATTTTAAGTCGTTTCCTAATATCATTACTCTCAACATATGGAAAAGTGTTGAATAAACGTAACCAGGAGGATAGTTAAGTATATGGAAGAAAATGTATTACAGTCCTCACAATATCGATTTCAGAATGGGTAAGGAACAAAACAAGGTTTAGTTTTCTATTTTACTATTTGTTTACGTAGAATAGTAATTCATGCCAAAAGAGTAATATATCGTTTGCAACCGCGTTAAATAGCCTAATAATTCCTATAGATGCATATAATATCATTTGTGTAACATTTGAACAATTTTTGAGTTGGCAACAATTATGCCTTTTGGCGATGTTCAGGCTTCGAGGTCTGCTCTTCCACCTAACCGTTGGTCTTTGGATAAGGGAATTGGGGATGACAGATGTTGAGTATGGTGCCAGGGAACGTATGGTTCCGAACCGACAAACCTGGAGTGGGTGAGGGAAACCCCAGCTGAAAACCTCACGTAGTTCGGCCGAGCATGGACTAACATAATGGGAATACAAAAATGCACATATGTATGGAGAATGTAGATAAAATGGATCATATTTTTATGGGATTGTCCGTTAATTGGATATGAAAGAAGACAATTTATGGATGAATATTTGAAAATCGATATGATAGACACCAGACATATGTCCAAGTTGATTGAAACGCGACAGATATATTAAATTTTTGAAGACTTTTGTGGGAAAATAATGTTATTCAGAGAATTGATGCGAAAATAAGAAATAAAAGTAATTCAAGGGAAGTAAGTATATAAAACAAATCGTGTAAATTCCCTTGTAATGACCATATTTGATGCAGGGGGAAGATAGGGAAAAATTCTTAAATAATTCGAATTCTAAACAGTATGGACTGGACGTGATTAAAATACGCTGCAGAATCTTACGTGCCTGAATTTTTTTAGACTAAATAATATCAAAATTTCTAATAGTTCAATTTTTCAGTATAGTTCTTTGTTATCTCGAAGTTGGACGAATTCAAAACTACAAACAAAAGTAATTCAACAATGAATCAAAATGCTATACGGGAAGTAGAAGGTTTTGAGCATTATTCGCTTTCCGGTTGTCTTGAAATTATTAATTCTTCAAAAGAATGAAGGAGGCGAAATGTTGGTGAACGATTTCTTGCGTTGGTGACGGATGGATTGTATTATTCTTATAGATTTAGAGTGGTATTATGTTGCAGTCGTTTGTGAACTAAAGAGGTTCCTCTCAGAAAAGGAGCTTCACCAGATTGACTGAGAAAAGCTTCTATGAATCAGTGTGATGATGCTGAATGTTCGGGGGAAAATAATTTTTAGTTTCCAACACTTTCATCGAAAAGAAGATATTGTATGGTAATTATATAGTGAGGTTTAATAGAGAGTGTGTATGGTTGCCATTAGTTTTGACATTATTGACGTCTACAATCATAATTTAATAGAAATATGTAGCTAATTTGCTTTCCTCTCTGTTATCATGATAAAATTAACACATTTGTTTATAAACTACATTCACCTGGTGATGGCAGTAATCAACTGCCAAAACAGCGTGATATTCAATAAAAATGCTTCTACATAAAAGGTCAAAATGAATATTTCTATTAAACATGCAGTTCTTTGAGCGCTGCGCTAGAGAAGTATGGTGAAAATTAAAGTTACCTGAAAGTCATTAAGTCTATCCTCTGATCTCCAAAGAAAGGAAAGCATTACTAACCGGGCTGTGACATAGTTGAGAATATGGTCCTTAGACTATGCATGTTGCTTCTGTGGTCTACAGCAAAACTATAATGAAGTCTTGAAGCAGATTAAAAACCTTTTTGCATTTAAATAAATTTTGTACAAATTAAGTCGCGTGATGTAAATAATACGTCAATATCAAAAGTATTATGCTGTTTCTCGAGAAAAAGTGCAGAAAACCTTCTCCAGAGCGGATACTTCATATGCGCGCGTATACAGTCTACTACTAGCCTAACCACAGACATTTTTGTGTCATTTCTCTCATTGGTCTATGCTGGATCCAATAAGCTTTTCGTACACGTAAATACTGGACTACTTCTACAAAACTTCGAGTTAAGATAGTACGTGTTATTTTCATTCCGCTAGTGAGTCAATGTTGTTAGAAAAGTACCCCCGATACCTGAATGTTCGCCCAACGGCTACTACTCAATGCCATGCGCGCAGATGGAGCGTCCGCACTGTACCATACGGACGATGCCAGCATAATGCATAAGGTGGGAATGCAATGAAGTTCGTCCGATGGACTCTGTTTCCTCATACGGACGATGTTAGAGAGATGATTTTTTGGGGAGATTTAATAGAGCGGCAGATGATAATTATTTTGAAATAAACTTGACGCGCACATGAAGTCAAGCGACCTCCGGCGTCGTCTTGGTCTGAGACACATTGTAGCCCAGCACCGTCACCCGCCCGCTCCTTGCGATAAATTAACGGCTGCGGTAAACAACAACAGCAGCGGCAGCAGACGACAACGATGACGGACGCCGCAGGGCGAGGGGCGGAGGCGGCAAGAACCATCGCCCCCGGGCTTTGTTTCATGGAATCGAGTGCGCCTGCGTCGCCAAAGGGGATATTTCAAAACGGACAGTGCCGCTGCCAGAAGCCTTCGTTCGGCGCTTGCGAGGCTGTCGCTGTAAATCTCTCTCGCGGCTCTAAATCGCAGCTCGTGTCCGCCCCCTGGTGCTGCTCCCCCCACCACTCATGACGACAATCTCCAACGCTGCCATCATGAGGAACTAACCATGAAGAATTCAGTCCTTCTGTCATTACTACGTCTTCATCAACCTCTACAATCGGTGTGGTGCCAGTACGGCGCAAACGCAAAAGCAGACGGGGACACTCACAGATTTACATAAGCAATGAGACACTTTATCACCGCAGAAAGTTGATTCAAAACTCATTGCAATTATCTCAACAACAATTCAGATTCAACCGCTAGCTCCTAAGATATCCCTAAGCATAAGTACCCAAATTCACGTAGGACTAAATAAGTATTTTCAAAGAATATATAATGGTTTCTTTTCCACAAGCATTAAATTTAAAAATGTTTTCCTTCAATGGGATCCAACTCATTTTATATGTTCACCAAACACGTTTCAAACTAAACATTTTATAATCGGTATAAACATTAGAAATCGGTGAAATGAAAAGTTGGAAAATAATTATAAAATGCTCAAAATGATAGACAAGCAATACATTTGTGTATCGGAATCGATCCTTTTGTCGTAATATTTTATTTAGGTCTCCTTATTTATTGCTTATTGAGATATTTTAAAAATACACTTTTCAGCTCATTCATATTTTCTTCATCTCTCAATATTATCTATAACCTCTTATATGGAATAATTTAATAAACAATATAGAACATTCCATTTAATTATTTAAAATAGTGGAAATATTATTGATTGGAGAGGATTCAGAGAAATTAGCCAAAATGATCAGATCGGCATCAGTATCAGAATTGCATCGATAAGGGTGCATTTCATTGAAAAAGGAATGTTCTTGAACTTCAGTTTTTCTGAAACACAACTTCTGTAGATGCGCATGTGTTCTCGCAACTTGACTGTAGAGGTTCCATCTCTGAAGGAGAATTCTTCAGCGCCGACTTGTTTCACCCTCCGCTGCCACCATCTAAGTCTGTCTCTATTAACAGACGTCGCTTCTTCTATCCAAGTGAACATTTTCCTCGGAGCTTCATCCCTCGACCTGCTTTGTCTGGAAATAACGTAGCGCTCAAAACCAGATTCAGTCAAACTCTCTGAACTTATTAAATTGCCATATACATAGAGATTCTTCGGGTCAGTATTCTTTATTATTATGATTTATTTATTTCATGTCTTATTTCACGACGTGGAGAAGATCTCTCTCGCTCTTTCTCCTAACCACATGATAGACAAAGGAATTGGGAAGGAGCAATGTTGGATTGCTGGGGATTCAAAGTACCGAGCCGACATCGGTCTGGAAGAAGTGAGGGAAACCCTAGAGCTGAAGATTCTAACCAGATTTCGAACCCACGCTCTTCCGCTCAGGAGTGAGTAGGAAGCAAGGGTGCTATCATATTGCCACTTTAGAATTTGGAAGAAATTCACCTTGAAACATGTTTAGAATGGTAAGAAATGCATTTTTGAAGCTTTGTCAAACATTTTATCTCCACGACCTATTAATAAAAATTTAGAATGGTATAATAGTTCGAATATAATAATAGTAAGATAGATAAGGTAACGAGCGACTAGATGAAAGTATTGCATAAAATCTTCTTCAAAAGTAAAAGTATTTCAGAAATTCAAAAATATCTTGCGCCGTGATGTTCTTTTTATTGGGTTCTCCTTCGTGGGTATAAAGGATGTAAAGCAATGTCACGCATTTGTGCTCTCATGCGACTATGTAACAGAAATCCAGTTGAGATTTTATCTCATGGAGTAAGACACGGAGTAAGTCTTCCTAAATTGAAAACAGTTTTCTTAATTGCAAAGCAATGTGTAAGTTTAAACTCTGAACTCCGAGAGAAATGAAAGTTAATTTTAACCTCAATCTACGGTCGCAATTACAATTCATTTTTTAAAAACTTTATGTTAGCCCCGTTCCGCGGCTATCAGGCAATTACAATGTGCCTATAAGTGCATATATTTTTCATATTTCATTGTAATCACTGTGGCCTAGAGAATGTGCTTTAAGTCCATGTACACCCAGCCGTGACCTGCTGAATGGAATGATCTTATTTCCATCATTGTCATTTATGCCAAACCTTGGTAACAATTTACCCAGAAACGTTTTGAGCATATGTCGAGAAAAGTGGGTATTTGTTACCTAGATTTCATATCTTTCCAACTTTGATTTTGATTTGTGTTAAAAATGTTTTTTTTTTCGTCTCAGTAAGTACTTAGTAAGATAGTGACATTAAATTCGAGTAACAAAAAAACATTGTTCCCAATTTCAGTGGGAACGAATTTTGATGATGTTGAAGAAAGTAAGTTTTTCGATTTCCTTCCATGAGTCTAATGAACATGGAACCAGCAGTTGAAGGATATTACAAGAGAAGGCGTCTCCTAGCAAAGTGTTAAGATAGGGAGGTGGGGGAGGGATGCCGGGTCCTTCAGAACCTTGTGAAGAGGGGAGGGAGCAAGTTAGTTAAGTGGTGCGCGCTGACGCGTACTAATATCCTCCCGAGGACGACGGTGTTCCGGCTGCCGCCATCTCAGTTGCCGCCTTAGACGGCCCCCGCACTTTCTCAGACACCAGGATCCAAAATTGACTCCGAGCAATGTGAAGACTAGGGAGTAACACACATTAAATAACTATGAATTTTTATTCATAATTATTAAGAACAACGAATTCGAAACTTTGTGGAATTTTATTTTTATCTTTCTTTCCGCCCACTCTGGCTTGGATTCCCTCGGATAGAGCCGAATTTTGATATGTAGACACACTCACTACGCTCACAATTTGGGGACTGTTGAGTATTATTATTATTAATCTCGAATTTTTAGTTATTTTAATAGTTACAATTTGTCAGTACAATTATCGGAATAATTTAAAGATTTGATTATAATTGTAGCTCATTAAATTACCTTTTGTATTCTACTGAGTAAAAAATTGTTGAGGTGATATTAAAGTTTACTCTTTATTAACAATGTTTTGTTATTAGTAAACTATTGGAATACCGTACTTGCCATTACTCATTATATTCTTCCGAATCCTAAATTAGAATAAGTTCGAAAATGATTTACGATAGATTCTTAGATGATTTCCTCGTCACTTCGAAAAATAGAATTACGGAACACTAACTTTAAAATTTGGTTTACACAATTTACAGAAATCTTCACAAACATGAAATTTTATTTAATAATGTATTTTACAATTATAATTTTCTACTATTAATTACAATGTGATTAGACTCATATCTAAACTCCAATCAAGTGCTTAAATTGCAATGTTGAGATTTTCTCTCTTCTACAACCTTTTCCAAAAATATGCAATCTTCCACTTCCAGCCGACCATGTTCCCAGTTACACTGCATACAGGTTACAGTATCTATCAGAATTTGTTCCTCCTCATAATATAATTAATAGTCAATTAATAGTATACGATCACCTATTTAATGTTTATAATAGAGTCACTTGTCGTATATACTTTTCTCATAATTCAAATTACCTGTTCAAATACTTCACTATTTGTACTATTTGAGTACATACACACTCTATGAGTAATGTATCTTCAATTAAATATTTTTCTATTCTTTGTTTTCTGGACCATTCATGGGTAGGTCGCGTATAAATTTATTTACTGTACCTCTCTGAAAAGGATGCAGACAACCTTAAAGTTCATATGAATTTTAAATAAAATAATTTAAATATACTTTAATTAACAATGTAATAAATCAAAGCCTTCATTTTTCCTTACTTATCACAAATATTCATAAAATTAGATTTCTCCAATTTTTATTAAGTCACTTTTATGGTCTATGTGACCAAATATCACTGTTTTGAAACTTCCGATAATTCACTGTCTAAATTACAAAGAAAATTCTCTCATTCAAGGCAGACATCCATCCATTGCAGATCAATCAGAAACAGCATTTTTATGAAGTCTCCAAAAAAACAGTCTCAGTTTTCAAGAAGTATAACAACTCTTGTTTTCGATCCTCTAAATTACTAACAATATTTACATGTTCGTAAATTATTATGTATTTATCTTTTAAAAACGTCTAACTGCTTCTTGTCCTTTATCTTTAGAACCTACGATTCCTTGAAGGTGTTAGGAGTGGTATACTTATTGTTTTCTTGATAACTCGTGAAGAGTTTGTTCAAGAACAACAGGTTTAGCTGAACCGGAATGCACTGGTACGGTGGAACATTGGAAAATACTCTTATACAACTCAGTAGTGTAACGTAGTAGGCTACATGGTAAATTAGGAAGAACCACAAACAGTTAGAGCATATCAGAATTTTAAATTGCACACCGAACAGTGTCACGTTGAAAATAAATAGTATGAGCCAGCACCTGTAAATATTCAAATCTTATAATGAAACGAATTTCATAAGTGTTTTGCGTTTCAGTTTTCCTGAAACGAATTATTTCTTCAAAACAAACTCAACCATGAGATATTTTAATAAAATGGGTGATTAGCAACATCACAAAAGTGCTCAAATTGCAGTAAAGTCAGTAAGTTGTCCCATGATTTATTGTTAAATAGTTTTATCGACTACATTGAACTGGGTATTGTGAAGGATTAGTGACAAGTGCTTATAAGTCACAAAAATATTGTCACAATAAATCACATGCCAAGTTACCTGCGGATACCAAATTGTCTCACATTTTGATGAGTTTGGTCGTATAGTGAAGATTGGAAGAGGGAAAGAACGACTTGAATTCAATCCTTCAGCAATCTCCGTCGCAACACCTTCTCTCCTCTTCAACCCGTTTTGTAAATCGCCTGACGACGACTCTCAAAAGTGTCCATCCATTAGGGTGACGTCACAAAGGTCCCCCACCGCCAGTCCGCCCGCCCCCGCCACACCGCCAAAGGGTCCTGAGCGCGCGCGGCGCGGGGCCATTTGTTGGCCACACCAAAGCGCCGCTGTCTCCGCGACCGGTGTGCGCGCTGTAAACGTCGCTGGGAAGATGCGATGGGCGATACGCTTGCTAATGACTCACACACTGCAGCAAGCGGCGACACGACCAAGAGAAGCACGCATTCCGGCTCCTTTCAATTGGGCCATTTGGCATTACGTTGCCTCTTGTTACGCTTGCTGAATTCATCAATATTTAGAACAGAAAAAGGTCCTTTCGTCTTCATTCGTTATCTTTGTGTGAAGCATCTCTATCGGAATGTTTTCATGTGATTTGTTTTATTTATTCTCCGATTACATATGGTTAAAAAATGTTTGCAAAGGAGAAACAATAGTGATGGAAATTTCTTTAAACACTAGAGTGTGTTTCCTTACCTCATTTTCCCTTGTCTAGTACAAGGTTGCTCATAATCAAAATAATTCATTCTTTAGAATTAAAGAATAAGAGCATATTAAAATAATTCATAATTTCACGTAGCAAAAATAACGAATAAAAATGTGTTTTTTATTTGGTGAACATTGATTGACAAAAGACAAGTTATTATTTTATTTTAAGAAATAAATAACGATTACAAAGTTATTCTTTTATTCGATTAACATTGAATGACGAATAAAAAGTAATTCCTTTATTAACCATGCATTGAATGACGAATAAAAAGTTATTCTTATATTTGACAAAATTACTTGAAATAACGAATATCAAGTTACTGTTGTTTGACGTACAATGAAACAATGAATGATATTCTTTTATCGTGCTGCGTCGAGAATGAATTATTTTTAGTAATGCAATACAAAACGTTTTATTTTTCTTGTATATTTTTGTACTTGGTACAATGAGTATCAAATGAATATGCACTTCTTTGTGTTGCAAAGAATACATTAATCGAAGGAGAATGATGGTCATACTGACGAAGGAGTGTGCATTTCTTTTCAATGACTAGTTTTTCCTTGGTTATTCATTCATTGAACATAGAGTATATTTTCGAATTGAAATCTAGGAAATTAATCGAGAAAGTGCATAGAGAAAACTATTAGTTTATTTGTAAACTAAGTCTTTAGTTTAGAAGTTAATTTAAAGAAGTTCTAATGTATCCATTGTAATAAGAAATCAATTTTTTGAACTTCATTACACATAAATAAGCTACAAATTTATAGAAGTCCAATTTCTCCCTAACTGTGTAATGAAGAAAATTTCTTACATTTATTTTAAAAATGCATTTCTAAATTAAGAAGAAAAAGATCTTCCATATTTACATAAAATATTTTTTCTATTCCAGCTGACGTATCGTTGTCATAACCTGCTCTACATCGTTTCACCTCACAAGTATTTTTTGTGTGTATATTCTTTAGTCTGAGTTTAATATAAACTTGAAGAGGAAGGGTGGAACACCCCATTATTTTATTTTAGGTTAAATAATCAGCTGAACATTGATAATTGCATATTATACACTACTATGTTTAATTTATAACGATCACAATTATTAGGTTAGCTATGCATACCGGTAAAGAGTAGGGTAGTGTAAGTACAAGGATAGTTCGTGGGCGGCAGTGATTGTAAACTACACTGAATTGAGAGTACCGATTCTTGATCCCCATTATAGGGTAATATTTTGCTCTGGGGAATATGTATTGCCAATATTTTACGGATATAAAGGAAAGCATGGATATAATTAAGAAAATCGCGAAAAAATGAGGAGGACGACATGATTTGAAGGGTATGTATCGATTACGAATGTGTGATAGGATGACGAATAAACGAGGACGGGCACTGGAGAAACAAATATAAGACAATGTTTTGCTGTTAACAAATATAAATGGACAAAAACGTATTTAATCACTTGATAAATCTGTAATAGACTTGAAAATTATCATATGCGATATTTTGAGATAGAAGGGTTGAAATTTGTGAATGAAGTAAGTAGAGAACGTGCGGGGATACAGTTTAGTGTGATGGAGAAAGGAAAAAACCGGAAAATCGAAGATGGCAAGACGGATGACCGAAGAATAATAAGAGTTATTTGATTAAATTAATATGGGAGGAAAGAAGAAATAGAGATGAGATGAAGAATATGGTAGAGAGAAAGAATACGGAGGAACCTATACTTGAAATTCAACTCAATTTACTGCAGAGTTCGAGGTGGAACAAACGAGAGGAAGCGGAAGGATATGATGCACAGGAGTTCTTAAGGAAAAGAGTAATAAGTTGCGAAGGGAATTAACGAAGAGGAGACAGAAGATGTCAAGACAAGGGGAGACAGATGAGGCAGAAGTGTTCAGAAGACACATAAACAGATAGAGTTTAAGATACAGAAGGAGGCGATGAAGCAGGATTTGGAAAATTGAATAATGGAAAATATGTTGGAAACTCCTATTCGAATTCGCAGAGGATATGGTGAGAAGGATGGATATATGAAGTAGAAATATGGGCAAGGGATGACATCTATGAACATGTAAGAGATAGGAGATAGAATATTGAGAATGTTACTTAGAGGTGACGTAGATGAAGACAGAGAGGAAGTCAGGTATGGAAGAGATGACGAAGGAAGAGAAAACTGGATGATCCTGAAAAAATTGAGAAAATTGATGAAGAAACTAAAGGAAAAAAAAACAAGTAAAGATGGGATAACCTATGCATCGTTACGATTACTGTAGACATTTATGGGGATTGCCGGTTGAAGTAGTATAATGTTTGTACAAAGGGGATATCTTCCAGATGTATGGATATCATATCATGAATGAAAGCTATAACAAGAGACCCAAGCAAACCAGAGACTTATGGACCAATACCTCTAGTGCCTTCCCAGGGGAAGATATTTGATAAATAAATCACAAAATGGCTAATGGATTATTTAGAACGGTAAGGAAAGTTGGATAATAGACATATGAAATAAGAAGGAGACGGGCACAGAAGATGCTGTTCTTCGACTGTTAGATTGGAAAACACGAAAGAGATTATTATATGGAAATCAGAGGAGCACTTGATAGTACATATTTGGACATAATATTACAAAAAACGAGGAATTTACAACAGACATGTTTGGACACCATCCCTCCCAGACATTACATTTTGCAAAATACCAATGGAATGCAAGTATGTTCGAGGACATGTAACAACTAGTAGGTCAACTCATAGGAGAATAGAAAAAAGTGTTTCCCTAAGAGCATGGTTCATCTTAGGCGCAAGCACCTAATATGATTTTTAATATTTTACGAAATTTGACGAAATCACTGAATAGTGAATTTTTTTAGTCCTAGAATGAATTTCTTCTTCCGTTCATAACTCTTTTTCAAGTTTTTCTTGTTGTTTAAATATATAAAGAATGAGTCAGTATTACGTATTCCAAGAGACCTGGTAAGGGAATGGTTTCAAACGATTGTGTTTTTCAAAATTTTAATACGCTTTCATATATATTATACATATTCAATATGTATAGTAAAATATTTTGTTCACGTTTTTAACGACTGTTACTAATTTTTGGTGAGGGAGGTAAATTCAACAAAATTTTCAATTTATAAACTGAAATAACCGTGGAATTATTTTTATCGAGAAATAAAAATTTTAAAGGCCGAGGTTGGAAAATATGTTTATTTTTCTTCATTCTACATTCGATGTGAATAATTTTACAACCTACTAGGCAAATTTTATTCTGTTTCGTTTCTAACATTTTCTAATTTTGCATTTTTTGAAAGACAGGATTAAAATTAAAAAATATACATTCGTATTCTTTGAAGTCTACTACTAGTATTCGGCTCTACAGCCCTTTGTGAGCTTTGACTCCTTTACAACCTTCTTCCATTCTTCTCTCTGTTTTGTCAGCCTTTTCCAACCTCTCACCCCCATCTTTAGTAAATCCTGCTCCATATTCTGCAACCATCTCTTTCTCGGTCTGCCTCTTCTTCTGACCCCCGTGATTNAAAAATTCAAAACATTCGTAAAATTCGCACATTGGTAAAAGCGAGGTTTACTATTAATGCAAGTCCTTCTAGTGACTTCAAAATTGTCAAAGAGAGCAAAGGAATTTATATTCTACTAAGCACAAATTAAGCTTTTATATGGTCATTTTTTTAAAAGAAACATTCTAATTTTTTGTTGACGAAGAAACATTCTATTTTTATTGTTTTCTCTCTCCCGAATTTTATTGTATGTCCAATCACATTCCCATCCATTTCTATGCAAAATCCACAAAACTGTTAAATTAGGATAGAGACGGGATTTAAAAAAATGATATTACATTTATAGAGAGTGGCACACTGTACCTAGGGGTACCCTATTCCCTCCGAAATAATACGCTTGGTGTGATGTACATTTACTTTATTGAGGTAAGAGTACACGTCGACGCGTCCGGCATGCCTCCTCGGGGCCAACTGGCTGGCGGCACCGCGTCCCGGGTTTGGGGAACAAAAGTCATTCCCCTGGTCCCGTTATGTGAAAGGGCTTGGCGGAGGGTGGGGTGCGCCCTCGCCCGGCCGGCGCCTGTCCGAGCACTTCCTCGTGGCGAGACCGCCACTCCCCCCGGAGAGGCGGTGCCTAGCCGGGCTGGAAGAAGGCAGGGAAGCGTTCGCCGCGGCCGGCGCGCGTACGTCGCGTGATGGCGTCGTACGATAGCAGCGTGCGACTGCGGCCCGGGGCGACCGTCGGAAACCCTCAGAGCGCCTCGGTTGTGGGTGGTGCCGGTGGGGCCGCCGTCAGCGGGGGCGCCAGTGACGCCACAATCTGAAGCAGCGCCGGAAGTACCACCGTCTGGGACGGCGCTGGGGGCGCCTGAAGCGACGCCGCGGGTGACGCTGGGGACGCCGGTCACGGGCAGGTAGATCGGCTTCACGCGGTTGATGGACACGCGGGCGGGTTGCCCGCGGAGTTGCAGCGTGACTGTTTTGTCGTAGCACTGTAGGACAGCGTGTGCCCGGTGTAGGGTGGCGTCAGCGCACCAGCACGGTGTCGTCTCGGAGGAAGACGGGCGTGCTCTGTGCCAGGTCCAGGGAGACGAATGACGCCGGCCGCGCGTGGCGGGCAGCTGGCGTGGGGCGGAGATGGGCGATCTTCTTTCGTACCTGCGTGAGGACACAGGTGACGTCAGACGATGTGATGGAGTCCACTGGTGCGACGAGCAGTTCGCCGGGAAGGCGAATCGTTTCGCCGTATACGAGGTCGGCGGCGGACGCTCCGGTGTCCTCCTTGAGGGTATTGCGGAGCCCGAGGATCACCCACGGGAGGGTCGTGAACCAGGCTTCGCCCTGATGGCACATTAACCCCGCCTTCAGTGTACGGTGGAAACGCTCCACCATGCCTGATGCCTGGGGATGGTAGGCGGTGGTGCGGTGTTTCTCCGTGCCGCAAAGCGTGAGGATGATGCGGAAAAGCTGCGACTCAAATTGGCGACCTTGGTCACACGTCAGTCGCCGCGGGGCGCCAAATCTCACCACCCAGCCGATGAGGCAGGTCCGGACGACGCTCTCGGAAGTGATGTTCTCGAGCGGGTACGCTTCCGGCCAGCGTGTGTACCTGTCAACTACTGTCAGCAGGTATCGAAATCCGTAGGAAGGGGGAAGCGGGCCGAGGATGTCCACATGGACATGCTCGAAACGCGCGGACGGTGTGGCGAAGGTGCTTAGCGGGGCGTTGACGTGGCGCGTCACCTTTGATCGCTGGCAGGGGTCGCATGCGCTTACCCAGTCGCGACAGTCATTGCGTAAAGACGGCCAGACGAAACGGTCCGCGACGAGGCGGGCAGTTGCTCGTGTGCCCGTGTGGTTGAGGCCATGAAGGGCCTGAAACGTCCGCCGGGGGAGCGGGGCGGACAAGAAGAGGTGGGGGCGGTCCGTCGACACGTCACAGAGGAGCGTGGTGGACGTACCCGGGATGTCGACGCGCTGTAGGCGGAGTGAAGAGACTGGGCTGAGGTAATCCTGAATCTCCTCGTCACCCACCTGGGCGTCGGCGATGTCCTGGTGCGAAGGTTGTTGCACGATGGCCTCTACGCGCGAGAGGCAGTCGGTCACCACGTAGTCGGCGTCGCGGACGTGCTCCACGTCCCCGGTAAACTGTGCGATGAAAGTGAGTTGGTTTACCTAGACGGGAGGAAGTTTGCGAGGAAGCGTGAACAAGCGGCTTGTGGTATGTGTAGATGCGGAAGTGCTGGGCCTCCAGGATGTGACGGAAGTGATGCACTGCCTCGTACACAGCAAGCAGTTCGCGGTAGTATGCAGACCACTCGGTCTGGCGGCCGCTAATCTTCCGTGAGAATGCGAGGGGATGCCAGGCGTCGTTGACATGCTGCTGCAGGCAGGCGCCCACGGCCACGCTCGACGCGTTGGTAAAACGTCCCAATGGCTCGTTGGGAACCGGGTGTTCGAGGAGTGTGGCCGTCGATAGGCCCTTCTTGCAAGTCTCGAATGCGCTCTCGAGCTCCGGTGTCCATGGCACGTTGTCCTTCCCTTTTAGGTTACTACCGACGAGAGCGTCGTGCAGCGGAGCCTGGAGTTCAAACGCTCGTGGCACGAACGAAAATAAAAGTTCAGCATCCTGAGAAAGCGACGGAGCCCCTGCGCGGTATCCGGCCGAACGTAGTCTCGGAACGCGGCGACGCGGTCGGGGGATGGGCGCGTGCCCACGGCGGACACCGAGTAGTCGAGGAACGTCATTCGGTGGCACCGAGTACGCACTTTCCGGTGTTCACCACGACGCCTTATTGTTCAAGGCGCTCGAACAGCGCACGCAGGTGCTGGTAGTGCTCCTCGTCGGACCGCGAGAATACGAGGATGTTGTCCAGATACGGAAAGCAGAAGTCCAGACTCCGCCTCACCTCGTCAATGAATCGCTGGAAAGTCTGGCTCGCGTTCCGTAACCCGAACGTCATGAACGGAAACTCGAAGAGTCCGAAAGGCGTCGTAATGGCTGTCTTACACACGTCCCCTTGGTGCACGGGGATCTGGTGGTACGCCTTTACCAGATCGATCGCCGAGAAGACGGTGCAACCAGCGAGGTCGTGTGTGAAATCGCCGAGGTGGGGCACCGGTTAGCGATCGGGAACGGTGCGCGCGTTTACGGCGCGGTAGTCCCCGCACAGACGCCACGCGTTGGCTCCCTTCCTGACGAGGTGCAACGGTGGCGACAACGGGCTGTCGGATAGTCGCGCGGTCCCAACTCTCACCATCTCGTCGAACTCCGTCTTGGCGACGGCGAGTTTTTCCGGCGCGAGGCGGCGTGGCGGGCATGACACGGGAGGGCCGTCCGTCGTCCGGATGAAATGGACACTCTCATGCCGCACCGCGCGGGGCAGCCCAGGCGGGCGCGTGATGTCCGGGAACTCCGCGAAGATTGCCGCTAACGGCGAGGGCGCGATGATGGCCTTGGCGCTGCACTGCACCGTCGTGGCGGCGGTCCCCTTCACGGAGAGGCCCGTGGTGAGATCGACGAGCTGCTTCGTGCGACAGACAGGGGCTAGGTTGTATTGCACCCGGAAATCGGACCCGATGATCGCTATGTCGACGTCAGCGATGAGGAAACACCACGAGAAGTCGCGGCGGAGGCTTAGGTTGAGCGTGAGTCGCAGGAAGCCGTATGTCTTGATACGGGACTCGTTTGCCGCCCCAAGCTCGAACGTAGTCGCCGGGCGGCGGCCCGGCAGGAGGCGTCGCGGGAAACAACACGCGGGAAACAAGTCCGAGCCGCTGTCGATGAGGAACTTGTGCTTGCTGTTCTTTTCCGCGATGAATATGCGACTGCCTCTCGTCGGGCAGCAAGGGTAACAAGTTGCCGTAACTATTGGCTGCCGTTCGTTTTTCCCGCCATCGTGCATGGCGCGCGGCACTTGGTGACCGCTGATCCGAACTGCGCGTGGTACCAACACATGCCGTCCGGGGGACCGCCTCCCCTTCGCCCTGTCCGGGAGCGTGATGGCGAGCGCGGTCGCTCTCCCAGGTGGCGCTGCGGCTGCAATGCGGCGAGTTGCTGCGAGAGCTCGCCGAGACGACGCGCCAGGGGGTCAAGGGTGACGGCCGGCGGGGCGGGCGGGGTGCACGGCAAGCGGAACGGGCCGCGGGGCTACCTCNTGTCTGCGAGATCGGTGAGCTTGTGCAAGACGAGTTCGCTCTGCGTGGCCAGGATCGCCTGAACTGACGTGGGTAGGCGCTGGAGCCACAGCTCGCGCAGAAACATTTCGTCAACTTGTGTAGCGCCCGTGAGGTTGCGAAGGTGGCGCAGGAACTGGCTCGGCTTGCGGTCTCCCAGCTCCTCTCCGCCGATCATTTGGCGCACGCGTTGCTGCTCGGAAACAGAGAGGCGTCGGATGAACTCCGTTTTTAGGAGCGAGTACGACGCTGCGGTTGGCGGGTTGAGGAGAATGTCCTACACCTCCGCGACGAAACGGCAGTCCAGCTGCTATGCAAGGTTCTGTACCACGTGGTCTCGGATGATATACCGGAGAGCTCAAACTGGCTCTCGGCCTGTGCGAACCACAGCGACGGCCTGTCGTTCGTGAAGGGTGGGAGTTTCTCAGACACTCGGTGAACGTAGTTGCTTTCTGAAGGCGGCTGGAGCGGGCGCGCTTCGTGCGCGGACTGCTGCTACTGCTGCATGAGGAGCAGAAGGTCAGCGTTCTGCTGCTGCAACTGTTCGATCTGAGCCTGCAGTGCTTCCATGATGTCGTGCGCTAGACAGGGGCGGGGACGCGCAAGCGAGCGATGTGACGTGTCGCGGCGTGGTACGCGGCGGTATTGCGGACGAACGTGGAACACACTGCACGGCACTGAACGGGATCACCACTATAGGGTTCGGCACACTGTGTTTAGGGGTACCCTATTTCCCCCGAAATAATACGCTTGGTGTGATGTACATTTACTTTATTGAGGTAAGAGTACACGTCGACGCGTCCGGCATGCCTCCTCGGGGCCAACTGGCTGGCGGCACCGCGTCCCGGGTTTGGGGAACAAAACTCATTCCCCTGGTCCCGTTAGGTGAAAGGGCTTGTCGGAGGGTGGGGTGCGCCCTCACCCGGCCGGCGCCTGTCCGAGCGCTTCCTCATGGCGAGGCCGCACACATTCTTATGTATGAAGTCCGTAAAATCAGTAGTCAAAATTTGTCATATGTGATTAGGGAGGGGTCTGTCAGTGGACACGATTCGTTCAACATATGAACATTTATATGGTGTAAAACCATTTCACATACTCTCTCATACGTTTGTCCGTCTGCAGCATAGTGAGAAAAAAATCTGTAGTGAAAGGATCATTTCTAGCGTGGTATACTATATTTTGATCGTCTTCCGGTGCTCTATTTATGCTCAAAGTCGTTAGATGAACTTATTGCTGTCTTTTATTTAAAAGTAAAATAAATATTCAGAATAGTATTTGAAAACATATAGCGACACATTAGTCTTAGAAATATCGTAAAAGTGTTATGCAAATGTAATTTCGTTGTAGACAGAAATTGATGTAATTTCGTGTCTGCAGTGCGTTTTCTGTCGTCCTATGTATTTTATCAATATCACTACTTTCATTTCAGTTTACAAAAGATGAATCCTACGTCTGTTTTGGTCCATTTACACTGCTAATTATTATTCAAGGTTCTTCGAACAGTAAACTAATTTGTAAATGTAGCAGACAGAAATTATTTTACTGCGTCTATACCAAAATTTCAATCGAAATACCGCTAATGCGAATGCAATACATACTAATTGTACTTTACACACAGAAAATTTAAGCAAAATCGTTTGAGCCGTTTTTGAGGAACATTCTTGAGTATTTTGATCTTCATTTGAAGTAGTTTTTGTTTTAAAGTGAAAAAAGAATTAGAGCACGTGCATCGACAACAAGTAAATTCTAACGTAAATATAAAAAGCGAATGAAATTTATTCATCCATTTACTCAGAATCGCTGCGCGTAGACGGACAGACGGCCGGACGTTATTCCAAATATCACTTTTTCAGAATCAGAGATCGCCAAAACTGATATTTCCGTCGAAAAATCACTATCGATTTTTTAATTGCAAACGTTTCTGTATACCATGTGTATGAGAAAGTAACATTACTGGCATCAGTGCTCTAGTGGTAACGTCGTATCTCCCACAATACCTCTGAACTCTATAACGTTCTCGATTGGACATATTTCTCTCACTCACTCGAGACAATTAATAATTTGAAACCAAGTATCCCAGTATCCCTACACCTGAACATTCCAATTTCTTACCCCCGTCACGGTCAGACGGTAGAGCAGGCTTCTTGGCAATAAATAAAAAATACAAGTTATCTATTATTTTTGTATTTTTATTCTTGTTACAATTCATAACACAAAAGGCTGTACTTTTAGTATTGCAAGAAATAACTTCTTTTGAACAGGACACGGTTACACTGTGAATGTTTTTCAAGCAATAGCTGGATATTAATAAATTTAATAATATAAATGATATTGTCTCGTGGGAATGTATTACGTGTGAGGAAATCAGTAGAGTGTTTCCTACGATGAATCCGCAGGCGTGGGGTGTACCAAGCGCGCTGTGTCGAGCAGATGTCGAGCGAAACTGATGACATAAGATGGAACCCAGAGATATAATAACCGACGAAATAACTAGTCTAGACCCCGCATATTTATCTAATGTTTAAAATTAGAGTCTTGTACCGTAATTTATCTAAGATTGATTTAAATTGGAAACTTCTGAGTTTCGAATGTAACTCGTCAAGTAGTAGTGAATAATGACGCAAGGGTCTTGCTCTTGAATTCCCACTGGTTGCCGCAGTATGGCAATATGTCTTCATCTCTCCCGCTGGCAAAATGCATATTGATACTTGAACAATGGTAAATATACTTTTTGTGATAATATTTCATGTGTATTGTGCGTATTGTAAAAGATTTAATACATATAATAGAAGAGTTTAATGACATCTCTCTTAATACTATTGTGGCAGGTTGTCTATGACTAATGCTGCGGGGATAACGAAGCGCCGGATCGAATGTGTGAAACTTCATTATGATATTACTATTTTAAATGTTGCATAAGATTCTAAATATTTACACCTATTTCTGTTCTCTTCTCTAGAATTCATTAACAAATACCAACCAATATTGTAATTAATAAAACATAGAAAAGTCATTTCAGAAATACGTATTATTATCAAGCTATAAATCATTCGGAAAGTATTGTTGATAATTCGTCACTATTAAATAACACTGCATTCGCTAATAATTATATTAATTGATGCCGTCTCTAGGCAAGAGCCTAGCGAGTCTTTATAAAAAATCCGCCTCTACCCGAAGGAAAACAGGAGAAAACCCGGGCTACCGAATTAATGTACCCAACCGTTTCAGGGTTCAGTACATATACAACTAAATTTATATGAATAATAAAACATAATACTATCATGCAGGAAAATAGTTCTGAAATTGTTGCCAGATATTCTGAAAGTACTACAACAATGGTATAACAAAGTACAAGATAGATTTAATTTTTATTAAAATCAATAAATTCTTGTACAATGTAGAAGCACTGGTGCAGAACGTAGCTTTTAACCGCGGATTTGAAGAGATTCAATTACATAATATCTTTTATATTTTTGGGCAGGGAATTATTTAGAACTATTGCCAAATGATACGATCCTTTTTGGCAAAGCGAGGTTCACACTCTTGAACGATAAATATTATTTCTATTGCGAGTATAGTGTTCGTGAACGAGACTGTTTCATATGACGCAAGGGTGGCACTTCAGTAATTCGGTCTTAACAAACACGACCGTTTCATAAATATAAATACAGGGAAGTGTTAAGATATTTAATTCCTTGAATAAAGGTTTACAAGAGATCCGGGGGCGAGATTGACAAATTATCCGAACTATTCTCTTCCGAATTCTCAAAGTTTGGACGCTCTCCCCAGATTTGCCCCAGAAGATGACGCTCTATCGTAAATGGGAGTAAACATTTGCAAAATATACCCAACAGGAAATATGTGGACTAACAGTAGTAACTAAGATTCTTAATGTGAAACACAGTTTACTTAATGTGTAATTAAGATTGTCAACGTGACAATTCCGTTTGTGATTGTCTTGAAAATGATGACCTTAAAATTTTGTATTAGCAACAGTTTTTAATTGAGATCCGTTTAAAGAAGGAGATTGTCAGTGTTTACAATGTTTACAATTTGTATGGAACCATGCCGAGAGGTTAGACAAAACGTTTTGAGCATTGGCGTGTTTACATAGTAGATTAGTGTCATCGGGAAAAAGAAACATTTTGCAATCTGACGTGGAAGACGACATGTCGTTCACATACAACAAAAAGAGTATAGGACCGAGAATCAAAACTTGGGGAACTGCGCAAGTTAGTGGGTTTTATTCTGAAAGGCAATGCTGAAGTACTTTATATTTAATATATGATATTTCAAGTTGTTGATATCTATCTTCTAACTAGGAAGTCGCCACTGATGCGCAAGTCCATGAATGCCAAAATATTGTTCCTTTAAGCCAAACGATCATTTGGCTGAAGTTATTCGAGAACTGGACACCTGCACTAAGAAACTCACAGAGCGGGACACAGTAATCATTGGTGGGTAGAACGATATTAACGTGGGTGGTTATTTCAACGTCTGAACAACTACAAAAACTAAAAATGGTCTCTCAGCAAAAAAACATAGTATTCTCTAGCCTGCCTCCACGTTTCAACGTTCTACAAATAAACCACGCAATTAACCTGGCAAACATCTCGCTAAAACATCTTCTGCAGACACAAAAATCACGTTTTTTAATTTGCAACCACACCTGACTGCCAAGGACTTTACCCAGCACGGTTTACATCTGAGACCATCTGGAAAACATCACTTCAGTTCTCTTCTAGCCTCACATCTGACCTCACATTTTTCTCCTTCTCCTTCATCCCCTCTTCCGCCTCCATCTGATCCTAACTCATCACCTCCCCCTCTTCTATCTCTCTCTGCTCCTACCTTAACTTCACCCCTTCCTACCTCCACGTCCCGATACACAGTTAAAACTTCCGCTTAAGATTACGATGTGATACTCAAAGGTGACAATTGCGTTCGGGTGCAGCGTGCGGGCTTAATCCGGGACTAGAAGCTGTACCAAATTCATATTCCTCTGCACAATCTTAGTTCGATTCCATTTCTCGAGAACCACAAACTCTTTGTGAAAATAAAATAATTATATTACATCCTAATGTCCAATCCATTTCAAACAAATTGACATTGCCATTCTGGTACACGAAAATCCATTCGATTTGCTATGTCGAACATTGACTTTCAAGTAGCAACATCAATGATACTCATATTTCTAATTATTATTTAGCGAGTTCTTACTGTCGACAAAGTTTTAAAGGAAAACATCCCCGCGGAGGTATGTGTATCTACGTTCGTAATGATATTTGATCTTCTCAATTGTCAGACAACCAGAACTACTGCATTGATAGCGAGTTCGAATTTTCTGCAGTTCATTTGACCGACATAGGTATTATTGTTTTATTTATTTATAGAACTCCTCAATTTGAATTTGACACATTTTTTCGGAATTTTCAGAGTATTTTAAAAAGTATTACATGTAAATCCAAAAAATCTGTCGTTATATGTGATGATTTCAGCATAGATTTCCTGAGAGCTTCCGACTACGCTAATTTACCATTAAATCGATTTAGGAATTTTATCGACTCCTTCAAACTTGTAACTACGATAAACGACACGTAGTTACAAGTAGTTACAAGTTTGAAGGAGTAACTACGATAAACGACCCCCCCCCAGGGGACTTACATCTAGTAGTTACGTGTTTGGCGAACACGGGGCCCCGAGCTGAGTCTGGCATTACTTCCACTTACTTGTGCTATGCTCTATCCTTTCTCTTTCCTGACCTCCCTTGGTCACCTCTTGTTCGGAAGAGGGGGTGAAGGAGAAGGAGGAAAATGTGAGGTCAGATGTGAGGCTAGAAGAGAACTGAAGTGATGTTTTCCAGACGGTCTCAGATGTAAACCGTGCTGGGTAAAGTCCTTGGCTGTCAGGTGTGGTTGCAAATTAAAAAACGTGATTTTTGTGTCTGCAGAAGATGTTTTAGCGAGATGTTTGCCAGGTTAATTGCGTGGTTTATTTGTAGAACGTTGAAACGTGGAGGCAGGCTAGAGAATACTATGTTTTTTTGCTGAGAGACCATTTTTAGTTTTTGTAGTTGTTCAGACGTTGAAATAACCACCCAAGTTAATATCGTTCTACCCACGAATGATTACTGTGTCCCACTCTGTGAGTTTCTTAGTGCAGGTGTCCAGTTCTCGAATAACTTCAGCCAAATGATCGTTTGGCTTAAAGAAACCGGAGACTGAGATCTGGCTAGGAAGCTATCCACGCAAAACGGAGGGCATGTGTCGACCGTGTGAATCAGTTAAGATGAGCATGTTTGATTTCTGTGTGGAAGTGTTGACTTCATATTTGGGTAGCACTACTTTCTAATAGGTTTTGGGCGGCTGTTCTTACCAGTGCGTGGTTTGTGAACAGGTTTGGGTATAGGACGGGAGGGGATGAATCGAGTGGGTATGGGAGGAATCTGGGACATGTCGTATAACGCACTAAACCTATTGTGATTGAAGAGTTGGGGTTGTGCATTTGTCGTTTGGGTGATACACAGGGTGATAGCAGTTGAAAGGACGGCGAGTATTCCTGACTGTTGTCCAACCACCGATCGTGGTCTTATTGACCTCTTCCAGCGCACTGAACCGTGTGTCAATATAATGTACCAAGTCAATGTACGCCTTCTAAAGATCAGCTTTGAATGCGTTGGGGAATGCAATTGTGTCCATTGTTGTGAGTTGGTTAGCAACGTAACGACAAATGCAAATGAGCGCACGGGAACTGAGAACTAACAATGACAGATGTAGTATAAAAA
This sequence comes from Laupala kohalensis, assembly GCA_002313205.1. NCBI lineage: Eukaryota > Metazoa > Arthropoda > Insecta > Orthoptera > Trigonidiidae > Laupala > Laupala kohalensis. Next base: position 209,106 of record NNCF01127799.1, read on the forward strand.
TAAATTTATTACTATGGAAATTGCGAATAAAATATTTAATAAATAAGTAAATAAACAAACCGGCAACTATCAATGACAAATATTAGTATAATAATAAATTTATTACTACGGAAATTACAAATGAAATATTAGATGATAAGTAAGTAAACAAACAGACAACTAAAATGACAAAAATAATAAACTCGGACAACAACTGCAGATAAATTAATTCGACAATAAATAATGCAATATTATGTTAGAGTTAATGAGTAACTACAAAAAGAATCAAGAAAACAAATGGTAATATATTGGAATTATTCTATTTACGGCGACGAAACTTGAGCAGCGCAACAATAGAGTACGTTATTTATAAGTTAATAATGATATAATAGTATAGGCAACAGAAAATCTAAATGAACGAAAATAATTAATATAAATGCACCAAGAAGTTAAATTTATGATTCCGTTTGTACTTACGTAAACTTTATCACACCTTTCAATGAAGTAATTGAATGAAATGGAATAGTTTTTAGTGTTTTTTCACTTAACACTCATACAGAACAAAGAATTTGACACATCGATGAAAGTTAGGATCTAAATACAACTACTGAATCACAAAAACTCGAAAAAATAAAATAATTAGAAAAATAAAACAGAAAAAGAGATAGAGAGAGAGCTCATTCACGACCACAGCTAACGCCAGAAGCAGACTAGTCGAGTTAAGATGTTGACACCAGTCATTCAAATTTTATTACTAATTGTTCATAATTTTTCATTTAATATTTGTTAGTGAAAATCTTAAGGTATCGTATTATATTAGAATTAATCCGTATATGCGTAAAATTTTCATATAAAATATTTAATAAACAATTTCCAGTGGTACTTTAATTTATGGTCCTCAATTAACCTTAAGAATATAATCATTTACTGTACAATATATTTTTTATTAATTTTGTACGTGAATACATAAGATAATAATTACATTCTAACAGTACAATAAGAATTCACATTCGACTTAGTTATTCATTATAGCAAAAAAAGGGATGACCGTATTCGTCCTTTATTCTACCAAGAACAAAAAAGTGTAATTTAATTTTATTTTTATTTTTTAAGAATGAAAGAATAAATCATTATTTGTTTAAGGGTCAAAAATAACACTACTTGTTATTCGTCAATCAGTATTGCTCGAATAAAATAAGAGCATTTTATTCATCATTTATTTACGTCAAATGAAAGAATATATTGATTTTCGTTATTCAAATTTGGTCGAATAAAAGAATAACTTTTTATTCGTTATTCTTGACACATTAAATAAAAGAATATATTTTTCTTCGTTATTTTTTCTATGAAGAATAGCGAATGATTTTTCAATTTATTATCTTTTATTCATAAGAATAAGAATATTGCCAGCCTTCGTCTAGTAGGGGTGGAGATGGTATTGTGCCTTATTTGATATGAAAAGGGAATTGCAAAAATGCCGGATACCCTTCCCGACGCACCCTCCCGAGGCGGGTGATGTATGAATGAATGAGATAAGGGTGAATTAAGATGAGTGAATATTGTGGGTGAATGATAGGCTGGGGAAACGGGAGTTCCCCGAGGAAACCTGCCACGAACACACTTCGTCCACCACCGCGAATTGTGTTTGAATCAGATAGGATGTGAACTGGCGTCACCAGAGGTAGAAGGCGAGTATGCTAGGCACTACGCCACGGGCCGCCGTGTAGAGTGTATTAGTAATATAAATGCTTCGAATGGACAAAAACAAAAAGATTAAAAAATTGATAAAATACTGTAAAAACAAAATAATTAATCCCAAAAAAATATAGTTCTGGAGTTCCTGGCTCAGGGTACACACTGCAAATAATATCATGAAAAGTGTACGTAGTCAAAGTGTCATAGCGTTATATTACTTCAGTTGCAGATAACTTATACGAACTCGATTGACAGAGAGCAAGAGTATCAACCTTTACTCGTAGGAATATTGTACTATTTAGTTCAATAGATCGTTTTCCATTTGATAAAAGAAAGAGTGATATCAATTAGTTAAGTATCATGCGATTTAGGAGTATTCTTTCCTTTGGTATCGTTCATTGAGAAGTGAACTCAAAAAGTTTCGTAGTGTTTCTTATCAGTCTCAGAAGGATGTGACTTCTCTTTTGAGATGGAAAAGAGAAACTTTTTAGAGTGAACCAATTTTTGCGTCTAAGAATGGCGTACTAACAAAGACTCTAGATCTATAAAAATACATAATATAATTTTACTTGAATAAATAAATATTTTAATGAAATAAATATTTTGGTAATAGAACGGCGAAATATTTCCGAACTAATTCTGTGAACAGACATTGTGATAATTACAGACATGACAATGACGACGATATGGGAAACGAATCCAGAATCGACTTTGATCGTAGGGTTCACTACATCGTCCGTTCAGCATTCTCAACTGTACATCACTTCATCTTGGCCTGGCACACATCCCCATGAACGTAAATTTTAATTTTTGATAATAAAATAATTGAATTGAGGGGAAACTAAATCCATGCCGCACATATGTTGTGTGCTCCGAAGTACCGGTTTTACACGTACCAGCATGTTGAGGAGATTATGCATACATTTCTTCTGTGTGTATACATGGAGAGCGTGATAACTAAGGTCAGATGAAAATGATAATGAGTCGGGAAAAACATCGGATCAAATATAGCTAAATACATATCAGAAAGGATTGTAATGCCTTGAGAGGCTCTCCTCAACACTGGGACATTCAAAGTCAGGTAATTGCTCTTAGTGTTGTGTTGATACATTAGTTTACCTCCTACACCCGCACCAAATAGCTTATTTTCTTTCCATAGTTTTTTTCAGGTAATTGGGGACCCGAACATCTTCGCACGTCTCCGAGACCCCTCATCCGGTCTCTTTCTGTGTTTAATAGAACTAAAGGAGTTCCCAGTATCAGTTATCAAGTTGGCATCTGAATTCGTTTTCTCCTAATTAGTTAACAAACCCGACAAAGTTAGACAGGAAAAAGAAATCCTTTTATAACCACTTACAAAGCTGAGATGATAGAAAAATTAAACCTCTGGGTTTACCACCGCAGTTTAAATACGAGGATACGGTAAGCTACATTATATCTAGATGTTTCACGATGTGTCCCAAGATGAAATCTACGTAGAATTGAGCCTCACTAGCGCTCGTTATCGTGGTCAATAGTTGGTCTAAACGAATACACACAACCCCTTACAAGTATAATTATACTCCTCGAGAACCGGCGCCGACCCACTTTCTAGCCATATTCTACACAACTCCCTCTCTATTCCACACTTCCTCCGCCAAATATATTTTTTTCATGGTTAATATATTTTGATTTTTGTATCAGAATTTTTTGAGTCCTGCGTAGTATTTTAGGAGAATTGTTTAGAATTTACAAATATTTTAAATTTTTATTCTAATGTATTTGTCAACGCTTCACCAGAAGAAGCAATTTTTAATGTTTTATATGATAATTAAATAAGAATCATATTAAATTAAAATAAATAGTTTTAGTAATTTAATATTTGTGAATAAAAATTGCATAAAACACAAATTTATTTGTTTAAAATTTCTTTCCAGACTTCGGGCTTCAATATATTTCATGAATTTAGTTTTCTCTCAAATTTATTATAATTTCCAAAACGTAAATGTTTCCCTCTTTTAAAATTTCATGCACCAGGCAAATGTCCCCACCTGGTAGTTAATGCGGTTCTATCTATGAGCTTGACGTCCAATATACCATTTCCTCTCTCTCTCCACATATAATCTTGTTATATGTGGGAGTCATATTACTCCATTTCTCTTTCATTATAGAAATTCACTTAAAACAATGCAAGACGTCTCCACTCGCCTCATAATTGAAATCAGAAAAATTTGATCCGGCGTGGAGACATAGCTTTTTAGTCCTCACACATTTAATCCAGTTGAAGTTTCATCCTGTAATAACTCATGGACACAAGCCACTCGCGTTATGTGTAAGAAAAGTTTGTTGGAATGTGTGTTCTTCAGCGACGACATTCTTGTTCATTCATAGTTCTTCCCATTTTTTGTCAATGTATTCTTATCTTTTCAAAGCGTTAAGCTTTACAGCTGGAGTCAACATGAAAGTATTCTTGGTTCATAAAAAATATTACTTGTGGGTGTTTTCTTTAGAAAAGAGTGACAGATGAGAATGTTTCATGAAATCACTTTAAACTTTTCAACTTCCATTGCATATGATCCGTGACCTAGGATGAGATATCCTGCACTGGAAATATCCTATTTCATAATTTCATGATATGAGTTTCCAAGCAGTATGTGTACGTCATTGGATCGATTGTCCGATCTTATACCTTTTTATTCATCCTGTTTTCTTTTCGGACAAGTGGCGGTCAACTCTATACAATAATAAAATAACTGTGAAAAAGGTTGGAAGCGTTTTAAGCTCTATTGTTTGTAACAAATAAGTTAGAGAAACGTGTTTCTTACAGAAGTTTAATTCTTATTGATTTGTAAGTCGGTAATTACAAAAAAATCCAACGATTAAAAAATGTTTTCTAAAAAAACCACCTCTCGTCATCTTTTATTGTTTTTTCCATAGATTAACGCGATGTAAAATAAATTCGGTATATTAATGTATTTTCCGAGATATTGTTTAGTATTCTTCGCATAGAAAGTGTGAATGAATCTTTTGGCCTTCAAGAATCCTCCATAACATAAAAGACCATCAAACATAGCGCATTCTATGTATAGAAGATTCTTCGTGACAGGAATGATTAATTCGGTATTTTTACAGTCATTAACTTTGAGTTCTCTTAGGAAACGAATGAATAGTGTGGTGTCAATTATGACGAACATAAAATGATTTTACAACATTTTACTACTTATTTTGTCACAATGAACGAAAAATAATAAAATTAGTATTATGAAGTATTTTACTAATCTTCTATCGTTTTGTAATTGTAATGTATAAATTAGAGAACAAGAAAATAACATTTGAATTTGAAGGCCTTTTCTTAATGACTGAGAGAAAAATGTTCATGTTCGTGGCATTGAACTACACAAAGTATTCCGGTATATTCTGTTGTGTCTTGTTTTGAATATTCTGGGGAACATATCAGTGTTACTCTACGATAGGTTGAACATATCACATAGATCACCATTTTTAATTAATTACCTTATGAGTGACGTAGGATGTCCGACTGTCATACCGTAAAGTATATTGTTTCAATTTAATATATTGAATATCTGTGAAGCTTTTCATCTTTCATTGAGGCACCTGCCTCGCAAAGTGTATTTCCGCGACAGAGCTGTCGTAGTTGCATTTACACATTTATTTCTGCGTTCCTATACATCACGTGCATTTGACAAAAAGTCATTCTGTGAAGACAAGGCAAGACCCAGTGCTTCATTCATGTATTCTCTTCTTCCTTTCCTCTTCCATCCGTCCTGTTCGTTTCTTTTCAGACCCTCGCAGCATGTTTCACAGCTGCCGTTACAATGGACTCATTTTTTTTATGAAAGAATTTTTTTCCTCTTTTTTCCTCTTACCTCCCCGGCTGATACGCCTCCCGCTGGTGTTCCAACGACCCCCTCTTTAGCGCCTATGTCGCTAACGTTTTAATTACGCATAAATACAACGCGTCTTTCATCATTAACAGCCCGTTGTGCTCTCACTATCGTTGGTTTCTTTTTGTTGGATGAGATCGGTGCTTTTTCTCGCGCTCGGAGAGTCTTGACTCCCCTGGCGGGCGCCGGGCAAACCAGACTTCCAGAGGGGACAGTGAAGGGGCGGGAAAGGAAACGAACTGCGACATCTCATTTTAGACTTTCCTCGCAGCGAATTAATCTTAACGTACTTCGAGACAAAACACATGATTAAATGTGGTGAAGATATATGGATAAAATATAAATTTAGGAGTGAAATGTGACATAAAGGTGTTATAGGATATCACACTAACTTTCATCGTCTATTTTATTCTTTCAGCTGAAAAACTGTCCACATAATGAGAGGTTCATTATTTGGTATGAAGCCCAATGGAAACATAAATAGCCCTTGTGCTTACTGAGCACGATGCCAGATCCAAATAAGCGCGTGATTCGTCACTTGAATTCTAATTGGAATGTATGGACTAATTACTGAGAGAATGGCTCATTATTGAAGTAGCGAATGATTATAATTATTTAAATCTTAATTATTCGTCGGGCGCCCGGTATCTCTGAGATACACGCTCCTTTCATATTTTGTTTTCTCAGAGGTGCGAGGACCTGTAAACTCCTGTTTACTTAGAGCAGTCTGTTGTTCTTCGAGGTATTTCACGTCAGTTGTATTTGAATGCTCTTTTGCGTGACCTCGTTCATCCCGTGATATCTTTAACAACCAATGGACCCGATAATTTTACTTTCCACGGAAGGATCAGAATGAAATGTGGAAATCTGGATCGATACATAAGTAACGTGTTCGTAAAATCTAGATCATAAGTGTTCTAAAGTTTCAGGATTCTCTGGAGTCTCACCATTATTCTCAAAATATTATACAACACAAAGTAACACAGAACCAAAATATTATAACCTCCCAAATAACTGAGAAAAGCTTAAAAAGTGTTTAAAAAATTATTTAATTTTTTTTTTTTTTTTTTTTTGGTTGGTTGGGGCTTTAGGGCTCGTCAACATCGAGGTCATTAGAGCCCATGCAAGTAAGGAAAATGCAGTTTCGCACCATAGAGAAGAGCCGTAATGACTCTTCCCCGTATGTGGGACACGCCGAATATCTCGACCATACCCACTAAAAAACCCAACTGAAATCAACAAATATCTAAATAGAAAGATGAAAGAAAAGAAAATAAAACAGAATACCAATACATTATTTCACAAAAAAGGAAAACAATTTTTAAATATTATATTTTTGAATTACAGAAACGAACGATGAAAACAAAGAAGACAGTACAGAATGCAAAATTTTAAACCCTCCCGAGAACTTGAGGAAGGAGCCCCGATCTACTCATAAAAATCATTAACCGTATTAACATTAACCGTTTCATTTCCGAGAATTGTTAGTAAATCTGCAGCCAGACCAATTAGTCTCCGTATACTTGAGTATCTTCTGCAATCAGTTAGTAGGTGACGCACTGTCAGAGAACAGCTACATTCCTCACAAACGGGTTCATCATCAAGTAGTAAGAGATACCTATGAGTGAGAGGACAATGTCCTATGCGCAGGCGGGTCAGCAAGACCTCGTCCCGCCAGGCTGGCCTACAGGAACTGCTCCATGACTTAACAGAAGATTTGATAAGTCGGAGCTTATTCCTTTCAACAGCTAACCACTCATTGCTCCATTCACTNGTGCTCCATTCACTCAGAATCCTTATCTTGACGGAATTTAGGAAATCTAGTTTTGGAATCGTGGAGAAATCAACGCGATTCTTGAGGCATGCCGTCTTTGCGGAATCGTCTGCTTCCTCATTTCCTCTGATACCCACGTGTCCGGGAACCCAGCCAAACAGTATGTTCTTTCCAGCACTTTGCAGTGAGAATAGTACAACCTGGATGTTCTGGATCAGCTTATCAGCTGGATACATATTCTGGATTGCTTAGAGGGCACTCAGCGAATCAGAACAAATCAGGAAATGTGATCAGCAGGAGCACTTTGTAGTTCGCAATGCTCGCAATATGGCGTAGCACTCAGCAGTGTAAACACTGGAAAAGTCGCCTAGACGGTAGCCACTGGTCTCACGGGGAAATACCACGGACCACCCGACACCATCAGCCTGCTTCGACCCGTCAGGTATACGGACCCGGTGTTTGTAGAGAATTAGCTGAAAGTATACCCTCAACATCAGAGCTGGAGTGTTCTTCTTGTCATGATGCAGAAGATCGAAAATAATCTTCGGCTTGTGCAAAGCCCAAGGGGGAGACTTACTAAAACCTTGATGTAAGACATTAGGTGTGCGTATATTTAAGGTTTCCAAAATTTGTTTGGAGCGATATCCAAAAGGTTTGGTTGCTCTCAGTCTGTTGTTGTAGAAACGGATGGAAGAAGAGGATGGAAGAAAAACCACGCTGTGCACCAGATTGTCGGGTAAAGTTTGCAAGTGGCAAAAGTGTCGTAGCATGAGGATTTGCCGCCGGAGGGAAAGAGATGGTTCACCACTCTCGACATACAAACTCGGAATGGGACTAGTGCGGTATGCTCCCGTAACTAGTCGAATTCCGGCATGGTGGACACTATCCAACTTCTTTAAATAGCTTGCACGAGCAGAGCTATATACAATGCAGCCATAATCGAGCCGAGATCTTATGAATGCTCGATAAAACTGGTGCAGGGAGGAGCGATCAGCGCACATTTCCATCCTACTCAGGCACTTCAAAAAATTCAGAGACTTTAATGTTCTTGCTCTTAGGTATGTTAGATGTTCAATCCAATTCAGTCTCTGATCAAAGATTATACCTAAGAATTTCACAAAAGGATAGAATTTGAGACGTTTTTCCCCAGGGCGAGGTGAGGTTCTGCCAGAAGGCTTGGTCTCCTACTGAAAAGAACACAGGGTGTTTTCTCAGCAGAGAAACGAAAACCTGTCGTTTTCGACCAGTGGTATAATCTATTGAGGACTAGATGGATTTGTCGCTCCGCAACTGTGACACTCTGTGATGGACAAAAGATAGCAAAGTCATCGACAAAAAAAAAGTGTAAAACAGGATTCTTTACAGCAGACGTTATGCTGTTTATGGCCACTGCAAATAAGGTTACACTCAAGACTGAGCCCTGAGGAACACCGTTCTCTTGAAGGAGATCCGAGATATCTCTTCCAATTCTATAGCGGAAGGAACGTTGATCCAAAAAGGACATGAGCATCAGAGGAAGACAGGCATAGAGTCGTTGTAAAATGCCATGACGCCAAGTAGTATCGTAAGCCTTCTCGATGTCAAAGAATATTCCGATGAGATGTTGTTTTCGAAAGAATCTTGAATTGCTGATTCCAGGAGAAGTAAGTTGTCCAGGGTGGAATGGAACTTCCTGAAACCACACTGAGATCGACTCAGCAAGTCATGCCGTTCAAGATACCAGACNAGTCTTGCCGTTCAAGATACCAAACGAGACGTCGGTAGATAATTCTCTCCAGAGTTTTACCAACACAACTCGTCAAGGCAATGCTTCGATAATTACTAATGGTCGTTTTGTCCTTACCTGGTTTTAATAAAGGGATAAGCGTTGCTTCCTTCCAGGAATTAGGGAATACTCCCTCGGACCATGAAAGATATCCAGAAGGTATTCTTTCGATTCGATACTGAGTTGTCTCAGCATTTCATAATGAATGGAATCAGGGCCAGGAGCAGTGTCGTGGACTGTCGCTAGAGCTGACTCAAGTTCCCACTTAGAGAAGGAAGAGTTGTAGTATTCCCAGTTGGTGGAACGAAAGTCAGATGATGTGCTCTCTGCTGTTTCCCTTTTTCTCTTGAAATCAGGATCGCAGTTTGCTGTAGATGTCAGGTCAGCAAAATATTCAGCCATTGCTGTAGCCATTTCTCTGTTGTTGGTGAGAACCTGACCCTGATAATTGAGTCCAGATATTGGGACTCGAGAATACCTTCCAGATATCTTTCGGATTGACTCCCATACTTTAGTGGACGATGTTGTTCCCTTAATGGTGCTTAGAAACTCTTTCCAGGAGGTGGATCTGGATTCTTTGATAGTTCTGCGCGCTTTTGCTCTAGCAATCCGATATGCGGCGAGGTTTTCCGGAGATGGACTAGCCTTANTATGGACTAGCCTTAAATCTCCGCAATGCTCTTCGTCATGCGAATGGCGGACCGACATGCGTCGTTCCACCAGGGGACATGAGATCTTCGCGGAAAAATGGATGTTTTCGGAATGGATTCTTCAGTGGCGAGATGAATCACCTGTGTCAGATGGTCGACCATCTGTTGGACACTACCCGTTTCTCTGAAGACAGACAGAGAACGGTACTGTGTCCAATTAGCTTTACTGAGAATCCATTTCTGTGACTTGCTTTCGGGAATAGTCGCTCGTTCCTGCAAGGACAACCAGATAGGATGATGGTCGCTACCATGCAGATCATCTTCTACCTTCCATTGAAAGATATCAGCAACTTGAGGAAAGCAAACTGATAGGTCTATAGCAGTCCATGACCCCGTGCCAAATGCGAAGTGGGTCATCTCCCCGGTGTTCAGTAGACATAAATCTTCCCGCTCAAAGAGACAATTCAGCAGTCGGCCCCTGGGGCAATCGCTCGACGAGCCCCACAGTACACTGTGGGCGTTGAAATCTCCAAGGAGGAGGAGTGGTCGAGGGAGCTGATGAATTAAATCTCTGAGGGAGGTCTCTGAAAAATATCGTGTCGGAAGAAGATATATAGAACACATGGTCATAGATGGTTCACTATGAATTTTGACTGCTATAGCCTGGATGTGTGTTTGTAGGAGAACAGGCGAGCAGAGGATAGTGTTTCTAACAAACACGGCAACTCCACCTCTTGCTCGATCTCCCGTGGTGTCGTCATATCTGAAGCTGCTGTATCCTCGCAGAGAGGGTGAGTGTTCTGTTGAAAGGTGTGTCTCTTGTAGGCAGATACATATCCGATTACAACGCGCTAAGAGTTGTAACTCTTCACGTTGAGTTCTATAGCCATTAAGGTTCCACTGAAGTATGGAAGCCATTACTGTTTGGAGCCTCCGGGGTCAGGTTCGGAATGTGTATTTCCGTCGGAAATTACACATTGTGTCTCGGCGGAAGAAAATACAGAGACGTTCTTTTTACGTCTCTGTGATTTCTTGGAAGGTGTTTTCGATTTTTTTTTAAGATTCAACAAGGTTCACGGGTTAAGCTGTAGAACCATGTTTTGTCTTTGTCTGTGGCTTTGTGGTTACGGTGGTAAGTTTAATACTACTTGATGTTTTTCTTGGATTAGATGGTTTCTTTGTAGGCGCTGTTGTTGGTGGTTGTGACTTAACAGGAACGACTGAAGAATCATTTGCACTGACATGTGCACGACGTTGTCGTAGACACGTCCGTGAAATCGGTCTGAACAGATACGGTTTTCATCTGTTTTGGAGTCTTGGCTGCGGTGGAGTAACTAGTAGAAAATACAGGGTGTAATGCCCTGTATTTCTTCCGCGCTTCACCGTACGGGATCTTCTCCGTAGTTTTAATTTCCTGCACTTTCTTTTCTTCGAGAAAGGCGACACACTCCCTGCTTCATACCGGGTGACTGCCTGTGCAATTAATGCACTTTGCAGGCCCTGTGCATTAGACGCCGGGTTCGTGTGCCTCCTTTCCGCACTTTCCACAGGTATCACGTCCCTTACACGATGTTGTCGTGTGTCCAAACCTCTGACACTTGAAACAGCGCAGAGGATTCGGAATAAAGGGACGGACCGGCAGGTTCAGCCATCCAGCCTTCAGATCCTTTGGTAGTTTAGGACAGTCAAAAGTCACGATGAAGGAATTGGTCTTCTCCAGAACACCATTTATCTTCCTCATGACCTGACTGACCTCAACTACATGGTCAGCCTTCCATTCTGCAACAAGTTCGTCTGTTGCCATTTCCATAATGTCCCTGCAACTTACGACCCCCTTGCTGCGATTAAGTGCAGCATGGAGTTCGCACTTTACAGGAAACTCGCCAAGCTTAGTACAATCAAGTAGTTTCAACGCTTGCTTGCTTGTTTTTGTCTCAAGCAGCATTGTACCGTTTCTTAACCTTTTAATGGTCTTCAGTGAACCAACGAGACCTTCTAAACCTTTATAAATATAGAACATAGACACTTTTTTAAGTGTCCCATCTATACGAGTCATAAACATTCTCGTAGGGAATGCTCGCGCCACTAATCCTTGCTCAACTGAAGTGCGGCAGTTGCCCCAGAGGTTGTCCGCTAGTGAGTGTTTGTCCTCAACACCCATTCACCTCATCGGCGCGTAACACACCTTGAGGTTGAGGGTCTTTTTATAGATGTTTAATCCTTCCTCGCGACCCGGCCAATGAAGGCAAGATCTCCGCCCTTCAAAACATGCAACTTTCCACCATCGCGCCAATGGTGGTCGCTGAAGCATGTCCAAAGTCTACGGTGTCCGAGGACTGGTGGCGCAGTACCAGTCCCCAGCTCGGGACCGTGGGTTCGCCAAACCCATACTTACTCGAAACTGAGTTCCCTGCGGGGAAAAGAAGAAAAAAGAGAAGAAGAAGAAGAAAGAAAGAGAAGAAGGGGAAAATAAAAGATACCCCAGCTCTAATAGCGTCGGGATCGAAAAGAACAAGAGGTGACCAAGGGAGATCAGGAAAGAGAAAGGAAGGAACATGGCACAAGCAAGTGGAAGCAGTGCCAGACTCAGCTCGGGGCCCTGTGTTCGCCAAACACGTACTTACTAGATATAAGCCTCCTGGGGGGATTTAATTTCTAAAGAACGTGAAGAAAATTTGTCAATTTACTACAAATTCATATTTAATAGTTAAATCTTGTACGATTTTCAAAGTTGGCGCTTACAAACCAAATCAAAAACCAAGAATTTTTATCAGATATTTTAGGAAGGAATACTAGTAATATTTATTCTGCAAAAGTCTTGAAATGTAAAATCAAACACGTTAGATGCTTTTTTTTCAATGAATACAATAGCACCTATGATCTGCTTACTGTGCGCCAAGAAAGAAGATAATCAAAGAGTGCATTGTTTAACATTAATATTTTCAAAATATTATCATAGATTACAAGGGTGCTTATTATAGAGCAACATGGCATTTTCTTTCCTTAAAAGTAGTGCACAAACTACGAATAGCGAAAGAATTATAAAAACCGTCTTATCTTTAAATTAACATTTCGTCTAGTTACGACCAAAATGTGTATATTGCATGGAACAAGCCGAAATATCAAGTTTTATTAAAAAAATTGATAATGACGTTACTGATTCCGTAGTATATTTTATTTTGCAAAAAGAAGGCAGCGCTTTGATGCTACAGATAGTTCCATGTCAAATGAATAGGAGGTATTGGGTTGCTCCTCGTAGAAATATCTACGCATTCATTAAACATATCTACGTACTATTATCTTGATCAGTGTGATTATTTTCAGGCATGATTCAAATGATCTTCACAGATAAAAATCTTTTGAATCAAAGACTCCGTGAAAAATAAAATACGAAGTGGAAATAATTTTCCAAGAAGAGAAATCTTGTTTTGCTTTTTTAATTTCATAGTTTATCTCTCGATTTCTCTACAAACGTTAGCGACAAGCGTAGTTGATCTTATTTTCTTTTCCCCTTGCAAAATTTAAATTAAGGTGAAATTTTAATTCGCTGTAATCACAAATTTATGGAATTTGTTATTGACTGAATAGTAATACATACATGGGATTTTTATCCAACGCCATTTTATTACTTTGAATGCGTGCGAATGTTTGTTAACATTTTTGTATGTTCTTTTTCTCGTGAATGATCAGTCATTCCTGAAAACATATTTACAATAAAAAGAAATAACACTTGAAGTTGTCAAAATCTTAAATAGCTCTTAAATATGTCTACCGAGAATTTATTCCTCAACATGAGTTTAGCTTACTACTCTTCTTGATGAAATTCCTCTTAAATAACCAAAGAAAATACCCTCCAATTAAGAATTAATGAAATGTAATAAGCGAATTTAGATCTTATTTACCCAAGTTGTTGCCAATTGTTGGGAGATTAAAGAGAGTCATCTGTCAAATGGAACGAAGCCCAGTTGGCAAGAGCGGAGGTTCGTTGGTGTCGCCGATGACGAATGGCAGAGCAAGTGAATGCTGCCGCTGTTAATGTCTGTGAAACAAGGAACGACCACATCATATCTGATATTTATCTTCCTTCTTATCTCTAGCAATTAGTTGAGATTGATTTTCTGATTTCTTCATATTAAACAGAGAGCTGTTTCTATTTAATAAAGTAACAAGTATGTCTATCGCAACTTTTTAATTTTTTTTTCATCTATCGTATTAGTTCATTTATGGACCGTTTAGTGAAATTTTTTTTACGTTGAATCCATATTTGAAAAAGAATCATTCATATATTATTTATGTCAGGCAGTTTAAGGGAGGGGAATCAGAAAATTGTATGCAGTTGATATGACATATACCTTTATATCATACTGATATTTTACTGTTTAAAACCATTGTTGATCCCAGCAAATTTGAATAAAGCTTTCTTTAATACGGAGTTCCATAATGCTATCGTAAGTATAAAATTACATGAAGCTGTCTTTATAAATATCCCCTCAATTTTGGTAATTGCTACGTCACAGTTGAAAAAAGAAGGTTTAAGATTTTGTGAGGAAATGTACAAAGAGGGGGCGGGGAGGTTTAAAAATTGCTTGAATACCTCAAACAATCTACATACACGGTGCCTACCCAGTGTTTACTATGAAACAGACAACATGATACCTTGTGCCTGTATTACACTCTAGTATTTTTCATATCGAGCATTATACTTCAGGAAGGAAGAAGAAAAATATATTAAACATTTTATACTTTTATATTAATTACGTCCTTCTCAACAACCAGATTTTTCTTTTTTTTAATGTAAAAATTCCAGGATGATTCGATAAGCGCGGGATTTAAAAAAATAAATGAGTTAGGAAGCATGAATGATCGAAACGGTTTTAGAGCCGCGTCAAATCTATTGCTATAAGAGGGTACTATGTAATCTCAGATAGTACTTTCACTTTCGGTTATAAAAGTTTTGTATGAGAGAGATAGAGATTTTTTCAGATCTTTAGGAATTGACTTCAGGATCCAATTGACTTCATATTTCTATATTTTTGTGGGGATGTTCAATGTCGTATGAGTGTATGTATGTGTGAGTGAAGAAAATTTTTCCCTCGATAACTCAGAAAATATTGATACAAGTAAACTAGAGAATTGTTTGAATACATTTGGGAAAGAAGCTTATTTCTAGTCATCTCATTACGACTTCAATTACACACCACGCTTGACTTCCGGTTTCTTGAAATTCAAAGTTAAAAAAAAATGAACGAACATATGTTTAATGTGTGTTAAATTATGCGTATTAATTGCTTAAGGACACTTCGGTACCTCGCACCATTTTCAAGATTTAGTGAGAAATATTATTGCAAATCTTGGAGGGGTCTTCGTGAAATTAGCCTAAGTGAGAATTGCGAATAATTATGAATGAAAGAAAAGAATTCAAGTATTGACCTACTGTATTTGAATATGCAGTGTATAAGGCATCTGCTAAACTTTATAAGGTATTGAATATAAAATGACAAATAACTATGTCATCGATTACGGAAGATTTTAATTTTTATCTTTCTTTTTATGGATTTTCGGAACGTTTATGAATTTCATTGAGTTATGTTTAATCATGATTGTTTAATACAATGATATTTTTTGTTAAAAAGTAAGAGTGAAAGTTGAGTTGGGTACACTCCAGATTTTTATTGTAATTATATATTCTGAGGAAGTACTTTTCGCTTGCAGTGGTTCGCGTTTTTTCCGCTAGTTGGAAGCAGGCACTTAATTTTCAGTACACGTCGTAACAGTCGGTGGTGGATTAATAGAGAATAGCTCACGGAGTATCAGGTGGTATGCAGGGCACAGTTCGAGAAACACATGAAAATGATCCATTGAATTCAACAAACGATAGCAAAATTTCGCTGGCACCCGTCATCATTTTTTCCTTACTCCTATCCTGTTCAATTTTTGCACGCACTATCTTTCTATTTTATTTTAGATCCTCTCTTCGGTTTTGAGGTTATGGGAGTCAAGGAAGTAATTTCTTTAATCGAAACAAATTATTTATTAAGCTAACGATCTCTAATACAAAAACTACTTTATTTAACTCCACAATGTATAACTTAACAAGATAGTATTGATAGACGTAAATAGCTCTACTGTAATAAAATGACCCACAATATGACGAGAAAATGCAAGACAATGTTTTTTATTGTGATTAATTACTTACTGATTTTTCTACTTGAATCTTAATAGCTTTTTCTCAAAGACAATTAAAAATCTAAGTAATTTTTTTTGGGTTGCAAGTGACTTTTAAATTGTTATTTTAAGAATATTAATATTTATGTCAAAAATATTTTAATAGCTCGAACCACTTCCCCTAACCCGAACAGCGAACGAGAAACGAGTTTTTATCAATTGTGACTCAGTAAAGAAAAATTCAATTATTCGCCATGAATAATATAAAATGATTTTCTTGTTTGTAGTTTTGGTACAATAGAGTGGAATGTGATGATTTGTGAATTGTATCCACAAAGCGAATTCTATTTCCTCGATGATTTGTTCCCTTCATAAATATTTAGTGGGTTTGTGTAGTATCGGTCTGAGGATCCCCTTTTCTTCATTGTCCACAATTAATAAAGGGGTATGATAAATAAGGTAACGAGTAGAACGATACACTATTTTCACATTCCGAGGTACGCGGATCTCCGGGGTAACTGAAGGTTTCCCTCAAATAAGTTATTAATTTAAAATCTCAAGAAATTCAAAATTTTGAGACATTCTCAGAAATTCACAGGAATGAAATCACTTTCTACTTGAAAGGAGGTGGAATGTTCGATAACTCGGTATTATTTATGGATCAGTCTTCATCTACTGGAGTGATTTTAGCGAACCGGGGCGAGACTAATATATAATTTTCCAGGTTTCTAGCTTAACATGCAATTTTCGGAAAAGTTTAATTATAATTCCAATAAAGATCACTATCTGCAGAGAGTTATCAATGTACTTGTATATACGAGGGTTATACTAGTGTTGTACACGAGACTGAAATACGTCATCCTTACCTCACCCAATTCTTTCGATATTCTCATTCCGACCAGCTCAGTCCAGTATCTCAGCCAATTTTAGTGGTCAAAATTCAGTAACCCTCAAACATACGCGCTGGGCGGGAATCCACCCCAGGTCTCTATTTTTCGTTTGTTTAACTATAAATATTATTCCGTTCACAGCATAACTCCATGTACCTCTCTGTCTTCATCCCGCACTTAATACGTTGAACCGAAATCGGTTGTCACCCACTTGTCGTCCCGACATACTGACCCCCCGTTTATTGAATGGGGTGTGATCCACCCCGCGCGTGTGTTCTCGCTACAAAACAGTTCGAATTTACAACGCTACGAAGCGCCGCACGTAGAAGCACCCATCACTTCCTCAATGTCCCTATTATATCTCGGTCATTCACCCTATTCACACCCAGAGTTGGGGGTGGGGGTAGGGTCTCAGAAGAAGAATTCTTTGCGAAGATAGTGAAAGTGGTACTTTTGTGACGCGGTTGCGTCCTGAGATTATAGAGAATTTCGCTGTCGGAGCGGGAGTATCATTTGAACACTTTTTAACTCATTATTGTCTAAGAAATGACTTAGAAATTTTGCAACCGCCACAGCGGAGTTAATTTAATGACAGCAGCGCATTCAATGACAATTTCTCGTTAATTTGCCACTTCACGTGAAATCGAAAATCAAATGATTCAGTGGCATCGAAGAAGAGCCACAAAGAAAACGTGAAAAAAAAACCGTCAGGTCGCTGTGAAGTTTGTCCTCGTCAAAAAGATAGAAAAATACAATCGTCATGCTGTGATTGCAACAAACTAAAGTGCAAAGAACATAGTTTTGTGTATTGTAAAGAGTGTGCCCCTGAACGAGAGCGTCGTGTCCCTCGTTTTCTACAAAGCACCTTCCCAAAGTTCAAGAAGAGTTCAATGGTACAGAATCACAAAAAAATATGTTTTTAAACTTTCACTTGATGATTTTTTTTTCATAGATACAACTAGTCAAGATTTTAAAGCATGTTCTACGTTGCTTTTTTATAATTTGATAGTAGAAAATTTGTAATTTTTTTTGTAGTTTACTTCAGATTTTTCTAAATAAATACATAAATTTCACTAAACTATTTATTTGTTTCACTCTTCCTCTAGCAATCATATTTTATACAATTCTGAAAAAATAAGAGAGTATAATAATATTGTATTTTTTCTGCACGTGTAACACAAAGTTTCATACAAAAGTGCGGGTCATAGATTTAATATTTTCATTTAAAAATATGATTTCCAGCGTGTAAATAATAATAAAATTGCATGAACATAATGTTTCTCTTTGAGATAAAAAATCTGAGGTGAAAAATAAAACAAATTACTTCATTTAAACATTATTTNATATATATATATATATATATATATATATATATATATATATATATATATATATATATATATATATATATATATAATGATGACTCGCCCGTTATCTTTGTAATAGTTTAGTTTTCTTTATCAGGATTCGGTCAGGATGTTAAATAAACATATTTTTCTAGTCAACGTTTCGATTTTAATCCAAAATCTTCATCAGGGCCTTCAACTATTAATTAATAATGAATACAAATTTTATCGTTTAAATCTAAATGTCATACATTTCGAAATGATGTACGAAATAAAAATATATGTCATACATTTCGAAATGATGTACTTACATATATTTTTATTACTTGGACATCACTCAATTAACATACATTTCCTTTGTTTACATCATGGCTTGGTCCAGCGCACAACTTTCGTTCATACTGAACCAACCGTCACTCAGTACTCTCATTACCAACTTTACAGATGTTAATATTGCCAACACATTTACATTACCTGGCAGACACAAAAATCATATTTTTTGATTTGCAACCACACCTGACTGCCAATGACTTTACCCAGCACGGTTTACATCTGAGACGGTGCACATCCGTTCTCTCCTAGTTTCACATCTGACCGCACATCATCACTTTGGTTCTCTCCTAGCTTCACATCTGACCTCACATCATCCATCTGCTCCTTTACCCACTCCTACACCTCCTCCTGCTCTTACCTCATCTCCTCTTCCACCTCCCTCTCCTCCTAACTCATTACCATCTTCTCCTCCTATCTCCACACCCATTTCTTTTCCTGTCCCCGTTCTTTCACCTACATCTTCCTCATCTCCCACGTCCTTATCTATTCCTCAATTCACATCTCCTGCTGCACACATACACAGTTACAACTTGCGCTCAGGAGTATGATGTGGTACTCGGAGCAGACCATCGCATTCGGGTGCAGTGTGCGGGCTGGAACCGGAATTAGAAGCTGTACCAAATTCAAATTCCCCTCCACAATCTAACGTCGATTCCATTTCTCGTGAATCACAAACTTTTTGCGAAAATAAAATAATTATATTTCATTATAATATCAAATTGACAGACATTGAAATTCTGGTACACGAAATTCCATTCGATTTGGTATGCCTCACAGAACATTGGCTTTCAACTCACAAGATCAGTGCAACTGCTATTTCTAATTATTATTTAGCAAGTTCTTACTGTCGGAAAACGTTTAAAGGAAAAATCCCCATGGAGGTACGTGTATCTATGTGTAATGATATATTATCTTCTCCACTGCCAGGCTACGAGAATTTTTGCGTAGTGTGTTCGAATTTTCTGCAGTTAATCTGACCGACACCGGTATTGTAGTTATATGTATTTATATTGTTGTTATATGTATAATATCGATTTCTTGAGTACATCCGACTCTGCACATTCACCAGTTAATCGATTCAAGAATCTTATCGACTCCTTCAACCTTATTACTACGATAAATGACCCCACTCGCCTCTCCGGCTCATCTCAAACATTGCTAGATCAAATTATAGTCAACAATGGAATCTCGTATCTCTCTGAAGTGTTTATCGCCGGATACAGTGATCACCTTGCTCAAGTATTGACTATTAATAATACACTAAAACCGCTTAAAATCCTTTACAAATTTACAAGAGAGTTTAATGACATAAATAAATCCATATTCGTAAATTATTTGCGTGAAGAAACATGGAAAGATGTTTACAATTGCCAAAACACCGACGACAAATTCAATGTATTTATCTCAACATTCCTAAAACATTACAACTCTAGTTTTCCCATAAAACGTAAGTTAATTAACACATAGAAATACAATAGATGGATCACCCTAGGGATAAGAATTTCTTCAAAAAACAAACGCCGTTTATATTATCTTTCAAAACGCTATAACCAACCACCCGAATTCCATAATTATTTTCGTAAATATAAGACTATTCTCCGAAAAGTAGTCTATGCAGCTAAAGTTATGGAAAACGACAGGCATATACTNGATGAAAGCCATGTGGAATATTGTTAACAATTACACGTCAACTTCTGAAAATCGCGAAGAAAATGTTTCTTTACTAAACGATGGCAAAATCGTAACAAATCCTCAGGACATCGCAAGTTTGTTTAATTCTCACTTCTCAGAAGTTGGTAAAATAACGAACTCAATATATCCAAATCAATGTACTCCAATTATATCCACCCACATACCCAATTATATGTTCACTTCGAAAAATAACACCAGTGAAGTCATGAGAATCATCAGCTCCTTAAAAAACCAATTTTCAACAAGTATAGATGATACGAGTTTATTATTAAATTTTCGTCCCACGCTATATTAAATCCACTCATAAATATTTTTAATAGTTCTTTATCGGAAGGGGTGTGTCCTAAAATATTTAAGAGAGCTAAAGTAAAACCATTACTCAAGAAAGGAAACAAACTTAATATTGCAAATTAGCGACCAATATCTCTACTACCCATATTCTAAAAAATCCTAGAATTTTTTAAAATTAGCTTCTTCTAGATTTTTTACCAAAAAATAACATTCTCTCTGACGATCAACATGGTTTTAGGAAATCCTTTTCCACTACAAGCGACATATTTTCTTTCTTAAACGATGTGATCACATCTCTTGACCGTGGAGAAAATCCTCAGGGTGTTTTTCTTGACTTATCCAAAGCATTCGATATCATCGATCACGAAATTCTCCTTTCCAAATTGCATTCATTAGGCATTCGTGGACTTCCACATCAATGGCTAACTTCTTATTTACAAGATAGATATCAACAGGTCTAAATATCTAACAGCAAAATTGTTCTTTTTGCTGATGACACTAATTTACTATGTAAACACGCCAACGCTCAAAACGTTTTGTCTAACCTTTCGACTTGGTTCCACGCAAATCATCTCATTGTCAACACTGACAAAACAGTGTCTATGTCATTTCACAATAGTATCACAAAATCTTTACCCCAGGTTTCTCCTTTTTCTAAACGGAACACAATTAAAAACTGTTACGAATACAAAGTTTTTAGGTCATCATATTCAAGACAATCTCAAATGGAATTGTCACGTTGACAATTTTAATTCCCAATTAAGCAAATTGTGTTACGCATTCCGAATCTTAGTTAACGTAGTTAGTCCACGTATTTCCAGATGCGTATATTTTGCAAACGTTTACTCCCATTTACGTTACATTACCTTCTGGGGTAATTCCGGTCATAGTATTCAAACTTTCAGAATTCAGAAGAGGATAGTTTGGATAATTTGTAAATCTCACCCCCGAAACTCTTGTAAACCTTTATTCAAGGAATTAAATATCTTAACACNTTATCTTAACACTTCCCTGCACATATATTTATGAAACAGTCTTGTTTGTTAAGACCGAATTACTGAAGTGCCACCCTTGCTTCATACGAAACAGTCTTGTTCACGAACACAATACTCGCAACAGTAATAATACCTAGAGTGTCAACCACTCTTTGCCAAAAAGGACCGTATCATTCGGGAATCGTTCTATATAATTCACTACCCAAGAATATAAAAGATATTATGAAATTGAATCTTTTCAAATCTGCGGTTAAAAACTACCTCCTGCACCAGTGCTTCTACAATGTAATAGAATTTATTGATTTTAATAAAAGTTAAATCCGTCTTGTACTCTATCACGCCATTTCTGTAGTACTTTTTAACAATTTCCAGAACTATTTTCTTGCATGATTGTGTTGTCTTATGATTCATATTAATTTAGTGTACTCAACTTTGGCACGGTTGTGTACATTAACTCTGTAGCCCCATTCTGGCCCGGGTTTTGCTCCGGCTTTCCTTCGGGTAGAGGCGGATTTATTATACAGGTTCTCTAGGCTTTGTCTAGAGGCAATTTTATTGTAATAATAAATCGTGAATTTAGTGTTATTTCAATTCTTATGATATTTAAACACTATGCTTAGAATAATCTATAGTTCGATATTAATTTGTACATGTAAAATAAATTTTTTGTGTTAAATTACATCCATATTGACATTCTGTTAGTATTATAACTCGCAGCTAACTTTTTTCTTATCTAGGAATTTTTGCTGATATTTTTGAATCTGCCTCTGCCTTAGGGCCCTTGATCGGAATTGATGGGATGGTCCCTTGCTTGCTTCCGGAGAGTAAATTAGTTCATTGTCCTCCACGTGGTCATACGCAGTTTTTTCTGTTTTTTGACAATATTTTTATTATTTATTATTATTACATTAATTTTCATAACATCGACTATGGTACACAATTGGTCAAGCAGGAATAAATTATGGTTTGTTTGCTGTTAAGTTATTATAAAATTCCAAGCATCCATCTATATCGTTTCTATTGTTAATGAAATGTGGTGTAATTTGTATTGTTGTCATTTCTAGCCATTTTAATTTTCTCTGGTTATTTCTACTGTGGCATATTTTGATGTTACTTAAATTAATGTCATGGTTTTCTTCTATGGCATGTTTAGAAAGAGCAGTGCATTTCTGTTTTTTAGTAATGGAATATTTATGTTGGTAGATTCCGAATTTAAGGTATTGGATGGTGCTGCCAATGTACATTTTGTTACAATATTTGCAAGGATACTTCATTAGATTTTAAGGCTATGGAGAATAGGGTCCTTTAGTTAGCTGAAAATGTTGTAAATTTTCTTTTTTTGATAAAATCCAGATTACGGAGTAGAATGTCGTGAAAGCAAGACAAGGATCTTTTTTGCAAAACGTTTCATGATATTGATTTGCAAGATATGGCCAAATCACGAGAGAAAAACTCAGTAATGGTTATCTCTGAAACTGAGGTGAACCACACCAAGTTCGTATCTCGGTGTCGTTTCTTATTTTCATTCAACACAACATAAATAATCAGTAACGGTTCATTTACTCACCTACATCTTTCTTTATTATTTGTTCTTTTTTAGAATTCTTCAGGAATATTTTTGAATTAGATGTAAATATCTAATTACATGATTTTCAATATTAAGAAATTGTGAAATCAAGGCGGAAAAGTTGACTGATGTAAATTGATCAAACTCATCAAGGGGAAAGAAGAATATGGAGGTATATAGTACTAGATACCAGTTTAACTATATTTATAATAATAATTATTTTTTAAATAACCCAAAATATTATTTATTTTTGTATTACGTATTTTGCTGGCTGCTTAGATATAAAATGCTTTATGAACTTATTTATTGAAAATAGAAAACTTTCCATAATCTATAATAGTAAATAGAAATAAGAATAATTTATTATCTATTTAAGAGAAAATATGATAATACTACATGCATACTCGTAAAAACCTTGCGATTTTTCATTTCAGTTTTCAATTTCTTATAAATGGTCGATTTGGTGCTTTTTGTTCACTGATTAGGAACCATTTTATATTCTTTGAAATAGAAAATTAACTTCTTTTGCATTTTATCATTATTCTATCGAACCACTTTTTCTTGTTCGACTTTTTATTATCCATGTTGTTCTTTTGGCATTGCATTTTCGAACGATTTTACTGAAAAACGAAATGTAGTCTTGTAAGTCATGCAATCTCTTGTGAGTCAAGCTTGTTCATTAACCGAAATGAACATCATCCATCCGCCTGTCCAGTGCACGGAGCATGGATACTTGGCCAGTTCGGAGCGAAGGGTGCTGGTGGTGGCGTTCGCGACAGCAGTGTTATGGCGCGCAGCGACCGACACTTGTTTTTGCGACCCCCTTCCCACCACCCCACCCACTCGTCGTGGTTGTCAAGCGCTGCTCGATGCTGCTCGCTCTCTTTCTGCCAGCCGTTCGTAGTCTTTTTTGGTTCCCTCTCACTCCCGACGTCGCCGTGCAGACCCTTCCTCTCTCGAAACAGTCGCACAGAGTTCTTGTTTTGAACTTCTGCGGATGGAGTAAGGATTATGCTGAACATGAGTGAAGTCTCTGTAGCACAGTGCGGCTTCTTCTTAGATATGGACATATACTACGCGCCAGAATCTGCGTAAGATTTGGTATTCGAATATTTTAGTATTCTCATTTACATAGACATAACTCGTATTGTGAACTTCCGCATTTTTCATTAGGATTGACAAATGTCGGTTTTGTGTTTATGCATTCGAAACTTATTATTTTGATCTGAAACCCTGATGTTCCATGCTCAATTCCTTCCGTCTTCTCTCACATGAAGGTTTCTATGTTTCGAACACTCCTTGACAATTAAGTGTGCCAGATATGACGGGCGATGAACCGCACGATCCGTTCGATTCCATATCCTTCCCTCGTATCAGAATCGTTTTCATTCGTTCTCCCAGGTTTTCCAAACATTAATCCCAAATTCTTCATTTTTTCCAAAAAAATATATCGGTTTTTGGTGACACAGAATTAGGAAATAATTTTGAAAAAGGACTGTGGAATATACAAAAATTAAACAATTAAACGTATTGGGAACAATGAATTATTGCATATATCGTAAAACAATATGAACAAGTTAAATTTGAAGATTTGTTCATTCTACTCATAATATAAACAAACTGATGGAGAACTTAGTAACTTAATTTAACGACTACATCTGCTCAGAATTGATATGAAGAGAAACAAATAGTCCTCATTTTGTCCATTATATTACAAAGCAGTTTAAAAAATAATCTCTTACTGTCCAAATCTTAAAAAATAACTCTTCTGTAGGTACAAAACTGGAAAATTGCGATTAACACAAATAACACACAAAATATAAACGTATAGACTCATTTATTACAAATCTAATATGAAAAATTAGTTATATTTATGTGATTTTAGAAAAGTGTGATAATGATTATTAAATAAAGAAGGAATATGTATATAATATTTACAAGGAAAGGAGTTCATCGCAGGTGATATGAAAAATACAAACATGAGTGGGCGCGTGCTGTTCTCAGTGCTCCACGAATCGTGAGTCACTTTTCGAAGGGCAACAGACAATGAAGGAAACCAATCGCTTATTTGGCACCACATAGCGTTGATATAGACAACAAAGTATAATTAGAAGAAGTAGCTCTCCATGTTCCCAAAATCATAGGTTGAACGCATTTGCCGCGCTCAGTGCGGTGATTTTTTTAAACACACCATCTACAGCTAACATTATTGGGACTGTACGCGCGAGAGTAGCTCTCCCTGACTTCTAAAAGTGTGACATTGTAACTTGATTTTAGTGAAATTCTCACCCCCTCGACCCTAAAGGTATCCCGGTGCAAAACTGGTGGCACAGAAATCTCCCGATAACGGGATGTCTAGAAAACACGGGAGCTCCATCATACCTAATTACACCATGATACATTTAAAAAAAAACGAAGTTTTGGTGGATGAAGGAAGTGTGTCGCTAATTTTGCCACGCGTGTCATGGTACGATAGCGAGGATAGCGAATCTGGTATAAAAAGATTCTGGCACGAATCAAGGTTCTAGTATGAACAAATTAAGCTGTCAAATGGCATAATTGTCAAAAACGTGTTAGTTCATGGTATGATATTTTTCGATGGTAATTTTAAAGAAGATAACATAAAGGATAGGTTGTAATGAAATTCAAAGCATGTTCTCTTCTTTTTTTGTAAAACTAGTATTTCACCAATGTATAATAAATTAAATAACTCTATTTTAATACTTTTGTCAATAATATTAATGAAAAATATCTTAAGACTGGGGTACACACCTGAATTGATACGCGTCTTTGGGGTTACATGAAAGAAAAATGTTGAATACAACTTCTCTAAAAATACTATTCGCGGTTATAATACTTCTTAGAAAGACATTGCATATTGAACCAACCACACTATTGTCATTATAAGCAGCAAATTTACTCTTCTCTTTCCTCTTGTTAGTCTCATGGCTGTTTTCCCATTTTCCCAGTTCTGTAATGTAATGTGAATACAGTGGAATCCCTCAAATACGAACACATTGGGAATTATTTATTTTCAAAAAAACGTGTCGCGCAAAATATTCATAGAAGTGGATACCAAGTAATTTCATTGGACAGTGACTGGTTGGTAAGTAAGTACCTTGTAAGTAAACACAACTTAACTTTGAGATCATTACGAAAGACCAAGTTCTGTACTATCTATTCATGAGTGAGCTCTGGACTCTGACAGCAGAAATTCCCAGTGAAGAGAAATTTGCAAAAGAACTCCGTGGTTCTCGATGTCTCCTAGTAATCGACGAGGTTGAATGCTTCAATCGACAGATACTTATCGATAGGAGCATAAAACAAGCGCTGTCACACACTCTTCCTCGCGTTTCCGTTCACGCTGATTCAATCGCATCAGCTCCAACAACCTTCTTTAAGTCTCAAGTGTTTATCTTCTACGAACCTGTGGTGTCATTTCATTGATTTGTCTTATTCCTAGTATAAAAGAAAATATGAAAATGTCCTAAAAGTTGAAGATTTGTCGAAACCTTAAATTAATTTAGGATATGAACACATCTTAGTACGAAAAAAATCCGATTCGAATTTATTCTCTTGTAGATAGGTAAACGTCTCCGATTGCAGTAATCCAACTGATCATGCGCATATATTAAATCTATTTTTAAAGTGATTTTAGGTTTTTACAAATAAAGTAAAACCTTAAAAATTAATTGAAGTTGGGACTGGACGTTTGTATTTTTCTTCCATCCCCTTCTTTTCTCCTTTCTTTCTTTTTTATTTTTCTTTCTTTCTTTTTCAAAAAAAATTCTTTCTTACTTTCTTTCTTGAAAAAATCATTTGTTCGTTATTCGTTAAAAAATGGTTATTCTAATAGTTGTAATTTGAGAATTTCTGCTTCTTCTTCTGACTACTAAAAACTTCCTACTTTATTGACTACTAAAAACTTACTGTATGGACTATTTTCCCTCATTATTTCAGTTACCTAATTATTTCTTGTAGTTCTTTCATAGAAGTCATCTTCGAAAAACCTTGTGGTAGTGTTTGGTTTTTTTGTGTAAAGTAATTAAATATGTACCCCATTCTCTTTACGATGATTGCATACAACTATGATACGACCAGTGTAATATTCGAAAATAATACAATTTCCTTTCATCTTAGTTTTAAGAATGCACTTTTTCACCAATTTTTTCCCAACGTTCACAAGATTCCACTGCTAACAGAATTTGAATTTGTTTCAGTGTGTTAAACACGTTCAATGTGCAGCCAAAAATAGAATTATCTCATGTTCCCGAAATGTTTATTCCGTATACGATATCGGGAACTAATTTTAAATTCAACATTTCATTGACGGGATGGGGGCTATGTCCGAAACGATCATTGAACATTCAATTAGTCTTTTTCTTTATGTTTTCTCAAACTCACTATAATACACAGAAGCACGTGGAAGCATGAGAAAGTTTATTCCCTTTTACCTTGCTTAACTTTTTTTCTTGTTTGATCATCACCCACCCAATTTTCGAAAGCATTATTTTGTAGATGCATACAAAAGTAGAAGAGAGAAAATGCATCCTTGTTTTACTCTTATATCTACTGTACTGTAATCACTATACACTAAACTTTTGTTATTTTTTAATGAACTAATATAATTGTAACCTCTACTGTATAGTTAATTAATTTTTTAATGTATTCTGTAAGTATGTTTGCTTTTTCCGTCAACCATACATTTCTGAGTTATTTTGCCTTAAAAATAACATGATTTGAAAGAAATCCAATTATCCGGATATTTGATTATCCAGACCGGGTCAAGTCCCAATTTATCAGGATACTTCGAGTCACATGAATGTTGAGTGATTTTTAAATTAACTAGATTTTTGTTTTTTTATAAAATAGTATACTTTAAAATGTGTTTCATTGGTTAAGTTTCATGGCTACTTGAGAAATTTGATGACTTTGGAATTCGTAAATAATTAGAATCACGTTTATTTTTATAACGATTGTTTGCTGCAACACTTGTATAGATTATTTAACATTCTTCCAGTAATATAATTTTTTAAATCAATATTGAATTAAAATCCACATTACTGAAGTGTTTTTACAATTGACTGAATTTTCTTTTTCTTTATGATCTTAATTATATTGAAGGGTTTTAAAGGTATATGATTTCAAAGTGAGTGCAATAGTTTTGCACCACTAGATTAATAAATGCATCGAAATCCAATTAATCCTTTCACAAGAGAGGTTAAAAGTATTTGGGCTAATTCATAGAAAAATGTATCATTGTGGTTCTTGGATTCACAAGATTACCAGTAGTAAACAATAATACAACTTTGTTATCAGCTCTTGTCTTCTTCATATTGCCTTTAGTAATCACTTCTTTTATTTTAGTAAAAACTCTTCTGAGCTATAATTTCTGCAACTGGTGTCATTTGCGAAGCACTAGAAGAGTATATTACAAGATTACAATGTAATAACGGAAATGCAGAAATTAGTAATCTTACAAACAAATCATGTAACAAGGAGATTTCTTAGTTTTGACTAAATTTTACTTAGAACTTATAGAAGCCCACCCCAACTACTTGTTTTACAGAAAAAGTACAACAACAACACTATAATAATACAGTGTTTGTATTAATGATACGACTCGAACTTTTCATTCGAAATTTCTTAACGTGTATATTGAACGCATCTTTTTGCGATTTTGAACGCATCTTTTTGATTTGTGCATTTTAATCATGTGATAATTGATTTAAACTTCTTGAAATAGTTTCGATTTTATGTTTTGCTTTTTGTATTCAACCATTGTTGTGCTCGAAATTGCTCCATATTTATCACTGATATCATTGACGATATAAATAAGCCTAAAATTATGGACAGGAGAGATTCTCAAGTGATATTGCTCTCAGTTTCAGTGTGTTAAACATGTTAATTTCAGAAAATTATTCCATTTCTTTTCTTTCAGTTTTCCCCAAAAAATATTGAATGAAAGGTGAGATAGTGGAAAGGGGAGCATAAATGTTTTGCATGAAAAATAGTAATGTGCTCAGCAATCCCCCTTTCCAATTATTGGACATGTTTCGTAAGATAGAGGCTGAAGTTAGATGTTTTCATATAGTTTCCAAAATCTAGTCTGCAGTGCTTATCAGTAAACTGGGAAAAGAAAGCATGTACGCGCTAGGAGACAAAATCGCACTGAAGCACGATGTTATCCTACGTGAGTTCAGGTCATTTCTTTCGAAAAAAAATGCGACAATAAAAAGAGACTGGAAGAGGAGTTACGAATTCATGGTTCGTGATCAAGTACGTCCTTCCTCGTATTACAAAGAAATGAATATCAGTCCCTTGACTATTACTTCATATGTATTCTTTTCTGATAGTTGAAACTTTTAATCTTTATGTAACAAATTAATACGATCCATGATTTTTATATAATATTTTTATAATGTTATATTTATATAATATTTTTATTGTTTTAATTACCATCCCGGATTTGTGTCGCATACGTAAATTTTCACACATGTTAAAAGTAATTCAGTTTTCTGTAAAGAATAAATGAGTTTCTTACTATTTTAAATGTGGCTCGTGAGATGTATAATGGAGTTCTGAGGACAAAATTAATACCCGAATAAAATTTATAGATATTCTAGTTTATACTTGAATAGTAAAGCACTCAGAACACAGCTAAGCATGTCGAAATTTAGTTTGTGGGTTCTCGAAGCAAAGCCAATACAAAGAGAAACTGATTTAAGTAAAAGAAAAGAAGAGTGTGTTTGATACATGTTGATGAAACATATACTTTGAAAATGTATAATGAAAGAATCATCGCTGTTATAGAGACCACGTTTTAATATTTACCATTCATTGAACTATATAACTCGTTTCGTGTCATAATAACTAAGAATTGTTTATTCTTTCACAATATGATTCAACACTTTTATTGATAAATTAATTCGACATAAAAGATCAGAAAGGTGGAAACTATTCGACGTACAAAAAGACATCGTATCTGAAAAACTATTCTTCGCTGTGAATAGAATAGCGACCGAAGTACAGTCGCGCAATGAAACTGTTTATACGCTGAACATGTTCTTCGAGGTTACAGCACACCGAGTCCCAGTGAAAGTAGTGTTGTACTCACAAGGCGATTTCAGTTTCTTTACGGAGATCGAACCATCAGATGATAATAAAGTGTTCTAAGAAAGGCTGTTTCCAGTATTCAAATGTGCAATTCCTAGGATTTTTTTATAAAAGCATGTGTATTTTAGTTATGTTACTAATCCTGAGTTCTAGTAACTGAAATTCTGGATACTTCGATTGTACGTACGTACATAGTTCAGTACAAATTTAATTTATTGAATCTATTATTTTAATGCGTTAATTTAAACATCTTTCGTTTTATTTACAATAGTAATTTTATGTTAGCATTATTTATATTTATGATTGTAATTTAATTTTCGTATAGATACTCAATCTTGGAACAGTTGTGTTCATTATATATAGATATAAAACCTCAAACAGGATTTTCCTTCGTTGTTTCTTTGGTTTCTTCAATCGGCATAGATGACAGTCTTTTGTTTGCTTATGAAGAGAAAATTATATTCCTCAAGAGTATTCATCCGCAGTATTTTTCTATTTTATGATTATAAACTATTATTATTATTGCTATACGAA
Source organism: Laupala kohalensis (assembly GCA_002313205.1). Taxonomy (NCBI): domain Eukaryota; kingdom Metazoa; phylum Arthropoda; class Insecta; order Orthoptera; family Trigonidiidae; genus Laupala; species Laupala kohalensis. Next base: position 239,782 of record NNCF01127799.1, read on the forward strand.
CCGTATTCTTTATGCCGTTATTCTAGGTACGTACGAAAGAAAATTAAAATGACAACAACACTCGTATGACTTGTGAAAATCGTACTGTGATTATTTGTATTTTAATATGGCATTCATATCGTTATGTAAATGAAAGTGTAGCAATTATTCGCATGGACGATGGAAATCAATCTCACAACTTAAAGATTTCAAAGAGGTTAACGCAGCTAGATATTATTGTATTACGAAATTTATTATCAATGTTGGTATCATAAAAATATTCTTAACTCAATACTAGTTAAGAAGTGAAATTTTGTTGAACAAAAATTGTCTAAATAACAAAAGAATGTTTTAATATCACTGTTGTTTCATCGTGAATGAGAAAATATTTTCTTAGTTCAAAAATTCCTTTTGATATTTGATGAATTTCTATGTTTGTGACTTTTCTGGAAAAGGAAGAAATGTTTATGAAGCAATGTTTCCGTAAAAACCGAGAACCGGGAGAGATAAAAAGAACCATATTTTTCTAAGTCCCCATATATTTCCTCACGAAGCAAACTACTTCTAAAATAATTCAAATTATTCGTTTAAAAAGTCTTTCTTTTGTTGTAAGATGACACGTAATCAAAATCTTCGAACAGAAGTGCTGTTCATAAAAATAAAAGTAGCGTTTAAGTTCTTTTCATTTTAATGGTAAATCAGAAATCAGTACATCAGTGATTTCCAAAGTAACCTAAAATTTTTTAGGTTACAATAAGATGGACGCTGTGGAGATAGCATTATTTTTCAAACTCTGGAAAACCTTAAGGATATTCATTTTTTGTGTTACATTAATTACCATATTCTTCAATAAAATATATTTTTTTATTATGGTAAAGTCAGACGAGGTATACAATTTGGATGAAAAAAACAAAAACTAATTGATAACAGTTTTTGAAGTTTTGATATTGCCGTTTTGGGAATCGTCCTTTTCCTGATTATTTTTCAATAACTGTATCCTCCGAGTTTCTTCCACTTCTCGACGATGCACAAGCTTGCATTGTAATATTTTGCGTAGCAGTGCCTGTTCTTTTTTAATTTTTTGTAAACATACAGTGTCATTGGCTTCTACATTCTTATCTTTCGTAAGCGCTTCACTATTATTTCTCGAAAAAATGGCTACTTCGGACGGCTTGCTAGCGAGAATCACCCTACCTAATGTATAAGCGTGGTGAAAGCACCAAGATCTGTCAATCGGTGAAAACTCGATTAGTTCTACACGCTCAGCACCTGTAGACGACCTAAATCCAATTAAATGTTTAGTGTACCCTTGAGATATATGGTGTTAAAGAGGATCTGGTGAGGGGTCGCTTTCCATTTGGCATGTATTTTTTGTGAACATCCAAGCGCAATACACCACTGTCTAAAATGTTTGTCGCTGTCAAGTAATTATGGCAAATGAATTGTTCGATTCTTCTTTCATCTTCTTGATCAAATTTTTCTTCAGAACCAAGTGATGCCAAAACATATAGAATGTGGAATGCTTTCCAAAATGATAGTTTTCCTTTATTCTTGAACGACGCGATCAGCCTGAAAGTTCATGAAACCCATTGATGCTTTAACTTTTGCCGGACCTACACTGAAATAAACAAAATTTATATCAATAACTCGTCGTCTTGCTTCAACTCTTGTAACAAACCTATCTTTAGGGAAAAGCTGTCACTACCAAAGCAAAACGATAAAAATATAAGTATCTGGGGAATACATGTGAAAGATACTAGAATGAAGAGAGATGTTCACTGAGTGAAGGATGATTTTCATATCTACCTCTTCGGGTGTGTTATGCTGTTTTCCTACGTCACGAAACAGCTTCCCTATTGTACACTAGTGATAACAAAAAAGGGTCTATTTATTTTTCTAAGTCCTACGAACTGACCAGTTTTGGATCTGTTAGGTTTGCAACGCCTCTCCCCTCCTGCTTCCCCTTCGACAGGGGAAGTTTCGTTCGACCAATCGTAGGTCTATTTGAAACGGCTCCCATATTTGGAAGACATCGTACGGTGGGTAAATCGTAACAAGATAAAATGTTTCATTACACCGCTATTAAAGAAATATTTTGTTTTTTTTAATATACACATTTTGGACTTCTATAACAAAAATATTCCGTATATTATTGACTTCAATAAACTTTACCATTCTCTATATTTAAACGACATCTCGAGATTCGTTGTCTGGCAAGGTCTTCATAGGCAATGTAAAAGATATTACAGTTTCTGTAAAAAACGTTTGCGTAATACTGTGATAAAATATAGTTTTTAACAGAATTAGAATATAATTGCAAGATATCGTATGGAATTGGTATAATTCGAATCACAAATTACTTATAAATATTCCTATAATTTCTTATATTTATACAGTGAAGTAAAAGAATCAAATCTCATTGCCTACAAGTGATGTGTATTGTCGAAAGTAATTTCACATAATTTGCGATTCTCTTAAGTTTTTCATATATGTGAAAAGGAATTAAATAAATATAGAAAACGTTTGTCTAAAATATGAACTAATAACACAAAAGTTTAATTTTTAATAGATTTGTAAGTTACATAAGTAAATGGAGATAATATAATTAATTGAGTTGAGAGTGCAATTACAATTAAAAATATTTCATATCTCCATTTACTTATGTAACTTACAAATCTATTAAATCCTAAACCGCACGGTATGGAAACAGGCAATTCAAGAAAAGAAGAATGTCATTCATTGTCAAATCGACTAATACACGCAGACTTGAGTGGCTATTTATTTGTTCGAATTTTTCAACAGACATTTTACCTCCTCCATTAAGAGTGTAATTGACTAAGAACAGTAAACCACTGCTATGATTGTTCTGTCAGCACAAAGTGGGTTCGAATCCCAGTGACACTTGTAAACTGATTTTTGAAAATGGTTTATACCACAATTCAGCTCGTAATATGTTTGGGAGCTTTAGTGAACGAAACCTTAATTCATGCTCTCACATTGCTTAGGAAAATCTTAAAACATGCGCTGAGCAATTGTTAATTCGACAACGTAGCATTACGACAAAGTTCATCTGCCGACGAGACGACAAAGTTTCTATAAAATAATTTCTATTCATGTTCTCTTCAAGTTTCGATATTTTAGTTTCTTCATGTGTAAATGAAAGTGTTCAATGATATATTTTACGAGGAATTTAGAAAAGTTCTTCAAAATTTCAATAAACATGTGCAAAAAAATTTTATATTGAATTTAAAAGCAAATAATTTATATTTAAAGAAAACGATACTAAAACAAATTCACGTGTTCGTAATTATACCTTAAGTATGAAAACTTTATTTTAATAAAAATATTGACTATAAAACGGGTCTAGTATATATCCAAACCATATTTTCAATAAATATTTATTCATATAGCTTCTAAATTTACAATATTATACATTTGGAGAACAATATTTACTAAAGAAAAAGGTATATGCTCTATTAATTTAAACTAACAGTTTTCGTAGCAATAAAATAGCAATCGCATCGTCCAATTTTACTAAGCTCCATAAACTCAAATTCCCCCTCTACAGAGTAACACGNTTTCAAACCTTTCTTCTTATAGTCGTAGATGAAAGAAATAATTTCAACCAGGAATACCTAGTTTTTACGAAGGTTATTTACACTTTCGCTTTACTTAAACGCAAAGGCTACTTCATTTGAAGGTCAAAGTATACTTTTGAAAAATATTCAAAAACTGTTCCAACTATATAATTTTCTTAAATATACTGTATTCATTGTGTAATTAGAATATGTTTAATCCGCATTATCGCTAAAGTTTGGAATAGATGCAGTGAAATGATTTCCACTCACATCGCGTACTTCTTCCTTTACCAATGGTGAGAATCCAAAGAGTGTGTTTGTAGATATGTCATTTTAATGTTATTTTTAAAGGAGAATAGTAGATAGTGTGCATCTCATGTTTCTCATTGTATTTGGAATCTTCCACCCACACGAACGTCCTTAGTCGCGAATTCACATCCAATCACGGTGTATCATTTCGCGGTGTTTTTAGGTGTGCACTACTTCATTTGCTGAACTTTCTTGCTACATTTTGCTTAGCTCCGTTTTTTATTTTTCCATTATTTTGATGGAAATGAGTGATACCATTTTGTTTATTTTTAACTATTGTTTTGAGTTCAGTGCTATATCAGTTGCAAATGTAGAAATAGTATTGTAAATATTATATTTTGCACTTTCAGAATTCTTTGTCAAGAAAGATAAGTAGAGTAACGAAATAGCATTAAAAAATTCAAAACACTCAGACGCAAGGGTATTGAAGAAGTATTACATATTTAAACAAAATTATTAATAGATGCAATTAACGTTCTTTAATTGAACTATGAAATTTAAAGGAAGAGAAAGAGAGAAGTAGGAACAAAGAAAGAAAACAAGAATCTGTGGTTGTATTTTACAATTTCATTTGAATAAATTAATGGAAGAGATTTCAGTTTTAGTTATATTTGTTGTAATATAAAACACGTTTTTTGCAATATTAATTTCGGATTACGATTTTATATGCTGCACGATTACAACCAGTGTTATATTTTAGATCATTATATTATTAGAACATGTAATTTATTTGTTCCTTAAGTAGTTTTATATTATTTATAACTCGAGAGTGTTATTAGTTCATATTTTAGACAAACGTTTTCTATATTTATTTAATTCCTTTTCACATATATGAAAAACTTAAGAGAATCGCAAATTATGTGAAATTACTTTCGACAATACACATCACTTGTAGGCAATGAGATTTGATTTTTTTACTTCACTGTATAAATATAAGAAATTATAGGAATATTTATAAGTAATTTGTGATTCGAATTATACCAATTCCATACGATATCTTGCAATTATATTCAAATTCTGTTAAAAACTATATTTTATCACAGTATTACGCAAACGTTTTTTACAGAAACTGTAATATCTTTTACATTGCCTATGAAGACCTTGCCAGACAACGAATCTCGAGATGTCGTTTAAATATAGAGAATGGTAAAGTTTATTGAAGTCAATAATATACGGAATATTTTTGTTATAGAAGTCCAAAATGTGTATATTAAAAAAAACAAAATGTTTCTTTAATAGTGGTGTAATGAAACATTTTATCTTGTTACGATTTACCCACCGTACGATGTCTTCCAAATATGGGAGCCGTTTCAAATAGACCTACGATTGGTCGAACGAAACTTCCCCTGTCGAAGGGGAAGCAGGAGGGGAGAGGTGTTGCAAACTTAACAGATCCAAAACTGGTCAGAACGTTGGACTTAGAAAAATAAATGGACCCTTTTTTTATCAGTAGTGTATATACATAGATGACTGAAAAAATACTTCAGACAGTTAAATCTGATGAATTAATGATCAATTAATGTGCTGAAATTTACATGCCCCTCTCATGTGTTGAATAATCTGTTACCCTCCAATGAGGGTATCACTCAATTAAGATGCAACCTCCATGCTATGATTATAAATCATATCAGCTTGATGACTTGAATATCTAAATCCGGGGTTATTTTATTTCTTGACAGTGCAATCAAATTTTTTACCAGTTTTATACTATTCAAATTAGTATGCATTGTTCTTTTTTTGAGGGAGGAATCATTGAAAGGAGGCAACGATATAAGGTGAAAAATACTGATAAGTAATGAAGTTACTATTTCTCATCGAGTGTCAAATTTAATCTCTCCATGAGCTTTTATAATATGTCCTTTGTCGTTGTTCTGCTCATGAAAGTAACATGTGCGCGGAGAACCTGGGACCGACTTCGATCCCCGGTAGCAGGTGTTGAAACGGAGAACATACCTTCTTCCGGATATTGTGTCCTCACATCTGCTCTTCCCCTACGACCACCTGCAGGGCCACTCCGTTACTTGAATTATTAATATTGATAGAAATGTCAGTGATACAATTTTCAAATCTCCTTTTTGCTTAGTTTTCCACATAATAGTATTTTTATTTCATGGACGTTTTATGATTACTATAGTCACAGAAATTAAATGTTTGTACCAAATAGTCCCGAATCGTAGTAAAAGATATCACTGTGGCTTGTATCACTTTTCTTTTTGGGAAAAGTATGCTGGTTTTAATTTAAGGTAGATATCACTATGTTGTGCCCTCCGGAAGGAAACTCAGTTGTGATAATTCACATATTGACGAACCTTATCCTAAGTAATAAAGAAATGAGGACGTTTGGAGCTCATACATAAAGTAAAGTAAAACAAAAAATAAAACTATACAGGGGACAAAGTGTTTTATTAGGTCTATGTGAATTCACTTGCCCATATTTACATGCCTATATTTATTCACTTACCACCCGATCATAAAACAACGCAACGCTTGTATTAATTAATTATCTAACACAGTGAAAGTTGCCAAAATAAAATGAAAATATTATATCCACTTCTTACATATATGTATTATTTTGTAATCATCTTAGAGTTTAGTGTTCTTTTGTTTGTTTCACGCTTTTCATTAAGGTTCCGAAAGCGGCCTATCTATTTTCATATTGTACTTTTATTTTGTGGAATGTACTTCGTAGTACGTAAAATGCATCGAGATAAGTGATACAATACACTGTACATATCAAATTACTTTGAGACACAGGCGGGACGCTTAGTGCCCTTTCCAGCGCGAGTTTCTCCCACACTGTTCTTAATTTTCTACATATAAATCGACACGCGCTGTCTCCACTTCTGTTCTCAGTAGTGCCACGTGCAAATCTTCCCTTTCCATACAGACGACCCCTCTCTTATTATTATTATAATATCTCTTATTATTATAATATCTCTTATTATTATAATAATATCTCTTATTATTATAATAATATCTCTTATTATTATAATAATATAACCTTATGGGCACGTGTAACCCCCACTCAACAAGAGGAATGTCATCTTCAATTGTGTCGTGCGCAATATCCTTGTCTGCCAGGTTCGCTCTATAACGCTCTATAAATAGTAATGTTTTTTAACAATTGGAAAGAGTGCAAACTCTTGAGTAGAGAGCAGAACAACGAGAACGCAGTGTTGAAGTCGCACAATTGGTGCCACTGGTTCTCGTGCAACATTGTCCCGAGCTTGGGACCAACCAGCTGCCATCAGCCACGAGCCAACTTGGCGATGCTGCTGTTGACGATGTTAGAACCTCGACATGTTGACGGACTTTGCCGTACTCGAGACTTCGGTCTCGCTGGTCCTTCAGACCCGTGAAGTTACATGGTAGTTATGACTACTTGTTGAAAGATTAATTGCTTGCCCAGATATCGGCCTCTGTTTAAAGAGTGATTGCTTGCCCAGCTTTGGTCCCTTATTGAATGATTATAAATTTTAAATTTTTTATTCATTAAAAATCATTAAGAACTTGTTCATATATTTTGTGTAACCTAGCACCAAGACCCGGATAGGGATCTACCTCTGCCAAGCGAGTTCCTTTATTCACACCTATCTGTATCATCTGAGCTACCCCGTACCCACCATGGGGGTTAAAACCACCCCTATGTGATAATATTACATGGACAAAACGTCTGTATACTTATGTTCGAGGATTAATTTTCTATTTCAGTTTATATCCTTACGTTATAACTGCTTACCACCATCACTTAACCCGTACATAATTCAGTTTTTTAATCAATGACATCTAGATGTAACATAGCTTGGATAAAATCAATGAACATTATTTGATGTGTTGTAACGCATTTTCAGTTCAACGTGTCCCGGTCGTTGGACGGGCAAGCGGCGGCTGCAGCGGCTGCGGCGGCGGCGGGGGCCTCTCCGGGGGCCGTAAGTGCGGCGGCGGCGGCGGCTGCAGCGGCGGCCGCGCTAGACCATGTGTTTCCCGGTGGTGGGCACCATTCGTCGGGGGCGGGCGGGGGCGGNCGCCCCAACTGCGGCAGCTGCATCTTTACGCCACAAGGAGGAGGATGGGCCACCGGCCAGAGGTTCCGTCGATGGTGAGGATACTTAATATCTGTAATGATGGATGTGCCGAACGATTAAGATTTTTGAACTTTGAAGAGTTTTCTGCGGAAACATATGTACAGTCGTCACCAGTTGTCCGATCAAAGCGATCTTCTCCTTTGTGTCGATGGACCTAGGATAGAATTCTGATGCAACATTTTTCTCAGTTTTCTCGTCCGGTTATGGTGCGTGGACATTTATTTAATACTACTATTACTTGAAAAGACGTTTATGGTTATAGCTGTACCTTAAATTATGAAGAATATTTGCAAGATAAATGATAAAAAATCTTAGCGGAAACTCATTACTACGGATTATTTTATAACGGACTTTGCTTCTAACGTACAGTGTAAAAATTATATCGTTAATACAGGATGATTATTATCTGAAAATGTGTTTCCATATTATGAACTTTCAGTCTCCTACGTTAATTATTTACAGAATTACTAAAAAGACAGAAAAATACAAACCCCCCAAAAATAAAATATTTTTTTAATTGAAAAGAAAAAAAATAGAAAGGTTTTTACCACAAGTATTCGTTTTAATGAAAATATTATGTCTGATGAATGGAATCGGAAACAGATGACGGATAAATAATCCCCATTCTTTCTCCCCGTTTCAAGTGTTTTAAAAATATCTCCACCTTGACAGATGTGTTTTCCAGTAAACACAGGTAGCGCACTGGCGACTTTATCATGGGTCACCATAGAAAGTTTTGTTTAAGCGGAGATGTTGTTGAAAAAATTCTTTCTCTTAATATCACGAACGAGTCTGAGTTCATTTACACTTCTTTGAAGATAAAGAGCAGTATCAGATAAAGTCAAGTAAGTTCAATCACTCGTTTATATTCCCAATGGGTTTCCAACACCTTGGAAGAAATTTTTCAAAAAATATTAGGCTATATTATAATTAAGGCATCGGAGTATATTATAGTTCACCTAAGCTTTGGGAATTTTTCCTGTCTCCATTTTGGCAACTTTTGGAAATACAACCACGTGACGGGCTAAACTACCTATGTGAAAGAAAAATAATCTACCATTCTTTTTCCAATTATTTTCCAGTACGGTAATATTGGTTTTCGAAACCCTTACCTCCAGGCTAAAATAGCGTCACCTTTTATTTACAATTAGATGAATGATACTGACATTCTATTGAACAATTAGAAAAACGATACAAAAGTAAGTAGAGAGTACTAGTAGAGTACCCTTGTTTTTCAGATTTAATAATTCGGGAATAATGTAAACGGTTGATAGATTTCTTTCGAACATCGGTGTTGTTGATAAAAAACCGAAGATAAAAAAGAACATAATTGCGTAGTGTGCACGTCAATCATTCTCAGACTAAACCTTTTTTAATGTTATATTGAATAGAAAGAAACGTTTTCGACAAGTTAATGTCCATAGAAGCCAATTGTCAACATTTCGAAAAATAGTCTATTTAACAAAATTCTGTTCAATTCTATGCAAAAACGTCACACCTTTATTTCACGACTTATTTAGAAACGGCATGGATAAAGTAAATTAAAATTATAAACTATTATAATTTACTAGAGAGAAAAATTCAGACCCACCTATCTCTTTCATTAAGGTGACTAGAAAACACCCTACTCTTTAATGAGCGACCAAGTCCATGGGATCGCTCGGACTGTGGAGTTTCCCACATGTTATCACTCATGTGTCCTTGCTGAAGTAAAGATGAGCGGCATCAGCCGGTTTTCAAGTACATCAATACACAATCTTTTTATAGATATTGTTTGTTAGCTCCACACGAGGGTTACAATAGTTAATTCGAACATTTATTAATTATAAAAGACAACACATTAACGATTCGACAACGATGTAATACCGCACCTATTTAAGGAATGAAAAAATAAGTTTTTCAATTTAGTTTTGAAGACATATCGAGACTTGATAGTCAGAAGTACCATGTTTCATAATTTGGAACCTTAGTATTCTGCAAAAACTATAATAATTATATGTTTTCAAACTTCCTTTCTTCCTTCCAAACGGGATAAAACACCGTGACTCCTCTAAACTGTCAGTTTGAATATTGCGAAGACATCGATTTTTAATACTATGGAAATTACATTTTGGTGTTTCGAGCACTCTCAAGTAATCTGCTTACAATTATATTATTAACAAAAAAACAGTTTCAATTTATTTTATTCAGTGAGTGTAGCCCCGAATCTCAAGTAAGGTGTCGTAAAGACTAATTTTAACATTTTATTCCATATGTTTCATGGTGCCCCGCTGCATCTGCGAAAGGAATGAGTTCGTAAATGTTTTTCTGGAAGGAAGGAGCTCGATATCTATAAATTTGCAACTGTACGGAACAGAAGTTATTGACAATACCTTCTTGAATAGTAGTTCGTTGTACTCGCTCTACATCTCTCGCTCTGCACGATTTTCTGGTGAGAGCGCCAAGAAATAACCATGATAAATTCTTTCCAGTTAAGTATGTAGTTCGTTTGACGAACCCTAAAACCCAAAGAAAATGTAGTTCGTTAAAGAAACTGAGACTTTTTGCATGTGCCTCTCAACGTAACATTGTTTGACTTGAAAAAGACATAAATGAAAGATTGTATGATGGTATAGGGCACCATATGGCAAATCTCTCAATATAAAATTATATTACGGCAACTTGTAATAGTATTCCAAGATGGCAAATTTCAAATCAGTGAGTTAGTTTTCTTAAAAACAAACACCTGGTATCCTCCTTAAGAATATTGAAAAATATATTAAAACGAAGGGTCAAGGATACTTATGAACAGTTCTTACCAACGTTAACAGCCAGGTGGAAATTGCGACAGGAGGTTCGGGTTCGAGTCCCGGTCCATCGCAATTTCCACCTGGCTGTTGACGTTGCAAACACTCCTCCACGAGTAGGTACTCGGAAGTTGTGAGTTAGAAAGTTCTTACCAATACTACCAAACCGCCAATATTAGTGAAGATTTCAAAGGAGATTTAAGGAGGATATTCAAACAAAAACCTGAGCATGAAGATACTCATTTATATTGATATAAATGGACACAATGTTTGATCGAATTATATAGTATTTCTACACTTCAGAGAAAGGACAGTTAAAGAATTCCACCCCTTTTGGGTCCATCAACACCTGAATCTGACCATAATCAACCGTCAGCATGGTCCCCATCGAAAATTTCACCGTCCCCTCCCCAATGCGAATGGCTATCGTAACCTTCGTCGCCTGAAGTCCAATCACCCGTGGCGTGTGAGATTGTCATTTGCAGCATTCACTTCTTTTTGTTTGCGAAGCCGTGACGAGCTTTCGCGAATAGGACATTCCCTCATGACGAGATGGCGGCCGGCATACCCAGCGCTCCATTAGGCTTGGAAGTGAGTGCGACAAGCCGACGTGTGCGCATTGGTGCGCTAGGCGCATTCGAATTCGCGCTCGTGGCGATTTTTGCACCTGCGATTATCATCCGCGACGCTAGAGTACGTTTTTAATAGAAGAACCATTAAAGCCTATTAACATCACATGACCAAATCTAATGTCGTCGTGTTCTTTCGTTAATGAGCTCGTTCTGTATTGTTGCCACGAGGATTGCTGAGATTGCGAGAGAAACGATTGCTTTTTTTGGAATGGTCGTATTTTAAACATGATGCAAAAATGTCAACTTTGTTTCATTGAGATTCAACGAAGTCGACGCATTCAGAAGATAAGACAAAGGAATTTTACGAGCATGTTTTAGTACTTCGAATCATTTTATGAAATCGATAATTTATGAGTTAACACGTAGCCGAAAACCAATTTTTCTCATTGTCAATTTTCGAAACAACTCTTTGTATTTTTAAAATTCATCTGCCTTGTGAAACTATACTTTGATAATATCAAGAAGATTTCAGTCTAAATGTTGGTCCTTAAGATTTCCACGGCGTTGCAGATTTGTCCACATCTTCCCTCTTCTTTCTCCTCTTTCGTTCTTTCCTTTCTTTCATTTTAAATTTCAATCTTTAACATTCTTTGTTAGTGAGTGACCGTGAACCGGTCTCCTTTTCTTTTGTTTAATCTCACCTCGATTCATTTTATATAGTCCACTCTCAAATTAACTTGTGCCACTGTTACTAGATTTCATCAAATAAAAAATATACTGTATCTTAATTTTGCTAACTTCACTATGCATTTTCTTTCACCAAATTTATTTTTTAATGTTTTTACATTGATATGGGTGTTCAACGAAAAGAAAAACATGAAATTCAAAAAGTTCGATTGTATCGAAGTTCCTTAGCGCAATTGTGTGGATGGATATTAGATTCGAAGACAACAGGACTCATGTATATCCTAAAAAGAACTTTTTCATTCTTGCCTTTTAGTTAAATACTCTACCATACACAATATTTCTTCCGGTTGCTAAATATGATTGTATTGTTTTTAAATGTATTTTGCCGAAATTTCCTTTAGAATCCGTTTTGTATATAATCATATCTCACTTTTAACCCACTTATCGAAATAAACAGTAAAATATGTTACTAGAAATACAATACACAAAACCAATATTTCAAGTTGTCATTATGTTGCCTTTTCAGTTGTCGTCAAGTCATGTTTCGTTTTCTAAATTCGAACTAGTCATTTAAAGATATATAACCCCATGATCGTGTGGTATGAACATATGGCACAGAGATGGAAGTAATGGTAATCTTTCCCGAGTCTCTATTTATTGTAAGAAATTTATCATTTAAAACTTTATTGGGAGAAACGAACCAAAATGACCGATATTAAGATTGATTGCTTCTGGTAAAAAAATTGAAAATGCATTCCTTAAAGTATTTTTGTTTCCATTCTCGTCGCCCACTTTTGTATCAATGGTTTGAAAACCTTTTTCAATTACATTAAGTTGCATAAATAAACTCAGAACTTCCTTCAACGCTCGTGGTGCACAGATCTGTTCTGTGTAACTTGCTTTTGTCTTCTCGGGGAAAACACTCCATTCCGGATGAAAACGTATCTGATACGAAAAAAATTATGAGTTGCTCTTTTTGAAATACGCAGTACAGGATTAGTTTTGAAGTGCTTTTGCGTGGAAGTATACCTCGTCTTGGTAATATTTATTTTATAAATATGAAGATTTATGATAGTTTTTCGTCGTATACTGGAAGACACCAAACAGTATCTTCAACATGATGGTAAATGACGTGCACTTTCATACCTGTTGATGGAATGGAAAAGGAGGGATGGAGAATAATTGTGCTGCTTGGGGAATTGCATGATAATACAATGCCCTTTGTGGCACCATTATTATTGTGGTATGGTCCTCTGACACTCGAATGAAAATTGTTCACAAAAATATTTATAATAATCATATTTTTATACTAGTACTGGAAGATGTAGAACATGTTTTATGGGACTGCCTTATGTATAGACCAGAAAGAGCAATGTGAATAAAATAATACAAAGAGGAAGATATCATAACAACAAGAATAGGGGAAACTTTAATTGAAACACAAAGGAAATATGAAACATTCGTGGAGTAGGTAAGGATACATCGCGATAATAGTTTAGATATGCACACTCCTCCTAGCTAGCGGGGACGCGCAACTCATAAAGCGGCAGAAATGTGCAGCGACAGACAGAAGCGAAGACAGATAAGAGATTAGATCCTTGTATTGCATGGCCATACAGACAAGGAGACTGATTGAACACTCAAAGTAAATAAAGAAAGAATATTGGAGAATACACGCCCCCTACAAGTTGAGGAGCACCCAGAGGTTCAAATATCGAGACCACTCTCTGCTAAAGTATTTTTGCCTCGAACTATTCTCATCAGCATATTCAATAATCTAGGCCATACTATCTAATTGAACAAGTTGCTGAAAACTCTGTATTATGGAAATCTCTGAGTACTCGGCTTATTACCATAAAAGTTAAGACGGACGTTTCTAGAAAGTTTAACAGCTAATTTCAAATCAGATAGTTTATTTCTAAAATATGTTTCTGAAATTTATGCGTGCTCATTTACTTTTTAGTCAGAATATACTCTATGTTCTGCGTTTGTTGTTATGGTGAAAGAAGCATAAATTACTTTTCAAAGTCACCACGTTTCGAAAGCCAATAAGTGTACCCATAATTCCAATGTTTCTTGGTGACAGTTTAAGATTAATGCTAAAATCTCCCGAGGTCAACGTTTTGCTATATTTCTGTGTGAAAAGTGTTTTTCACTCACTAATTTGCTTATTGGTGCTGATTTGTCCTTTTTTTGTGATGCATGGGCGTGTTCTCGATACCGACTAGTAATTATGTATCTGGTTGTTTGTCAGTTATTCTCGAGTCTATTGTAAAGACGACTCAATAACTTTATAGTGAAGTAAACTATCTAAAATAGAGACTTTAAAACCTGACGTCTTTGTACTTGTCATATTTCATCCTGAAACTTGCCGTATAAAAATACCGATGAAACGGACTGTGCCGAAAACCTTAGAAGATGGAAATGTTCAAATAATGTGTCGAAAAGTAGTTGGAGATACAGAAACAATATGTATACCCGATGAGGAAGGTGTATCTGATGTACCATGTGAAAGAATTATTAATAATTTTACCTAGTTCATTTTGAAAATCAAAGAAGGTAGTATTGGTAATTCCCATCTTAGGTGGATATGTTCGAAAAAGACGTTAAATGCTGACGAATTAAAGAAAAGTTTTCTGTTGTATTAAAGATAGATTAGTTAATGTTTACTAGTTATTTTTTTAGAAACACAAATTAATAATAATCATGTTTATTTCATGTTATAACTCATGTTTAGTCTAAAATGTCGTTAGATTTTGTTTTCAAAACACCGGTAACACCGATTTTTATTTTAATAAAAACTAAACATTTCTGGGATTTGTTTAGTATGAGTGTAGCAAATTTTATCTTTTATGACTATTGTTTTAAACTTATGATTAAGTCAACACGTGGAGGCAAAATCGTTTGTCAGAAATGTGAACTTTTTTATCTGAATCTTACGTTTAAGTGAGAATTTAATGATTATGATTTTATAAAAGAAAAATAGAATAAAAGAACGAAGATATAGATATACTCTAAAAGTTATTAGAATATGTGAGAAAGTATTGTTTTATGAGTTGATGTATAACACCCGGAACGATGGAATGACCCAACTATTAATTATCGAAATCTTCTTTACTTTAGTTGACTTGGATGAAATTTTACTTGCTTCTACAGGGATCCTTTAATACGTCAATTGTATAATTATTATATATAGATGATTTGTGAAGTGACAGAAGGATTCAAATTTTGATCCAATGCAAAGATAAAAACTTAAGTAAAAAGGGGAACACTAAAGGTACTAGCTGAGGATCAGGCTAGAGATGGTAAATATTGAAGGAGACCAACAAATATTATATTAGATTGTCACACATGCCACTTTATTATCTCACCGGAGGAGTCACAAATCACCATCTACCATGTCCAGAGATACCTTCTACAAGAGAATACATAGAAATATTAAAGCAATGAAAAAAGTTTCTACCAACTTCCTGAAACTGAAAGAATAACTTGTTAGTAAGAAATATTTTAAATTTAAAATGGTTCTCACTTTACTTGGACGATAGACTCTGTTCCATTCACTATTTCTACTAGTGGGGAAAGGGGAAAACTTTTCGTTGTAGTCAAATTCTCTTCTTTCAGAATTAGAGGAAGGCGCATAATTACTGGGATAGTTTAGCACACAATTCGATTACGAAGGGTTTCACGAATTCTGTTTGTGTTTCTTCCACATTGTAGAAAATTTGGTTATTCTTCTTCAACTAGTGAGGTAAAATCACTCTGTGACTCATATTGATTTGGTTTCCTAGTCATGTAAATAACATGTGACAGGAAAAGGAATTCTTGTGATTATTTGTGAAACCCAAGAGTATGACCGACGAAAGACTAAAAATAAAATGTTTTTGATCACCAATTTTCTCAGTATTCCACCGGAAGAATTTAGCTCCTTGTCGTAAATTCAAATTAATGTTACCTGAGAACAGCATAGTACATGTTCTCCTCATTTGAGAATAGTGGCTTGACGGGACTGCGTCCATGAAACAAAACACTCCGAACTGCCTGAAGAAACAAGTCGCAATTCCAGCACTGGTTGCAATTAAGTGTAGGATAACTGGTATGCAATCCATTGTATCCCAGAGGATAAAAGAAAACAGAAACCAGTACGCCGCTCACACTTCATAATAACATCATTCTCGGTATTAAAGCTTGGACATATTAATTGATGGACGATGCGAAACAAGATCTACTCAGCACACATGAATTTTGAACGTACAATGTGATCGGATGACATTTCACAGATTAAGCTGGAGAACGAAAAATGGCAAAAAAATGAACGTGAACATAAACTTAATATACTGATGGCAAAATTATATGAAAATTACACAGAATGTATCTAAATCTGTGTATATTAACTTTCAAAATTGTTCTATTGTTATATTCTAGAAGAGTTAGTTTTATTTTTTATCTTCGTATATATATATATATAATTGGTGGATTCAAGGGGTTAGGGTTTGGTGAAAATACGTCCTTCCCTATATATTGACACAACTTATGAGAACAAATATATTTTTCAAAATATTTTAACGATTACTATTATTAAATGAAAGCAATATGTAAAATTATTGTAAATGTATTATTAATAACATTCAAAATATTTGGTGCAGTAGGAGCAGATTTGTGGTCAGAACGTATGTTGGTATTCTCAGAACGACCGCACGTGTCGAACTTCAAAGACGTCCAAGATTTCTGAAACGGAAATCTCATCCAAGGAAAAATATAGGAAGGAGAAAGGATGTGAAAAGCAAGGTCATACGCATGGCAAGTAATGCCAAATAACTTTGAAGATTGATCTTTGGTGAGCAAGCTGATGGTTGTTCCACTATTGTCAATGATAGTCAAATATTCGAGGCTGGAGAGTATTGGAAGGATCATTGATTACATTAATGGTCGTTGATAGTATATGATAATATCTTCTTAGGAATTTTCTCAAGTATCTTCTGGTATTCCTGAAGATGTGCACCTATGCTCTTCAACGTTTTTCAATGATTTGCCACATTACATGAAATTTTCACATGTTTTTCTATTTGCAAATAACACTAAATTATTTAGACTTAACAACTCTAAGCAATATAGTGCACTTTTCCAACTAGATGTTATTAGTATGCATCATTTATAAGAAAAAACAAAACTTTATTTATTAACATTTTTTTACAATAAAGTTTTTTTATTATTATTATTAAACATTGACAAATGTGCATTAAGGACATTTTAAATCACATTTTCTTATGAACTACAACTCAAGTCATTTATTCTCAAGTGTCTCTGTCTGTTACATAATCACGATTAAACCACTGAACCGATCGTGATGAAATTTGGCAAGGATATGGTTAAGACGTTCAAAAAGAACACCGACTAATCTTTACTTTTAAAGCGTGTGAAAAGAAAAATAGAAAATCATTTTGACTATTAATATCGATGGAATCGGAAAAAGGTTATAATCGCTTTCACTGTCAAAACAACTACGAACGACAATATTGTTCGCCTCAGTGAGTCGTGTATCTATCTTCAAAGGTTATCCTAAATTATTAAAAAAAACATTATTCAAAATAGAAGTGTTAAAGTACTTCAATTAAGGAAGGAAAGAATCAATCATCATCAAATTTTATGAGTTTTTTGTTTTGTGCATTTAACAAATATAAAAATGTCTTTAAGTCGTAATATTTTGAAGAATAGTTCACATTTTACAAGCGTTGTAATGAAACTGTGCAACCGCGGAAGTCAAATTTCGACCACTGGTCTTCCCGGCGAGTGAGTTCGTTTACCTGAGATGTTGATGTGAATAGAGATACTTTCAATGTTATGTCAGATTTGGGCCCCTAATGGGGTTAAGGGGGATAGCTCGGGAAACCCCATGGATGGAGTGGAAAGGGATGGTCGTGTAATAATATTTAATCGAAAGAGACGGGTTTAATCCATAGGTTTTGGGACCTTTCAGGTAAACAGTGCCATGATGCCATTTACGTTCACCAAGCATGACGGTTTAATACCCCTAACTATGGATGAAGTGATGAGACAGGCTAATTAGTGACGTTCCGATTGATTTGATTTGCCTAGAGTAAAAGAAGATTTGTCTAAGAAAAATTCCGGACTTATGGGTTATACTGGGTAATCGGCAAGTGTCAATATATATTGCAATTGTATAATTCTTTTATCACCTATTAATTTTGTTTAATAGTTTCCGCATCATCAGTACCACGACCTCGGTGGAAACAATATTGTGCATCATTTAGCTACCCGTCTGCCTCCAGATAAGCCATCAGGCGCTGTGTTGGTATGTGATCTACGATCTTTCCTAATACTGGAAAAAGTGTAACTCAACATAATGAATCTGTGTGTTGTGGGTCTTTTTGCGCATTCTTGGAAAATAATTTTACCTTGCCTATTACCCATTATCGAGTAAACATATTTCGTTTATGCATCTATTATATAAGAGCCATGTGTGGCACTCTTTACCACTTCTTTTGACCACCTCATACGCCATACGGTCACAACCAGCTTTCTAGCATACTAATCCTTTTATAGACCACTGTAATTATGTTTGCGTTTCTCCCTCAAAGACCTCTTCCATCCACTTTCGTTTCCATTGTCCCCTATAGTCCCTCTTTTTAACTATCAACCCAGCAACAGTTCACGCGCTCTCTTTGCGGTTTGCTTCCGACTCCTAGAATACTACTACATACCTCTGCTTATCACACTCTTCCTAGACTCATCTTGTAAGGTACGTCCGTACACGTTGTCCCAAACTCAGTCTAAATAGTCCCTCCAACGTCTCCTCTTCTCCTACATCACTACTGTCTTGAAAGCTCTTCTTCTGTTATATTCATTTTCAAATTCCTCTGTTTGCACGTCTCTCCATTCGCGCTTATCTTATTTTCATAACCACCTTGTTCCTCCTTTCCTTCCGTGTTAATTCCTTCGTTCATCTTATTCCGCGCTTCCCCTATTTCCTTCTCCGAAAATATCTTTCTTCTATCTGTACTATCGCCATCTACAGTTGTCTATTCTATCGTCAATATTATCTCCTGCTTCTCACTCCTTTCACACATTTTCTTCTCGTATACGATAATATCTAATTTTCATAAACTTCTCATTTCATGATGTACCATCGTTTCTGTTGATTCTGAAGGTACCCTTCATGTGAATTGTATGGGATTATGATCACATCTGTCAGTATCAAATTTTTTAACTTAGTCTTCCTCAATGTAGTCGACACTGTCATATCTATAACTGATTCTCTGCGATCACTGCTATACGAGTGTTCATACTCATCACGCACTATTAATTCTTTACGCGAGATAAAATTTTCCATTGTCCTCCCCTCTTAGAACTTATTTTGTTCCCCCCACATTATGCAGACGCAAAATATGACTGATTCTGAAATGCATATATTTCTTCCGTGCACCCTTCACTTGGAGAAGATATGTGACAACTTTCGTTCAGGTGAAAATGACGATGAGCCGGGACTCCTGCTGTCATCGCAGGGATGTTAACCACTACACCACCCGTTTGCCTTCTACAACAGTACATCATTTTCATCCAGACCTAAACCCCGGAATGTTATCACATATCTTCTCCACGTGTAGGGTAGAGGGAAGAAATACATGCATAACGAACCTTAACACGTAGGTACGTATGAAACCGGTAGTTTAGTTTACACAGCATATGTGCCACCTAGTTCACTTATCTCCTGTATGGGGATGTGTCTCTGGTCTTCGGGCACGTGTCTGGATGGAAATGGTATTCAATTGTGGAAGGCGAACGGGTGGTGTAGTGGTAAACACCCCTGCGATCAATGCATGAATCCGGGTTCGATTACCGGCTCATTACAATTTTCACCTGAACGAAAGTTATCATAATTCTGAAATGTATTGAGTTGGAATGTCATTCTCTTTCATGATATTCATAAATTGTATTGTATCCATATGTCTTATGTATTGTCAGTCCGTAGTAATGTGAATGGGGGTTGGCTAGAGAGTATTATCGAAAATAAATTAATTTCTTCTACTATTTTAATATACAATGACTTATGATCACCAGGTAATATTTTGGTTTGCAATTTTTAATTGTTCTTTTGAATTGATTGTTTAAGCTTCAATGAGACATAAAGAAGCATTTCTTTCGTATTTTCTCATTAATTATCTCACGTTGGTAGCAAGCGAAGAGTAGTAGGATGCTGTTCATATGCACTCGACGTCATCTTAAGCAGAGTTCGCTAGTTCATATGTGAGGTTGTTGCAAATAACATAACATGTGAAGATACAATAAAGAGTCTGCACCTACTCACAGCGTGAAATAAACAAATACACGGCATTACTGCACTCTGGACAGTTTATAGAAAATTCTTCCAAATTTGTGTAATAAGTTGATTTTTCAATTTCGCTCCCGCCCTTCGGAAATTTCCTGACGTAACCTTTGACGAGTATTTCACAACTTTTTCTGTAAAGTACCTTCACATTTTCCATATATTATTTGAGTTCATTCATGAAATTAACTAAAGGACGCAAAGAATGGTAATAAGCTGTACATTTTTGTTAAGTTTCACAGAATGAACATAATCAAAAAAGAGAAAATAAACGAACTCTTGAACAAATAAAGTTATTCCGAAAATATTTTTAATTAGAAAAGGAATGTATTTCTCTAGTAACAGTTTTAAATTAAATATATCAAATAGTAAAACAGGAAAAAAAATGAATGTACATTTTTTTCTTTGAATGATCGCTTTATGATAATCGCTTCGTGTCTGTCTTGAGAGAATTCATCTCGACCCACGCCAGCGCCTGCCTTGTCACTTGCGTGCAAACAATCGCCTTGACAAATGCCCGGAAGCGCGCGCTACATCTGCTCTCTAAGGAAACACAAGCGCCGGAAGTCCACGATATATCGATTCGTAATTACTGCTGTCTTCGGCGTCGCCGTTGTCTTTGTATGTGTATTGGCTCGAATAAAAACAACTCTGGCTGAAAAGAAGGAATTTAAAATCCTCCAATACCTGGCCTCACACCCATGTGGCCAGGCATACATGGTTGTCGAATTTGTTTTGGTTTTGGTTTATTAATTAAGTTTTGGAAGAATTGTTTTGATTGAATATGAAAGAATTTTTCTTGAACTTCTCTCGTCAAATCCAGTCAATGGATTGTATTCAATGTGTCTTTTACCAGAATCCATTGATAAGTGAATGAATGATCTAAAGGGCTTTGACAGTCCTTGAACAACAACAACAAAACACACACACACACAAACGAGATAAGTAGGGTCAGAGGGGTAATTATAAATGTACACAACTGATAAGAGCGCCGTTGTGAAAGTCAAAGAAACTAAAATATGATCAAAAGTCAGTTTCACTGTGGATGAAATACAACAATTTCTCGCTATTGAACCCAACCGCTGAAGCAATACAAACTTAGGAAAATTAAGCTGTCCAATAGATTGATGTTTGAAGTCACTGCACCACGTTTGCATTACCCTACAGTAGATAAATTATTGAAATAAATATTATATATATATATATATATATATATATATATATATATATATATATATATATATATATATATATATATATANTTGTATACATAATTATTTTCGCGCATTTTTTACATTTAATTGCATTTAGTTCATTTTACTAATACTCTAATCATTTTTCCTTAGTTTTTTCGGTAGGTAGGTGGGTTTTTTATGAGCGGTTATACCTACTTATATACGTAAAGATGATTGATCTCCAAAAGACAAATGAGGATTAATAAGAAAGGACAAGAGCTGACACACAGCAAATAATCAGATAAAAGCAAAAGGAGAAGGAAGTACAAGTGAAAATATAGAATTATAGTAACGATTGCCCGACCAATACGAGGTGTTATAAGTTACTGATAAATGTTTCGAAAATGTGAAAGACAATCTTCTAGAGGAAGTAACATATTTAGAGCTAATCACATTGTACAGCGCATCTTACTCGTGGAAAAATGTTTCGTTTGTATTTCATATACGTTTGTAGTGTAAACAAGTACTCGGAGATGAATGGGAAGACTCGGAGATGAAATGAACTGATAACGAAACAATATTCTTTGAAAACAATAATCAATATGAAAAAATCTCATCTTCTTCGTGGTTAATACAAATTCTTACTACATGATTGATACATAGAGTTTGTCCAGTCGAAGGATAAATAAAATGTGTAAAATTCAAAGTAAATGAGTTATTTCTGAGTATTAGGAAGTCAATGAAACTATCTGTCAGTGTTTTATGGCATTTCTAACAAAATACACTTGTAAAATGGGGATACTATGTAATTGTAACAGTCAGTCGGAATAAAAGTAAAAACAGAATTAGAAGAGTCAAAATACAATTTAATGTTCCTTCAACTACCATGACATGCTTGTACTGCCACTCATTTCATACTTAACGTTAGGAGAGAGTTCATTGTTTACAATTACCTCCGTATCTCTTCGATAGTCAGACGTGAAAAAGAAACATTCAAAACTTGTTTACAATTACCTGACTAACCTCACAAACACATTAATTATTTTCAGGATTTTAAATTTTGCACAAAATCGACTAGAATCTGCTCTTTCAAATATTAAAAACAAATTATTACTGAGAGACAATCGCTCCTTCTAACACTGCACATGACTTATTTCTTTAATTTAGAAAAGGTGTTTCATTAATTGGCAAGTATTGATCTATGTTGCATAGCTCAATAGCAAAACACAAGTTCTACATATAATTTATTCCATTAACCTAGACATTGGTAACGTTGATATTAATATACCAACAACTTAGAGAAAATGCCGAATTCATATTTGGAGCTTAAAGACAAATAGTATAGAATGATTTCAAGAGAAGGATTAGAGGAATACATTCTTTAATTCGAAAATTATTCATGCTTTATTCGAAAATTATTCATACAATAAATCAGGATTTTTGTAAATACAATTTTTCTGTATATTTTTTATTGCAATGAATTATACGATGCAACGAAAACTATATTACGCTTTTAAATTAAGTGTCACCGGGTGAACTCCGCGTACGATTGTGAATCATTTTAATCTAGCAATAAGGATTTTTGCTCTAGATGGCTTGGCACGGGCGCAGTCCCCAAAGGGGGGTTTCTAGGGAGGTCCTCCCAGCGGGCGTAAGCGAGTTTCTCTAATTAAAACGAAACATCATGACGAAGTCATACTTAATTAGAAGAAACACCGAACGTAACACAGAAAACAACCCTGAAGTCACAAGAATATTGAATGTCTTACAAATTATTTCTACTCTTCTACGATATTTTTAAGGTTCCTGAGATGGGTGGAGTATTAATGCCTTTTCGGAGGGAAGTGGTGTATAATACAACAACTGATTTATCGCTATATTTGAAGCATTTTTACTGAAGATTTTTAATTTATTATGAAAGTATAATCAGTCTGCCAGCCAAAAATACTTCGTTCTCTACTTTGCATTATAACCTACTTCTCGATAGGTTAGTATCTCAGGTACCAAAAGTCAGAAAGAAAGTATCTCAAGAAATTATGGATTCTTATTAATGCTAATGAAAGTGAATTCTATGAATGTCTGTGGCTGTATGAATGGAAATCGGAAAAAATTTGTTGATGAAATTATTTGAAATTACAAAGGACACTTTCCAGGGTTATTACAATTAAAATGTAAAGCTTAGTTAATATTAATTATTTACAAGAGAATACAAATTGGCTTCTAATCAGAAGATGTGAATCTTCACTCGCATGACTGTAAAGTTTAGTAATGTGTCCGCCAGAGTTTAATTGCGTTACGTGAGGCAGACTCTTAACTTATAATCTACGTGACCGAATCGTAGAAGCAAAAGTATATAAAAGCTGCGATAAACATTGTTTTCAAGTACATAATCGAAAAGTGAAAAGAAAATAAGAGAGTTCAGATGTCTTAGCTGAGATTTGTTTATTTCTGTGTAAAATGTATTTTCCTTCTGCCTGGACTTTATAATAATTTGTTATGCTTACATAAGTTATTAGTATACAATACTGAAAACTATGTATTTTTGTAGATTTTTTCGTGGTATTTAATCTTTGAAATAAACAAAAATGAAAATTAAATATCACGAAACTAACATATCTACAAACTATATATGGAAACTAACATAACATTTAAGAATACCAAGGAAAGCCGGACAAAACGAGTAAAAAAAATCCAGACCAATTGACAGATGTTTTAATACCTTCTGTAAGATAAAATATATCTATTGCCTGTACCAGTTTTTCTTTGAATGTTTGTATTATTTTTTGTATGTTTGTTAAACAATGCAAATAAATATTTTTATGTTTTGTGTATTGTGTTAAAATTTGAATGTCCAGTTACGAT
Organism: Laupala kohalensis; assembly: GCA_002313205.1. Lineage (NCBI taxonomy): Eukaryota > Metazoa > Arthropoda > Insecta > Orthoptera > Trigonidiidae > Laupala > Laupala kohalensis. Next base: position 264,156 of record NNCF01127799.1, read on the forward strand.
TCTTTTAAGTTTCTTTTCCAATTCCGGGCAACACCGGATAATTCTGCTATTAGATGGATAAATACAGATTTCATTTTAATTAAATAACTAGCAGAATTCACTTATCACCATCCGGGCGTTTGTATCATCTCACTCTTTTCACACAATTTTGCGAAGGTTGATGAATAGGTATTTCCACAGTAACAGTGTACCCCTTTTCGGGCGTCGCCCTCTTAATGAACTACTATCACCTGCGAATGGCTTTCAAAGAAGTAGTGCTAATATCACACTATTTCACCAAGCTGAATAACTATCTATCAATTCTATAGATTTGCAAACCGGACAAACATCCATGAAATTTTCTTCCTTTTCTTTTCGAAAAAATAGTAATAGTTATCCAACAACCTGAATTTTTTGGAAAAGGAACCGGTTATGTAGTTTTCAACTAATTAATGTTGATGAGTTTTAAAATAAAGTAATACAACTCGAAACAAAAGGCATAAGTCGGGAAGAAAATGCTGTAATTAGTTACGCTTGTCTCGCTTAGCGTGTAATAGTCTCAAGTCAGGAATCCTTTAATTAAAATTTATCACCCACAAGTAACATGAATCAAAGTTGAGAACAAAAATACCAACAAAACGTAATCACGGCTTTAGGTAGTATCTCGGCACAAATTCCATTAGATTTACTTTTGCACCCAAGAACGTCTTTCTGAACTTAGTAGTAATAATAATGCGAAAAACTAAATAAAAAGACACAAAAAAGATTAATTAGCGCTAATCCTCGAATAAATTGTATATTCACTTTATTAATCGTATAAATCAGTGCTCGAAAACATTTGATAATAGGAATGAAACTGAAAGAATTTAGTGTAAATTTATGTTCACGTAGGATTAGATAGAACTAAAAGTAAACACTCACACATTATATATATATATATATATATATATATATATATATATATATATATATATATATATATATATATATATAACATAAGACCATTTGTAAACATTTGTGTATTTCACCGTTCTGATGAAACGGGTTAATTTATATTTTTGACTTGCCCATTTTAAACACGAAGAAAACAGAGAAATATCAAATACCAACATTCTTATATCCTTGTATCACATTCTCCTTCTATATTGCTGAACGGGAAAGCACGGGTTTCATTCCCCTCTTGGTCGAAACATGTGACGTTTACAGCTGGAGTTTCCATAATCTGTTCCGGACTATTCAGTACTTTACATTTCCCGGCAACCCAACATTTTTCCTTCAATGGTTATGTGGGAGAGCAGACCGACGGCCTGAACCTCGATACTTCGTAAAAGAAGACATAAAATAAAATACTCATTCTCCTCCAGCAAAGTCCTGTGTGCGTCCAACCGCTCCATCCTTCGGGGCATTTTATTCGCCACATTCTGTCCTTGGCTTTCGGAAGCTCGTTCGCGGCGACGCTACTTCGTCGCACCTCGTCTCCACCAAAGCTCCTTTGCCATGCGCGCAAGCATCCCCGCACGCCCCCGCCTCCAACTTCTTCTCCGTCGCTTGCCTCCTTGCGACGCTTTTTCCTTCGTGATGGATGGAGCTGCAAGCGGAGGCGATGCGTCATTTTTTCACGCGCGTCTCTTTTGTTGGCCGCCGTGGTGACGTCGCCGCCAGGGAGCGGTACTTGGGATCCATTCTCAGCATATTATTCAAGACTTCGTCAAGACGGGAATTGAACGTGATGTTCGACGGTCGAACTTAAAGAAAAGCGACTGCAAAGCATGTGGGCGTAGTGTGAGACGATGGCTTATGACATGGAGAGCGACTGCTTACTGATGCAACAACATCGACCAATGGGAAGCTTCGGTCCTCGCTCTTCGGAGGGCGTGTGATCGATTCCTGACTCAACTTCCGCTGGAATGTGTCTCGGAGTCATCACAAGTCCAGCTGCTGTATGTCGAAAGCATGTACGCTCCAAAGAAAAAAAGAGTTTAAACAGTGAACCTAAGGGTATCTGGTATGTACCAGAAGACTTTTTCATTATTTCATTTAATGATTCGGCCAATTTTATTCACATTCTATGAGTTTAGTAGTTTTTACTTATCGCAAACATTATATATATATATATATATATATATATATATATATATATATATATATATATATATATATATATATATANAATATTAGGTAAAAATATAAGCTTGACTATGTCTTCATATCTGCTTCATAAGCAGATTCACGATTAATTTTTCATTCCTCACAATTTTGTAAGACAGGTAGGCGGATCTCGTACGCCAGTTTTCCGAGAATGAGAAGTTATTCCTGTAATCATTAATTAAACGCCTGTTCATGAAGTACCATGACAAAATAAGCTCCATGATTCTTTGGTAGATGCAGGGATCGATGTACTTCGTAAGTATACTCATCAGTAGGTACGTTATTCAGCTCATTTAACATGATAGAAAGAAAATCTCTCACTTACTAAAGAGGCTAAGTACCTGCGGTTTTCTATGAATTTGATATCTTTCATCAAATGTTTTGTAATAAATCCCTGTTAATACTACATAAAATTGTTGTTTCTTAACGTTGGCTCTTCGATTGCGTTCTCATAAAATCCCTTAAACCTGACTTTTGGACAAATATTAAAAAAAACAAAAATTTAAACCACAGAACCTCCCATTTGATATAAAATTTATTAATGAAATAGCATTTCATTTGGAGTTACATACATATGTGATAAGTTTTGTTTTGGAATATTTTTTAAATTTTAGAAATGTATTTAGTTGTAGACAGCCTGAGATACCTTATTCAGTTACGATGCAATGATTGGTTTTGACCAAGCGAGGTATGTCTGGAAAAAGTAGTTTATTAGGTTTTGATGTTATGAAAATGGAATCTATGCCATCCTTTATTATCAAAAATCATCATTCCACTCAGGAAGAATGGTAAAAATGTATGTGATCGTCTTGATGGAGGCTCTTCCCCCCACCTCAATGTTTTCTTCATAGTGGTCAGGAAGGAAAGCCTAAAACATCCTTCGGACATTTTCCTGCTGCCGTTCTTTTGGCATATCACATTTTTAACATTGTCATTACGTGTTGCTTTTCAAATCATCATCGGTTTGTTAACTTGCATTTGATTTTCCTTCACTTAATTGTCCGCGTGTGACAGGCTATTGCACAGTACCACTCTATGCGTTGAACCAGTTTGATTTTAAATTACTTTCAAATATTTTCACAGTATTTTGCCTACAATGATGCGGGATTACATTGTATCAGATGTTTATAGCCAGTTTACATCTTGAAGCTCTCAACAATGCAATTACCTAAATTTATTTCTATTTTGTTACTTCCTCTCAATTGCTTGTAGTTTACTCGTAGTGGTAGGTATATTCGGCACTTTTTTTATGCATGTGATTCCATTATCAGAGTATAATTGTAATTTTCCATTTATTTCTTAGTAGGTCTAAATATCGTTGAGGGTAGTTTTACTGAGATCCATATTACATATCGTGCAGCAATTTGGTGACTATTCATAGTCCACACAGCACAAACCATGCGCTTGTAATTTTTCATTTTCCGAAGTAAAATACCTCAATTGAGATGTTTATGTCCCTTTTTCTTCTTTCACGCGCTTCCTAGTGTCACTGATGCACAGTTCAACCGATCGAATGAAGTATGCAAATTTATTTGACTGTTTGTTCTATCGATGCGTTTTCTCGTATTTTAGTCTATAGAACTATGGTTTGTCCTTAAAAATCCGTATCACTTTTTGAAAACCGAACTCAATGGTTTATTATCAAAATCTATCAAGCCATATTTAAAAGATAATGTTCCCTGCCGGGATCAGGCGACCGGACAAGCGAATATTGGTTGCAATAAAGTCATTAACTGATGACCCATACATATAATTAATTAAGAAATTTATGCCATAGTATTGAACAATGTAACTATAATGTTTTTTCATTTTTTTCATTTTTTAAAGTCATAAACCCAGTACCTAAATATTGAGATCGGGTGTACATCTTTGTATTATGTCACTAATTTTAATTTTACTTTTCTTCAGACCATCCCTGCCGCGTGCAGTTCTACCATTGTAGCGAAAGCTTTCCTTAATCTCTACACGCACCGTCATAAACACTGTAACTGCTTCTTTATTTTCAAAAACTTCCTGTCCTACCAATAATTTATACCAGTTTTCTTAACGGCTACATTATTTTTCGTCATTATGTCTTTTAGTATCATCCTTTCTTCATTATTGAACTCGAAATCAAGTTTATGTTCTACAAGTGTCTTCTAGATTTTTTATCAAAAAATAACATTCTCTCTGACGATCAACACGGTTTTAGGAAATCCTTTTCCACTACAAGCGACATATTTTCCTTCAAAAACGATGTTACCACATCTCTTGACCGTGGAGAAAATCCTCAGGGTGTTTTTCTTGACTTATCCGAAGCATTCGATGTCATCGAATTCTCCTTTCTAAATTGCATTCTTTAGGCATTCGGGGACGTCCACATCAATGGAAAACTTCTTATTTAAAAGATAGATATCAACAGATAGAAGTATCCTATACTAAAAATAAAATACTTTGCGAGTTCTCTTTCAGAAATAAAGCCACTTACTTGCGGAGTACCCCAAGGATCAATTCTCGGTCCTGTACTCTTTTTATTGTATGTGGACGACATGTCATCATCCACATCAGATTGCAAAATAGTTCTGTTTACTGATGACACTAATTTACTATGTAAACACGCCAACGCTTGAAATGTTTTGTCTAACCTTTCGACTTGGTTCCATGCAAATCGTCTCATTGTAAACACTGACAAAACAGTGTCTACGTCATTTCACAATAGTATCACAAAATGTTTACCCCAGGTTTCTCCTTTTTTTAAACGGAACACAATTAAAAACTATTACGAATACAAAATTCTTAGGTCTCCATATGTTTAAGACAACCTCAAATGGAATTGTCACATTGACAATCTTAATTCCCAATTAAGCAAATTGTGTTACGCATTCCGAATCTTAGTTAACGTAGTTAGTCCACGTATTTCCCGTTGAATGTATTTTGCAAACATTTACTGCCATTTATGTTACGGTATTACCTTCTGGAGCCATTCCGGTCAGAGTATTCAAACTTTCAGAATTCAGAAGAGAATAGTTCGGATATTTTGTAAATCTCATCCCCGAAACTCTTGTAAACCTTTATTCAAGGAATTAAATATCTTAACACTTCCCTGCATATATATATATATATATATATATATATATATATATATATATAAATATAAATATAAATATACAGAATTACTGAAGTGCCACCCTTGCTTCATACGAAACAGTCTCGTTCACGAGCACAATACTCGCAATAGTAATAATATTCATCGCCCTAGAGTGTCAACCACTCTGTGCCAAAAACGACCATATCATTCGGGAAGCATTCTATATAATTCTTTGCCCATGAATATAAAAGATATTATGAAATTGTATCTCTTGATATCTGCGGTTAAAAACTACCTCCTGCACCAGTGCTTCTACATGTGCAAAAGAATTTATCGATTTTAATAAAAGTTAAATCCGTCTTGTACTTTATCACGCCATTGCTGTATTACTTTTTAAATAACTTATAACAATTTCACAAAACTATTTTCTTTCATGATTGTGTTGTCTTATGACTCATATTAATTTAGTTTTATGTGTTTGCAACTTTGGCACGGTTGTGTACATTAATTCTGTAGCCCTATCCTGGCCCGTGTTTTAATCCGGTTTTCCTTCGGGTAGAGGCGGATTTCTTATACAGGTTCTCTAGGCTTTGTCTAGGGGCATGTTTATTGTAATAATAAATCGTGAATTTAGTGTTTTCAGTTCTTATGAATTTTGAACACTATACTCAGAATAATTTATAGTTCGATAATAATTTGTACATGTAAAATATTTTGTGTGTGTTAAATTACGAAAGTATTGACATTCTATTAATATTATAACTCGCAGCTTACTTTTTATCTTATCTAGAAATTTTTGCTGAAATTTTTTGAATACGCCTCTGGCCTAGGGCCCTTGATCGGAATTGATGGGATGGTTCCTTGTTTCCGGAGAGTAAATTAGTATATTATCCTCCACGTGATCAGACGCAGTTTGTACTGATTTTTTGACAATAAATGTATTATTATTATTATTGTTGTTGTTGTGAAACTGTTTGTATACCTTTTCCTCAAACACAACTGTTATCATCAGATAACTTCATTAAATCATGATAAGCATTGAAGTCACCGTGTCCTTTAAGGAACAGTCCGAACCTTTCATTTTGTTGAGTCCAAGGCAACACTTACTCAAATAAGAATGTTTTACATTATAAATGAAGCGAAAAGTTATTTCCCAACATTTGTACTTTCCCATCTGATTTGCCAATATAGCAGTAATTTTTTCATAAATTTCTTCTCCCATCCTTTCACACCTGGTTTGAGCAGTTTACCATCAATATTCAACAAATTCCCCCTCTTTTATCTCATACTGATATACCATTTTTTGGACACTCAAATCGACTGGCATTATCCCAAGTAGCACTTCCAATACGATCATTGTAACCGTGTGATAACATTTACTCCATCACAATAGACAATGCTTTACGAACTACACATTCTCTTCTAAATTTGAAATACGGAACACTGCTCGGCATATATTTGTCAAATCCCGCGTTATCCAATGTTATCCTTACTCATACCTACTCGTAGAGTCCGTAATACATTTTTGACCTTATTTATCTCATGTTCAATTATGTAATCGAAAATGTAACTGGTCATCCTCTATAATACCTAAATAGTTTAACTTATTCTTAATCTTTAATGGCCAATCCCCTATATTAATTATTGGTTTTCTTCTTTTCTTCTTCATTCTAAACAATAGCGGATCATTTTTTTTTGGGGGGGGGGGGTTAAGGGAGCTATAGCAAACGTAATACCAATTTTTATTTTATTTTATGCACTGGTTGAAGCGACTCGCAACATTAGGAGTGTTCCATGCAGGTTAAACTCTGCAATACTTGTGTAAGCAACCGCATTGTTGACCGCACAACTCACGGCTAGCTTCTAATGTTATTTACGCTTCGAGGAGGCAGTAGGCGACATCTTTCTTTACGGTATCTTTACTTGCTTCACAGAGGATACGACAATTTTGAGACGTTCGAAATTTGTCTTTTCTACAAGCTTCATGACGCCTATAGACGGCAGCCGGATTTCTTTTCATTTACGGCATGCCGTCTTCTCTTCCACACGGGTAGTCTCTACGTAAGTTGTAAGCTGTTAGATATTTCACTAACACAATTTTTATTAAGAGACACTCGGATTAAGAAATAGACCTCTTCAAGACAGCTGTTCTAAATATATATTAACAATTATATTTATATCAATTATATTTTATTATGCATTAAACATATACTTTACGAATTATTAGATTTGTATCGTTATACAATTCTGATTTGGTCATGAAGTACTTATACTTTAATATGTATTTGCCATTTTAAACAATTAATAAATCTTGTCATTATTTAATATTGTTAATTATCTAGTTGATTTATTTATTAAAAAATTATATTTATAAAATTCGTGTGGTACAACCATAGCTTTCGAACAGAAATGCTCCCCAGATTCTATTTCTATTTTATGTTCCCCAGATTCCTCCACGGTTAGCCCCCCTCCTTTGATTACGGTCCAGATCCGCCACAGATTCTAAACACTGTTCCACACGACTTTTCTTTTGGACCCATATGGTTCCCATGAGGACAACCACATATCTATCGTCGAAGAATAACTCAATCAGCTTTTCCAATTTTCCCTGGTATCATTATTTTATGTAAACTCGTTATTACCTCAGATCAAACCACGATATCAAAGACACCTACGTAGTCAATGCTGGCAACCAACATATTTATATGATCTCTCTTTAAATACATATTTATATGATCTCATATACTAAAGTCGAACTATAATATATATTCCGCGTAGAGTCATCGAAACAAGTAAGCTGACGGTAAAGAGAGATGTATGTGCTTTGTGACATACTCTTAAGACCAAAGTGACTTTGAGAGAGCTTATCACACAATGCGAGCGTCGTATTTAATAACAGAATAAAAATTATAGATACCCCAGTTTGCTCTCGAAGAGAAAGTGTCTCGGAAGACGCGCATGAATGCTAAATATACCAAAATTTAACTTGGTTTATCTTGTAACGATCACGAAACAAAAAATAAATATTCATGGGATAAGAATGTTTGTGGTGAGACTCGTAGCAGCTAGAGTTCTTTATATGAGAGAGAAGTGGATATGGTCGTCGCGTCATCTGATTGGGTCCGCAGAAACACCCCCCACCAGTATAGTCAGACGACAGCTATCTTGGTCTCCTTACCGTGTGACAGGACACGTAAGTTGCTTTAAGATAGGTTAGATTTGTCTGGCAACTTGATTCAACCAAAATGTATAAAACCGCTTTCAATCAAAATTATTTTAACATTTTCACTGAATCATCGCTAATTTCATTTTAAGTTCTCATGAGAAATCAATGAAGGGCGCCCCCATCTTGGTCACACTAAGTGCCAATTGGATGATGATGCGCGCACAGAAGAACCTCCGAAGTACGAGAATCTACTTGATACTCCTTGGAATTTAGTTCGACTTGTCGTCTCTCTACATATAAAGCACTCTAGCAATAGCAACGCGCGCAGATTCAGCGACCCAAATGTACACGCAATAATCACTTTGTAATTCCTTGTGACATTCACAGAAGGTGCTGGACGCAGTGGAGGAGTGACGCTCAGCTGCAGCGGAGGCGGTGGCGGCGGCGGTACAGCGGCTGACGACGATGACGAAGACGAGGAAGAAACGGGCGCTGGAGGCAGTAGTCGCGCGCAATATGTGTCCGCCAATTGCGTCGTCTTCACGCACTACTCGGGCGACGTGGCGGCTGTGGTGGACGAACACTTCAGCCGAGCGCTCAGTTATGCAGATAACAAGGGCCCCACGCCAGGAACTTCGCTCAAGGGTCAGTATGAGGATTCCCTTAATACTTCAAAAAACACAGTGATACCTCAGTTTACATCGATATCCGACCGAGAACAATTGGAGAAACCCGAAACATATTTTCCATGTATATCAATCATCGGTCGATTGAATCTAACCTATATCTGTTTGTAAATATGAATGCTTACTTTCATGCAACAAGTCTAATTTTTACCCGAATTATATGGCAGATACTACTTTGCCCGATATCTTGTATTTATAGGCAAGCTTCACTCGATTTCACATTTAGCATTAAATAATGGTAACAGGACATCAGTAACGTGAGAAAAAGTTTATCATAATACACAGCTCACATACAATTCTCTACGAATATTGTTTATTACGCTTTATTTGTCAGAAATAAAGAAGTCAAGTTACATCGTTTTCAAGTAATTTGAGTCAAGTAGCGTCTTTTCTTGAAGTAAATTTTAAATGCTGTTATCTTGGAAAGGAAAAGGTGAAAGATGAAATAATATTAAATTGCGAGTACATCTTTTAATGCTATTTAGTTCATTTGTGAGATTTTCTCCGTCCGATAATACCTAAAAAATTATGGGACATATGCATATATGATACATACAATTAATTCGTCCTTTACAGTCCAAGTAAATGTCAAAACATTTGATAGAGAATAAATAGAGTTTCTTTTAAAACCAATGGTAAATAAATATAAAATGGATGTAAGAATCTAACGCAAATAATGTAGCAAACGGACTGGTCAACGGAAACATTGGTTTCATCACTGAAATCATTTGGTCACATTTTCGACGAGATCGAATGTACAAGACGGATATCCCATGAGTCCACTTATGCAAAGGTTGTTCTGTAGAATACGCGGTCGCCTATTTAGGGTTGCAACTCTTTACCTCTGAAGCGAGTAGCTTACGCAGCCCTTAGTTGTGTAAAATCGCCGAATGGATTGCAAATAGATGAACTTGAGTGCTCAAAACTAGAAGGGAACACCCCATGTAATAGTAAATCCATACATGAAATTAAGAGAATGAACGTGCAAGAAAGAGATTTATCTATAACCCATTTACATTTTTTTCTCACAAAGTAAATTAAAAAGTATGAGGTACCTATTGTTACCTATTGGTTTTGAGACTTTTCAGCAAGGAATACTACATAATATAAAACTAAAAACAATAAAATAAATTATAGTTAAGAAACAAATAGACCCTATTTTATCAGTAGCACAGTACGAAGTTAAGAAATAAATGTTTACCTTTTATAGCTGCTTCGTAATAGTGGTCTAAATATAATGAACATAAGTAAAGCGTACCACGCTGTTTAATTTAATTATCAATTTAAAGAAGAAATGTTTTATAGCTACATTAGATAACAGGAAACCGGTGAATAAAGTGTGGCGCAGTTTGTTATTTGTTTTACTTTGCGTACAATGCGAGCACTGAACACCCGGGATTTTATTGACATCTACAGCAATAAAAGTTAAACGATTATTTTTAACTTTTTAGTACGCTATTCATAAAAGCGTGTTTTTTTTAGTTTTTAAAACTATAATTTACTTAGGACGTGAATAACATTACTTTCATAATCACTCATACAACCATATATAAAAGAAGATGCACATAATACACTAATGAAACATTCCTATGTAAACTACTGCGTGACTGCGTAAGTGACAGTATGTTTAATGAAGTGTTCGTAAGGTTTTATGTAATTAAATACAATAATTTTAATAACAAATATTTTTGCTATACCATAAATTATCATATTTTATCAGGCTGGTCCCCATTGAATTCTAAAATTACAAGAGCGTTATTGTTAAATTATATTTCGAACCAAAAGTGAAATTGTTGGTTCTTTTCTTTCTCAATAAATGGAGACTCCCCAAGTGGGTGGGAGAACACACGGTTATAAATTGCTTATGGGTTAAAGCATTTTAGAAGGATGTATTGCTTAAGATGGTGACATTAAAAACATTGAGATTTTTTACAACATCCCGATGAATCGAAAAACACAGATCATCGTTGTGTATAACAAAACAATATTCTTGATTGTTATTCTATTCTTGATTGATTTATTTGCATCTTTTCCCTTTTTCTTAAAACCGACCTAAGCCGTAATTTGTACACAGTAGTTTTATTCCCAATTTAACTTTACGTGCGTGTTTCGATGCCGTATTGTAGCAATCACTCCGTCTAATCAGTCAAGTCCCCAGAATAGAACGTTAACTTTTTGCTATAATGCGCCCTGTGCCTCCAAATGATTAATTTGGATCTTTCTGCTCTTAGAAGTTTCTCTTCTGTTTTCCAATATTGTTTAGAAGTAGTGATTTTTTGTTTTCTCCTTTAAATATAATACGTGGTACAAAAGAAATTTATCATCAAAGTTAGTTCCGCGGCATTTGTCTTCCCGTTTTACTTTGAGACTTTTATTTTCAACTTAATAAAATATTAATTAATTGCATGTCTTTTTCCGAGGTTCGGGCTCTTCCTCTAACCGTGACTCGGTTGAGGGAATTGGGGAAGAGAGATGTTTGGTTTGTGGAGAAATTATGGAACAGAGTCTGTAGTAGGCGAGGAAAACGCCGTCTTGTTCAGTCAAACGGGATATGAACCTTCACTCTACTGCTCCTGTTTTTTCTTATTCATTTCAGGAACCATTATTATCTATTTTTAAAATGTTCAAGTCTTACTCTTGCGTGAAGTGTTAGATGTATCCAAAATTGTCTTCCTAAGTTTGTTTCCCTCTTTGAACTGACTTTGCATATTAAAGCTATACCATCAGCACAAATTATTATTTTATTCCTCACTCGGGTAATCTCACGAAATCCTCACATGTATTAACATCTAAGAAAATATCCCAGGAAGTTAGTGCGTTTGGTTACTCGTGAGGATATCCTTTACTAGTTCTCTGAGTAACTTTTACCTCGTCCATATATTCAACATAACGTACACAGTTTGAAAATAGCAGCTTAAATTCAAAATAACTAGCTTATTTTGAAAAACTACTACATTTAGTAGAGTTTGCACATTGTTTTCTGTTCTTTAATACTTGAAATTGGAAATACCAATTAACTATACCAAATGCCTCCCGTGTATAAACAAATGCGCAGAATATTTATTTTGTATCATAATCTATTATTCTCTTGATCATATATTACTTCGCACCTTCAGTTCTCTCGTCTCTTGTAGTTATATTGCTTTTAGCGCTAACTCCTATTTTCTTCAATATGTCACTCTATTGTTCCCTTTGATAAATTTAATGGAAACATTTCCGAACGCGGTATTAGCGTAAATACAATTTATATTGTCTCATTCTTCACTTTCTTCTATCTAAACAACTTCCTTTGATATCTCCTAGAATTCCTAGAATATGGAAAATGGCCCATTTAAAGCAGCCATTGTAAAGACTTATTCCAAATTTCAATGGTCTATCGACCTTCACCCAAAGTATTTTTCATCCAACCAAACTTCTCCAGAATAAATTACTTCAAAAATATGAGAAATTAATATCTGAAGGACTTGAAATACGTCTGTTTTGCGCTAATGTTTTTTTTACCAAGATGCTTCTGACAATTTCTAAAAAAATTAACAAAATAGTTATTTTGAGAAAATGTTTTTATTAACATATTACCACTAAGAGCTTTCCACAAAAAAGAATTTAAAAATAAAAAAATAATTGTTAATGTCAATAAATATTATTTGTGCAATTTTTTAAAGTTATATTTTATTATAAAATGTAATTTTAAAATGTAATTTCAATTCATTTGGTGGCTCATAAAACATAGAAAAAGCAAGAAAACAGTACGCAAACAGCCAAGAACATTTGCATTCACCTCGTTTATAGTTTAGAATACATTTTTTAAAGAAATAAGCGTCATTAAAATAAAATATGTCCACTTTCTCCGGATTTCTATATCTCTCCCAACTGATTCTATTTGGAATACGAAACTTGTTCTTTGGACTACGTCATAGTAGAGGTCAGGGATTCAAACTGCAGAGAAGCACCATTATTCGAATGTAGAGCATCTTGTGATGGACCATTTGGGAGTTTTTCCCCCTGCAGATTCCTTCACTTTCTGCAGACTAGTGCTGGGTTTAGTTCCTTTTGAGAAGCCGCAGATGTTTTGCTGGCGGCTCCTTCATCCCGGGAATGCGTTTAATGCCCTCAACCTCTGGAATTAGGAGGCAACTAGGCGCACAATTCCGCACCGGCTCCTGACCGCATGCGTCAACTAGCATAAAAATCAATTAGAGGAGCATACCACGAGCCCATGTCATTTACGAAACCTGAAACGCTATCGACGAATTGTACTCATGTATTGTTCTCGGTAAAACTATTGAAAGTAGGATGACTAAATGTGTGTAGTACGAAAAAATAGGTTTATAAAATTTATTTGATATTTCCGTTATCTGAATTAAATATGAATTTTTTTGTGGGGCTGTACGGCTCGTCGACATCGAGGTCATTAGAGCCCTAAAATCTTGTAAAAGTAGGGAAAATGCAGTTACGCACTAAGGAGAGCCAACATGATTCTCCCCGCGTGTGGGACTTGCCGAAAGACTCAATCATACCCACTAAAAACCCTCCTGAATTACAATATCTCAAAACATTACATAAAAAAAAGGAAATAAAAGATATCCTAGCCCTAATAGCGCCGGGATCGAAAAGAACAAGAGGTGACCAAGGAAGGTCAGGAAAGAGAAAGGAAGGAGCCTTTCACAAGTAAATGGAAGTAATGCCAGACTCAACTCGGGACCCCGTGTTTGCCAAACACGTACTTACTAGCTAGATGTAAGTCCCCTGGGGGGTTAAATATGAAAATCTTTCTAGACTCTTTACAGGCGCATCGTCATAGACTATTCCTATGTATCAAGAGTATTGCAAAGCATTTTTGTTACATATTTGATTCATTACGCAGTAACACCTAAAGGGTATTTGAGTGTTAAGAAAATAAACTTCTTAGCACAACCTCAAGTAGACATCTTGTTTTGTTTATTCTAATTTCTCCCTAGTTACCACTTTTCTCGTTGGTTTCCCTTCGTAATTTACATTCATTTACTTTTGTCAGTATTTGAAGGAAATACTCTATGTATTACTCTCTAGTATTACACACAAAAACTACCAAATCAAGAACATGAATAAACTTCCCAATGCAGTATTGAGATATTGGAATGATATTTTTTTGTAAATACGTATTACCATTTTCACACCAGCCAAGTTATATTGTTGTGAAATAAAAAAAGATAATTATTGTTACCTCTGACACCTGAATGTTTCTTTTGAACGAATGAACCTGATGATGCAAAATGTTATTTCGTGTAATTCACCTACTAACAAATGTAAGAAAGACGATAATTTCAATTCCCTTTGATGGTGTCGACGGCGGCGGTGGCATAGTTGTGTGGTGAAAAGGGGTTGGGGTTTTCGGGGGAGGGGCGGGGGGTCGTCCTGCTAAATCGGCAGACGCAACTTCACACCTGGCCTGCGGCCCGAGACGCTTCGCGGAGCAAGGCTGAGTCAGTGAGACGGGCAGCACGCCAACTGCGGTGGGAGACCACTCAAGGGACAGTCTAGCCACTTTGGGGCTTTTCACCCGCTCCACCAATGGGACACGCCCAAGGGTTTATAAAATTAACAGTTAAGACCACGATTATCCAAAGCAGTGACCTCGAAACTTTATACGCTAATGGCATCTTTCAACACGAAGTCTAAGTTTCCAATAATTGGTGTTCTTCAATTGTAGTCCATACATTCACTCAAAAAATCTAAGTGGCATTACTCGTATACCAGTAAAACTTAAATCAGTTTCCAAATAATACATTTATGTTAACAGTGACTGATTTTTGTTTTTTATTAATATCGTGAACACAAAAATTAACTTATGAACTCAAATAAAAAACTCGAATTTAGTTTTCCCTAACCGACAATTTCTAGTTTAAACGTACTAGATTCTAATACAACGAGGAGTGTCTGTTTAAATGCAGCTATTTCTGTTTTTTTAATGAATTTTCCCCTCATTCGATGTTAGTACTGGAATAATAGCGAAAACCATCTTTAATTCTGCTCAACAACACTTATTACCTTGTTAAAATATACCCCGTACTTTTTAAGTCTAATAAAAGAAGGGTAAATTGTGTATATGACATTTCTATTTGATTCTACATTATTTGAGATGAGAACAAAATAATATATTTTTCTTGACTGATGGTCAGCAACAAAATGTTCCATTTCAAAAGGGTATATTTCCCAGGAATTTTAATCACACTGTTTTTCTGTCACGTGAAAAATTACATATATTGGAAATATCTCAATTTGAACGGAGACTCTTTAATGTAACTATCACACACAGAAATAAACAGAAATAGAATTTATATAAAAATGAACTTACTCCGCGTCGCTCCAAGTTTTAATTGGCTCTTTTCTAATAATTTCAAGGCGTTTGCTAAATATAATTTCATTATATGATATATTTTCCGATCAGAAATAGAATTAAATTATATTTTGACATCTTCACAGAAGGAATCCATACGACCAACCTCCCTTGGTCGCTCATGCTCTTATACACCCAGCAACGTTTACTAAGATATTTGTTGAAAACGTTTCACGCATAAACTATCGGTTGGAAAATTATCACTGAGCTGCGTTACATTTTGATACATTAGAGGAATAAAACCAACAGGTAAGATAGTTCGTGTTTTATTATATGTGTAGATTGCTATTAAAATACATTGAATAAGAACTGAATATTAAAATTACATTTTAATAAAATGTGTTCGATTTTAATAAAAAATAAAATGAGTTCCCATAAAATGTTTTTAAAAATATTAAATACAATTGTTGGTATACTTCATCATGTTATTGACATAGTACATTGAAAACTGTTAATTAAATTACAAAATTATTTTCCTACACGATGCTATTGTTTCTTATTATTCATAAAAGTATATTTGTATCTGTATCCAACCTTGGCATGTTTTTGTACAGCTGTTGACCAATCCTGACCCGCATTTTTCTCCGATTGTGTTATTTTTATAGTTACAATTTATTAGTAATATTTACCGAATAAAGATTTTATAATATTTTTTGTTTTTATTATGCATAAATTTGGTTATATTGCAACCAGTAATTAATATTTTTCATTATATTAGGGGGCCGTATGACATGATTCTGCGGAAATGATAAAACAGCGAGTGCGTCGCTTGCTTGCTTGCTTGCCTAGAGTAAACTAGTTTATTTTCCTCCTCATGGTCATAATTACGTTTTTACTATACGTTTATTATTAAATTACTGACACGTACGGAACACAGCTATTTTAAAAAAGGAAAAGCTTAGGTTCCTGCATCTTATAAGTGCTACTTTCCCTTATTTACGTCCATGCCAACAATTTCAAGGTGTTATATTTCCTCTTACACCAAATGTCTTCTACATCAGCGTTCTCTAACGGATGTAGGGGAGGTCAAAGAGTTGATCGTCCATACCACAACAGACTGAAACTAGGCAAACTTTAATGGCTATTTTTTTACATTTTATAGACTTTGTTAATACTTTAACGTGACTTGTCCTCTTCAAGTTCATTTACATTAAATAGTTGCGTAAAGCGCTCAAAGATTTTGATGGGGTGTCCGTTTGGCCATTTGCTCACTCGCTCCGTCCTCCCCCAAATCGAATTTTCCAGCTACTGTAGTCGACGGTGACGTTGCTACGAGTACTTCTGCATCGTTTGGCGTGCGGAAGATTACACACACAAATGTTTTTGATGTGCCTTTGTAAATGAGAAACATTTTACAATGAGATTTTGAAAACGTACAGTAAAACCTTTTTACACTCTAAAGTTTAATAAATTCCTCAAAATAACAATGAAATACTTCACTCCATATGAAGATTGTGTACAGTTCAAACCACAAGAATCTTCACTTCAAATTGCTCTACTTTACAATGTACAATTACTGGGTTGGTATATACGTACACGATACTGATTAATTACAATGCCTTAATATTTTCAATTGTTTCTCATTTACAATCAGAACTGTTACATTTCGCACATACCCTTATTTTGACAGGTCATTGAATACGAGTTTTACGGCAATGTTGTCACTTCGCATCCGTTCACTCTTCATTCAAGTCGATCAACAAACACTTGTTCCTAAGACAGGGTTCCACAACAAGCACTGAGATTGTTTCACTTTCGACGAATAGTTTAATTTGAAATATAACAATGTCTTTCATTTGCCATTATTCACACGTAATACGTTACAGCTACCATGACACACTTAAATTGAAACGTCATTCGTTTTTGTTTTTTTTGTGGGGCTTTACGGCTCGTCGACATTAAAGACCATTGGAGCCCTAAAAACTTGTACAGGTAGGGAAAATGCAGTTACGCACTAGGGAGAGTCAACATGACTCTCCCCGCGTGTGGGACTCGCCGAATGACTCAACCATACCCACTAAAAACCCTCCTGAATTACAACATACCAAAACACACATCAGAACATTGAGGACAAAAAATGAGGGGTAGAACAAAAAATGAGAGGGGACAAATAATGAGGGGTAGGACAAAAAATGAGGAAAATGAAAGATACCCTAGCCCTAATAGCGTCGGGATCGAAAAGAACAAGAGGTGACCAAGGGAGGTTAGGAAAGAGGAAGAAAGGAGCCTAGCACAAGTAAGTGGAAGCAATGCCAGACTCAGTTCCAAATACGTACTTACTAGAAGTCCCCTGGGGTGACGTCATACGTGAATTAATTAAACTGATTGCACGAAGTTTAATTTCTACTTAATAATTTGTATGTGGTAGGATTCCTTCCGTATTTAGAAATTGATGGCGAGAGACCATAAATACTAATGTGTTACTATATCGTCTTTGCAGAACGCTTTGCCGCGGGGTATATTCTGGATGTTGACGGGAAAGTTGTGAAAGAAACTTATGTATCATATGTAACCAGTAGGAATTTGTTAAAAGTTCTACTACGTTTTGTTGAGTTGTCTTGCATTGTTTGTGCACAGAAGTTGTTTTTTTAAATTTAAGAATGGTGGCTTTAAGAGCGCGACGTTGTGGTGTCATTCGTAGTTATTTGTGAAGGAAATTTCAAGAAGTAATCGAATCTCAATAACTAACCACTAATTACCTATAACACCCTTGATGACTCTCACATACAAGTTCGACAGCCAAAGAGAATCTGAGCAATCTTTTCAATTATGAGGGGAATTACTTACTCTACCGACTAAGGATTATTCATTTGTTTAAACCCATGCGCATTAACATTCTATTTTCTTCCTCTTATTCACTAAAACATTACACTCATCCGTTTGTAAAAAATTATACTCATGGATTGGGTATCTCTACAACAGCAATTTCATTGCATGAAATGTACAATAGTTTCTTCAGAATTTACATATTCCAGACCATTTAATTTCAATCTCATGTTTTTCGTCATTGTAACCACTAAAGTAACTTATTTAATTGGAAATGTAGATCGTGCTGTTCAGAAATTAGTGAGTAATCCTAATCAAAATAGGCAAAATCTTTAAGATGTATGTAATTTTATTTGACTGTTTCTAATCTTTATTATTAAAATTAAATTTTGTATGCTCTTTGAGGCCACTATACTTATTTTTAAAATGACACTCGATAACTCAATTGCTGAAAAGAACACATTATTACAAGAAGTAGTAGATACCCCCTAAAAAGGAAAAAGTGCCTTATGTGTGACGTCAGAAAATGAGATATTTCTCTCGATAATAAATTTCCTTACGATCAGTTTGTCATTTCATGAAACTAAATGTCCTATTTCTAACTGTTAAACTGACTATTTGAAAAAAATGAGAATAGTCATGAGCAAAACACCAAACACCACGAAGAATTGATTTGAGCACGCAGAAATAACTAGAGGCAAGTAAAACACCTTTATACAATGAGCTTGTTCGCTTATGGTTTTGCTAAGACATGTAGTAGCATATCAAAGTGTTTTCTCTGAGGAAAAAATCGCAAAATTCGTGTTTGAATGAGTGACGCAAATCCTTCCAATTCCCAGAGCTTGAATTCGAGGCAGTTTGCCATTCCGATGGTCGAGAGCCATCTGCTACCCACATTCCAAGGGCTCCAATGGGCACACTCACTCACATTCTTCCCGAGAGGAAATCTTTCAGCCAGTCTGGATCACACACAGTTGGACACTTTCTTGGTGTCACTCCCCGCTCTACTAGATTGTTTCCGAAACTTTGTAGTGGAAAAGGACCACTTTCAATGATGTGCAATATTCATTGCAGGAGGAGGAATATTTTTTTTTTCTCTAATACTGGAATTGTAACAAGGCAACTTTATTATCATAGTGTGGACTACTTAGAAATTTACACTTTGGATTTATATGTTATTTGTAAAGAAAATACATTGGTATTGATGATATTATTTATAATTACTCTTGAAAATAATTTTCATTGATTAATTCTTACTAAATATAATATTTTTAATGCTTATTTAATTAATTATTTTTAATATATTCCTACTTGTATGCAAATAAGCAGAAGTTTAAAAAATGGGTCACTTAGGGGAAATATTTGATTGAAATTACAATAATAGCTATGGTTATTATAACCGACACTCAGACGTTTGACGAAGCTGTTTTAAATATTACAATTATTAATACGCCTTACCATTATTAATATTATTAACACTTAATGAACCGCACTGTCAAATATCGGACTTTAATTCCGTTTAAAGTTTAAGAATTGAATGTAAGTTAAATACAGTAAATATCATTGCGTTGTAAATACCTATTAAGTTATTTATAATACAATTGACAGTGCTATTTGATGTTATGTAGCATTAATTCGAAAACAAATAGTCAACATTTTTACAATTTTTGTGATTATCAACACGTCTCTAACTGCTCACATTTCTATGGAGACCAATGGAACAACTTTTAACATCATTACTGAGTTATAAATAAATGGAATAAAGTTGTTGGTGTATTAGTGAATAATTTCGTCGGTAAAAATTCAAGAATAGAAAACTAGCCAATGAACAACATCAACCAGTGTGGTGGAAACGAATTATTTTGCGTCACTTCCGGTATTTATTTCCAATAATTAATGTACGTAATTTTTAACAAATTTCATAAAATATTTTCAGTATAGATTGTTTTATAGAAAAATTTTTTTTACATTATATTCGCGTTGGAAATAATTTTCAGTTTCACAAAACGGTATTTTGAAAATGTGGGTTTTGAATCTCAACGTCCAGTTAATCTAGTTTCAATGATTCTCCCGTAGTATTTTAGAAGCAGGAAATATTTTTTCTGTGACAGAAAATGATAACAAATTATAAAGAAACCAAGTGATTGGAAACTCGAAAGTAAGTAGCACGAGACAAGTCATCTGATTGTGTTGTTAAACGAAGTGATTTATTTGTAGTAACCACCAGTTACAGACGTGGAAGCCTCATTTGGAAAACTAGTTTCTCTGTGACATTCTAGAGCAGTAGTGCTATGAATCAACGATGTTAGTAAGGACAGCGAAGGAGGTAATAAAAGCGTTTATCATTTGGCTGCACGTAGTCCACACGTAGGCTGCGTGGGACAGGAGCGATTATTGAACATTGGCCGTAATCCTGAGGAAGTGGCAGAAACCGGTCACTGGGTATCGTGATGATTAAAAGAACTTCATATTTCTTTACTATAAACATATACGTGACCTGGGAAATGCGAGATTGGAACGAGAGCTGTTTTGTCCCACGAAGACTTCTGATACTGATCACGCTTCATTTTTTCCTGAACGATGGTTTTCGCAGTTTCTGCGTAAACAAAAATTCATGATCCGTGAAATTTCCATTTTTATTATTGAATCTTCCTATTTATTTAAATAGGTTTGTGTGGTGCGTTCACTTCATAATGGTAACTCTGTACTTGTTGTAGCATAATGGAGATCGCAGTGTACTGGTGAAATTCCTTGAAAGTACCCTTTCTCACGCACTGCTTTAATGCAATGTTTCTCTACAATACTTCGGAGTTATATCCATTCACCTTGTTTGAAATACGAGCGGAGGAGTATTGGTCGTGTATGCGCGTCTACTGACCGGTAGAATACGGATTCGATCTCCTAATTGGTCCAGAGGGGTGAGACTCATTCCCAACTAATGGGTACTGTGACATCAAATTTCGCTGCGGTTTCTTCGTTGATCTAACATTTCATCTTTCCAATCTCTTTGTTTTGTTATGAAAGAAAGGCGGGCTTAATAAATACAAACCTCACGATATCAGATTATTTTAAAAATTAACCATAAAGAGGCGTGTTGACTTAGTATTTGTACACACATAAATTGAGACAAAAATCCAAGGCAACAAGTATCCTCAACAAAACTGCAGTTCGTGTTAGCATAACTTGAGCGTCAAACGAATAGTGTAATCATGAAAACTGTTCAAATTTCATGATAATATACAGAATAAAAATGTCCATAGAAGTGATGTTCTAGTTATTTAAGAGAGAAACATTTTCAACTCTTAATGCATTTTATTTACGATTATTTTGTTAAATATCTCTTCCGGTAAATGAAATTATTTGCAGCAATAGTAAAAACTTTTTAAAATTTACCTTGTGCGAAATAATTGCGTATGGTTGTCTAGAATGCTCGTGTAATCATCGAAAAGTAAGTCAAAAACCCTGCAAGATGCAAAGTTTTATGAAAATTTCGATTCAAATGTTGGTACGATTAATGTAAGTTCCTTGTTAAAAGTGCAATGTTTTTTATTTATTTGTGATTATAGATGTAAGAAGGGTGTTCGTTCTCCTGAAATACCAATTGATTTCGAGTAGAATCTCTCCGAGTTTTAAGAGAACAAAATTAAATTCATAGAAGCTGAACAGAAGTAAATTTATCCGAAATCTTTGATTCCGGGGGAAAAATTTATTTTCTCAAGCCAAGTTTATTTTATGAATATAATATAGTGCTGTAAACTTAGTACTTCCTTTTGAGTCACAATAAAATGAGTTTTGAAGGAAGTTATTAATAGTACGTATTTACAATAAAACAATTATTTCAGATTATAAGCTGATGTCTCAGTCATTGTTTGTAATGTACTTTACAGTGGATTGATTAATCAAATAAAAAGAATTATTCAAGTAAACCTACAAAGTCTGTCAATGGAAATGAAGTAACTTGGTTTTTGGAACTCAAGGAGGACTGAAAGACATCAGAAGCTTATCGAAACTGGTTCCTTGAAAGAAAATAAAATACGATTCTCATTATGTTTTGATGTATTGAATTTCATTCAGCAATTATTGAAGGAATACAATACATTATACACAACACCAGACTTTATCGCGAAACTAAGAAGACTGATCCCTTTGACCCACATTGCACCAATGTCGAGTATCCATTTCTTCACGATTTTAATGCTTACCACATAAATTATGAACTATCGCAAAGTATCTTGACATATTTATTGCGTATTTTTATTACACGCATTAAAAATGAAAACCGCCAAACAAACAGTACTGTTACTTCTAGTCGTGGAAGGTCTTTTCCTGAACGTAGTATGAAGCAGCTATCCTTGTTCAGAGTAATACCAATCTCCCAAGGTTCCATACGAACCGTGAGCCTTCGGAGACGAAGCTGTAGAGGGAGGGAGGAGACGAGTGTAAATCAAGAGAAAACAGCGTCACAGCTAACTGCCACTGCTGTGGTTTAGTGCTCGTAAAATACTACCGACTTCTCCTCCCACGACCTCCACTTCAGTGCTCAAGAGTTTCTCCTCTTCAAACTCAAGTTACTGGAAACAACATGTGATCACGTTCTTTTTTAAATATATTTGAACCTTTTATTATTTTATTTTAATGGCTTCTATTGGTTTACATTCCATGCCATTTACGTCCCGTGGACATCACTAATAAGTTATATGAACTTTGCTAATTGATTTGTGACAAGAAAGTATAATTAGGTTTCCTTTAAAGCTGATTGAATACGTATGGTTTCCTCCATTTATCATCCTTGTAAAAATAAGGAGATGCAAATTCCAAAAATGTCATTTTGGTCCACTGTGAAGTCTAAAAAATTAAGAACACCAAAATTTTTGGAAACAAATATCTGGACAATTGCATAGCTTTTACTTTTATCGAAAGTAAAACTTAATGAACAAATATTAATAGGACTAGTTAGAATAAGTTGGACCACATTTTCAAATAATGTGATTGATTCTAAACTACTGCGAAGTTAAAATTTCAAAAGATTTTTTGAATAACCATATTTCACTTTCGAACTACATTGTCCACCAATTTGCTATAGTACACAGAAAACTTAGAAACAAATAAATATGTTTCGATTTACGTGTTTCATCTATCCGGAGAATATCTGGATTAGAATGACGACACACAAAGGATAGATGTATTACAGACCAGCTACGTACGATTTAATATTAGGATAGAAAATAAAAATAAAAATATTATTAATTTAGAAAAAATTCATATATTTTATGAACACGCATCAATAAGAAATCTCTTGACGTAAATGTACGGATTAAAGTATTTTAGTTCTATAAACATAAGCGAAAATAGAATCCTTGTGAACGCTAATTGAACGTCCTTACAGTGTCAGGACAGTTTTCAACATCCTGTGGAATCTGTCTGGACGCGCTATTTGAGAAATTAGATTCAGAAGCATCGCAAATCTCCCCATCAGTGCGCAACATATCTCTCTTTGGATACCCTCACAACAATTTTGTAATGAACCCTGTGAATTTGCTCCTAGATTCCTCCAGAGTCTCTAATAGACGACCTCCATCACTCTCTGATCAGAGTGCTGGTGACCCGGGTTTGGTAACTAAGTAATCGGTACGTCAATTCCGCATGTTTATCTATTCCCGTCTTACTCCACAATTTAATATTCCCAACTATTGTGAGAGAATTTTGGAGAACTCTCAGAAATTTTAGACGAATATAATTTCATTATGGTTCAGTTGTTTGAATGTTATATTGACTGCCAAATTTACAAGACTTTATGCTACACATTCAGTGAAATCCACCAAGGAACTTGGCGTAGGTATTCCATTTCTGCGGCGAAGGTGCCTTATTTGCCAATATCCACGATCGTAACACAGTTTTCCGACATTTGCAACCGAACACAAAGATACTTTCAGGGTTCATATCCGAATTCGATCTCTGGTACAATCGCTTTGTGAAATGCGTTGGATTGCGACTCACAGGAGACGTCCGACACGAACGTTGACAAAAGTGAATAACACACTTTTGTCTCACAGGCCATACACATAAATGTAAATAGACTCAGCGGTCTTATGTACCGGTTATACGAAGGGGAAAACGAAGTTTGGTGTCTCCGTCTCTCTAGCACATCGACTTGGATGAAGGAACTCGATTCCCCTCCGACTGCCGACTGCTGACTGCTTCGCTTAAACCATTGCGCACCTTCCCTCCTTCTCTCATCAAAGCTGTTGTGCGAGAAAGAGGGCGACTCCTCACAATCTGTTTCATGTTATCACGGACAACCAACAGTAGCGACCGCTGAGTCTATTTATATTTAGGTCAATGGACCCTACACTGATGGCAGGAAGGTTATGCACTTGATGCAGCTAGCGAGTCGTAATGTTTCCTCTACCTTTACATTGATGCAAAAGGTTGAACTGAGGTATACATAATGGCGCTTTAATCTTCTTTTTTTTTATAAAATAAGGAAATCTGCTTGAGAGATAAATTCACATTTTGGAGTGCAAATACACCCAACAAATCCTCATCCTTCTCGCGTAAATCATTTTATTTCGATCACTCACAAGTGAATGGGAGGATCGGGGTGCACATCCACGCAATGGGATTGGTCAGACAGTAGAACAATTTTTTTATTTGAATTTACTGCTGACGTTAAACTACACTTTGTATAAAGTTTTTGTCACAAATCAATCGGATTTCATCGCATTGAACACAAATTATCACAAAGAGGTGAATTTTATAAAACGTTTAGTTGTAGGGAAATTCACGAAGTACGCCTATCTTAGATAAACGACCACCATCGTGAACCTTTTGAAATATTTGAATCAATCAACCTTCGTGTGAAGTGGGATGGTAGGGGGTCTTCGAGTGTGGATGATGTTTTAATCTCAGCATCTAGGGTGGTCATTATTGAGTCTGTAAACGCAAGACTAGGTTTTCCTGTTTTTCCGAAATGTTATATTTATGCTTGATTTTTGTGAAATGTATATCCCTTCACACTCTAAGGGTGTTCTAGCGCGATAAGGGGGTTACAGAAACCTCCCAATAAGAGAGTAACTAGAAAACATATGTCAGTAGCTTCACCCTATATTTCACGATTATACATTTCAACAGACATAAGTTATGTTGAGTTGAAGATAGCTCGCCGTTAATTTTACCTCGCAGTGTATTTTTTCCTTTAATGCATAATCATAAAATGAGAAAATGTTAATTGTAAATGTCTTTTTTAATCACACACAAAGCACACATCTTTTGAAACGTCCACAGCTCACGATGTGGGTGATGACATCCCGAAGTCACGTTCTCAGGTGGTTTCGTCCTCTTGCGTCCTCCACAAGATAAATCACCGAACCTTCTTCTCCCGTCGCGACGTCCCCTTTCCCTCTGTGCGGAGGCGCAAGGCTGTTCGCTGGAGAGCGAAGAGTGTTCCATCAAAGGGTCTGATAGAGCACTGCATCCCACGAAGACACTGGAGACACATCGGACCTCAAGGACGTCTCTTACTTAATTCTCCGATAACCTTCGATAAAAATCATTATAAAGGTTTTTGTATTACCAGAACTGGATAAATGCTTAGGAAAACAGATTGAAAAATTTTATGCTATATTATTGTTTCCAGAGTTGGGAATATTGAAGGAACAAATGAAATTGTTCGTCTAAAGTACCATTAAATTTTTATTTAGTCGATAATATTTTCGTGATTTAACGTAAGCACATTTATATGATAATATGGAAACTAATGATTAAAAATATTAGTCGTTATAAAATTTCTTACAAATGATTGGGTTTTACTGGAATTTCCTAAGAGATGTTTACTTACCATTGTTTAAGTCGCCCACGATATGCAACATGGAATTTAAGTATTTATACAACAAGAATTGAAAAGTTTACGAAAAAACATTCCCAGAAACTACTCATATCAAGTATATAATTATCTAGTGTAGTGCAATCGACAAAGTCAGCGAACAGACTTGACCACTTTAACGCTTCCATTGAGCGAAAGTCGTGTAAAAGAATAAGGGGATGAAACGTGTAGAAAGGGAACTGGCGAAACTCTCTATGAGACTAAAGCACGTCACACTGGGCTGACACGGATGGTGAAAAATTATTATATTTCATTTTAGTCAGAAAATTTAAATTAAGATAAGCTGATAATAAATTGTTATGCATTTATATATGTTAAAATTATAATGAGGACCTTGTTACGACGAGTTGTTGTGATCGATGTTTGTTTTTGAGAAATGAGCTGGTCTGGGAACACGAAAACATGTAGGAGGAATTTACTCCAGATTTCTTTTTGATTTGTCGTTTGTTGTTTGTTTTTTTTTGCTAATGAAATGAACATGGGGAAATGTTTCCGAACATATTCAAGCAAATGTTGATACAAACAATATAAGACAATTTAGCACCAAATCATTAATACTTTATTTATTCTTTGGATTTACCACTTCAAGTCGTACTTTAGAAAGTAGAACAGGAACATTTTATGACTACTGGGAATCAAACACGGCTTCCTTTGATTTATCATCCAACTGGCATATAATTTCGAAAATTTATCCAAGCCAACACACATTTTTTTATTTGTTCTTCAAGAACCACAATGGGCAAGTTTTAGATAAGTGGATTTTTTTTTCTTTTTTATGAATAATGAATCTATTAAGATATTATGAACGTGCTGTGTCAGTCAATCACGTAACCATTTGGGTTAATTTTTAAAAGCGTTATTTATGTTCTTTAAATTAAAGAAGTCACTCAGACATTAATTTGTAAATAATTGAGTATTAAAAGCTATTTAAATTAAAACAATGTAAATGAAAAATGGTTTTTAGTATGGCTGCCGCAATCACAAGTTGAGCACGACATTTTGCACCAGATAGCAACGGTTGTCTGGTACCAATGTTACAGATTTTTGTTACTGTTTTATTTTTCCAATTGCTCTGTAAATTGCTGGAAATTGTTTGTATAGTTCTATTCTATATGAAATTTATAACATTTTGATATTTATATTCGCAGTTGTCATTACAAATTATTTTATATAATTGAAAAGAAAAAGCACATTCAGGGATTTTCTTCATAAGAGACCACTCAACACGGTAATTAAAAAATAAGTCCTGTAAGGACCAAAATGCTACTGGTGAATCTAAGTGTTTTGATGAATCTAAGTGTTTTCCTTCCTTATGGTATTATATCCGTCAGAGACACTAGGTTTAAGTATCCCCCAAAATGTTTCACATGATAACGTGAACAATTCCCCATCCAGTGGTGATGAGTTATACCCTTACCGAGCAAAATCTTGAATTATTTGATTTTAAATTACTACGGATTTATATGGAGAAACTTACTCCGGCTTATGTTATTTTTATATCCTTGCAAAATTACCCGTTTAACGTAGCGAAAAAAACTACTAAAATAGCAAATGGAAATAAATAAATAAATAAACTTTATTGTCAAAAAAGCAGTTGCAAACTGCTCATGACCACGTGAAGATTAATAAACTAATCTAGAAATAGGAACGTAATGACAATGTTCTAACGGAAATGGCAGTCGTATCCCCTGACAGACAATGCGACCCTTGTCAAAGAAAGAGTCAAACGATAATGTAAATTTATTATCAAGTTAAAAATATTATTGTCCTTGTCCAACAGTAAAATGCAGTAGAAGGAATTATTAATTAATTAGAACTACTTTTCCGAATATTTCCCAGTTTAGTGAATAGTTGGCAACTTTACTTTCTGTCGACACGGATATAATAACTTAAAACATCATTTTGTGTATTTGAATACAGTCGGTCAGGTTGTCCTCAATACCGCAGTGTAGTGATAATAATTTCTAATGTTTAATATACCGCGATTCTTAGACGCGTGACTTGTAACAAGGTGTTTCAATTATGTTTTCTGGTTTGGCTGTGCCCGCAGACTCGTCCCCCATGTCAGCGCGCAACTTCCCACCCTCTTTCTGGAACAGCAACTATCAAGTGAGTGGTGTGGGTGTAGGTGGTGGGGTTGCGCATCACTCCGCCACAGCAGCTGAACTCTACGCAGACCCATACCATCACGCCGCGGCGGCGGCTGCGGCGGCGGCAGCGCACAGCGGTGGGGGCGGAGACCCATGGCATTCGCATTACCAACAATACAGTGCGGCTGTCTCTTCACATCATCACCACAGGTACGTTGGCAATCACTTGAACTTTGCCTTTGTACGGGGGTTGACGTCTTACATTGATCGATCGATCGATAAATATGTATATATTCGATCGATCAGAAATGTAGAAACAATAACAGAAAGTGAAAAAAATATGAAAAACTCGTGGATAATTGAAGGTTTCTGTAATTAGAAATATAGTTTAAACTAAGAGGGAGTGGACATCGGACACTGTACCAAAGAAAAGTGATGTTACCCTGTGAACTTGTTGAAAATAACTTGACAAAGATAAAGTACATAACTAGATACATATGAAATAGAGAAAGAAAAGGAGAATGTGAAAAGTGAGGAAAACCCTAGGAGAAAATAAAATGAATTCAGTTCTGATCAAGATTTAGTAATTAGATTTTAGTAAATTAGATATCACTAGTTAAACCTGGGTGACGCTTTCCGTGAGCAGCAAATTGGTTCTTGTTCCTTTGATCGAAATCAGTCATTTTCCCAATATCTTAAGAAACTATCTCTCCCTGCTTCCAATTATTTCTCACCGATGTCCCCAGCAAATTGCAGTTTCCGATATGGAGGATATAAAAATGAACCAAAGACATCGCCTCTCTTCAAGAAGAAAAGAATGTTATTTAATTATCCATTTGATCTGTTTAATACATAGTGGGCAATCAATCTAAAAAGTTCTTAAAAGCTGTACTTAGAAAATTGTACGTTAGAGAATTCTAATTCATTGTAATAGTAATAACAGTAAATATTGCGTTAATTTTAATGTAATTTTCTGTCTCCCTCGCACATACACAAACTCCCTCATGACAATTTATTGATTCAGCCCCCGTTAGAGTTAATTGTGACACACACATTGTGACACACACATTGTGACATACACATTGTGACACACACATTGTGACACACACATTGTGACACACACATTGTGACATAAATTACAGTTTTCATGTCACACACCACCTGCAATATTTTTGGAGGGGAAGAACGTCATATTATATGCTTACTATCGGATTTTTTATTATAGACCCTTGACTTCTAATAGCTCTGGAGAGTACAACAAAAATTGAAGAAAAATACAGGTACCACCATTGGATTTGTTATTTTGTTTTGCATATACACAAGTGAAAACTTTCATTTCATAATTGAATATTAATTTTTTAAAGCCTGAAATTTTTCAAAAAGCGTGATATTTTTGCAGTTTTTACCGTTACGTCGACTTCATTATTTTTTATAAAATAAACTAAGGGTGACAAAAATAATTCTTATTCAGCGAATGATCATTGTTGTGTTTGTGACAATATTTATCAATTTGAAGCGTCTACATGCAAAACATAATGAGTTTTTTTTGTTGAAAAAACACTAATAAAGAATCCGATAGTAGTCTCTTGGTATAATTCTTCAAGTAATCTAAAGTGATTAATTTGCTTCTATACGAGAATTTTCGAACCTATACAGCTGTCTAGAAAATAAGAAATTGAACACAAGTATTACGTATTAAATATTCAAATCAGAACCCGCTTCGTTTAATATTTAAATTTCTATTAGGATTTTTTCCCTCTGAGGCTCTGTCAAATGCATTTAAGAAGCTACATTTCGACAGTTTTTTTGTCTTATTGATTTGACTTTAAAGACAATGGAAATAACTAACACTCAAACACCCTCGTTATGACGTCGTAAGCAAAACTTTTCTCCCAGTCCATGAAACACACTATTAAGTTTTCGTTTTAAAATGAGAGAAAAAACGTAGATATTTTATCCATAAAATTTATTAACAGTTGAAGGATACACTGGTGGTCCAAACTAGTTTCAACGATGAATTGAAATACTGGTAAGTATGAATGTTCTCACATTTGAAACTCAGTGTGTTCAAGAAATTAATAATAAATAAATAATCATTTTTATGTGTAGGTGCAAATGGTTGTAGAAGGATTTTACATAAAATATTATCTCCTACAAACTTTTCTAATCTAAGCCGTGAATTGAAATCAATCTAAACAGAATGAATCCACGGAAAACAATGTACAATATGTACGAAAACATCATGAATTTTAAGGACGACGTACTTGAAGAAAATAGGAATTGCATACTACATCAAACGAAGTATTATAAATTTAATGAAAATAATTCGTCAGGAATGGGGAACATTGGAATGTGTTGAAGTGAAAGCATTCCGTCAATTGTAGACGGGAAAATTTGTATCTCATATCCCCGAGACGAAGTTCCATTTTTGTCCGCATGTTCTATAGTGATTTAAAAGAATATTGACACATTCACGCAAGTGACGCATCGACAATAGAGTTTCAGAAATCATGTATAAGAAAGCGAAAGTACCAGAAAAATTAAGAAGGGTTTTATCACTCTTGTGAAATAATCTCTTTCCATTAGAGTCGCGGTCGGTGGAAACTCGACCACTCTTTGCATATAAATTGTATCATGTCTAGGGAAAATATAACACTTCGGACTAGAACCAAATGTTAGGAATGGGGGTTCAGTCAAAACCCCTCTCACTCTTCTGATATTCATTTAATATATACTGATACTTTGTGAATGAACCGAATTTTGAGGAAATAAGGATGGGCGTCATTAGAGTAAAACTTATGCTTCGGTATAATATTTTTTGTGGTAAAATAAATTGCGCCTCGTGTCTCCTACATTTTGGAAACAGAACAGTGGCACAATATTGACTTAAAAAAGTAATTTAAGAATTCAAACTTACACTTATCCATCTCATATGGCGTAGAATCATAGGTAAGCGCTTGAGCGCGCTGAGCTCAAGGTCCCGGGTTCGAACCCTGGTCCCGTCTCCCATTATCATTCAACATAACATAATTAATTAAGAATCATAGGTGTTTTATTTTCTCCGAATACATTACTTCTACCTTATCTTCTTCACGGTAAAGCCATTTTTGTTTCCACTACAATTATAATTCCACTCAAATTTACGCACGGAAAATATTACAAGAACGTACACTTTGAAGAAAACAACTGGAATATTTTGCTTGACAGAGATTGAAGTGAACATTTCTAAAAAAGATCGCTCTCTCTCTCTCTCTCGACGACATTTTTTCATACTTCTTGCCTTTGGTTCTGAGGCCACGTCATTGGAGAAGATTGGAGAAGAGCACGGGAGTTTTATAGCATTAAGTACAATAGACGCATGAAAATTTGGAAAATTGAATAAACTCAAATGAGAAATTCTTTATTATCCAGCGATACACAATGGATAAAATCATTTTTATGATGCGTAGTGGATTCGTGCACGCCTCGTCACGGCAGGGAGGAGAACGTCTCAAGACGGAGAGGACAGAAACGAAATAGACTAAGTAAAGTTCAAAGAGAAACAACGTCTACTGGATGTATAATAAGTAATACATACAATTAGAACCTTTTAAAAACCTTTGTAAACAAGGTACTCCCATAATCTGATAACTGAGAAGGAATAGTTAAATCAAAAAAGTGGGTCGCTAGGATGGAAAGATCGTGTTCCAGTACTTTTAGCATCTTCCTCCTCGGTATTTTTGCCATCGCCCCGTATATTTTGATAATAAGATTTAATGAAATGTATTTTCCCAGAGATAGTTTACACGAAACAGTAAACCGCACTTTTCCCTCGTTCATTTTTTACATCGGAAGCTGTATTTTTTTACGCTGAAAGCAAAAAAAATTTCCCACAGTCTCAGAACGCTGAACGGTATTTATGTGAACAATTGAACACAGACGAAGGAATATAGCTGAAATCTTTATCAGATTTTCATCAGATATTAAGATATCAGATCTTTATCAGATATTGAATGTGATCTACTACGTGTCCACACACCAGATTTATTTCCACCACACACACCAGTATATTTTCCTTGTTAATTGTAAATTCTTCTAATTGCTTTTATAATTGCGCCGATACCTCAAATTGCTTCGTTTTGAATTATTTTGTGCAAGATTTAAGTTCTGATATAATTAATTTTAGGACAAATGCTCATTGGAATACGAGTATCTCTCTTCCTCACGGAGGTTACAGGGATAGAACTTACCCAAGAATTGCTTATTGTCCCACATTCTCTACTAATAATGCAAAGCATGTGTATAAAAACTGGTTGGTGAATAGTCACACGGACAAACTAGTTTCTGTGTGATAGAAAGCGAGGCCTTGGTGAAGGCCAACGTTTATCGGAAGCCTTCACGTTGTGCACGCTCTGCGAGGAAGGGTCATTTGACTCTTCCTTTTCGCTTGACATTTCTTCTAGTCACGACTATTCGGAGGTAATTGCTGAATTCATCATAGAGTTGAGCGAGAAACCAAGCATTCGTACTATTCTGATATTGTGTTTATTTTAGATACTTCTTAAGGCATCAGTCTAAAATAAACATTACAGAGATTACTAGTTTTTTGAGAACCAGAATTATAATGCAGTCCGTCAGGACAATTAGTCCAAATAATTCGAAATCTTACAGTATAAAAATAGTTTAATGTTTTCAAATGTCGTAAAATTGAGGAGATCTGTTAAAAGAATAGTTGACAAATCAAGAATGGATGGAGTGTTTGGACTTGTTCTTGAGTACAAAAATCAATTTTAATTTTCAAATTATGAATAGTTTCATTCAACGTATTGTTGAATGTGCTGAAAACTAGAACATACTGATGTCAATCTGGAAAAAAATTACGATAAAGAGTATCAGTGTTACAACCACCGTAACCTTATTAAGTCTTATTTATTCTTTGAAAGATTTCCCAGAATCCGGCTAAAATAAATAAATAAATAAATAAATAAATTTATTGTCAAAAACAGTACAAACTGCATATGACCACGTGGAGGACAATAAACTAATTTACTCTCCGGAAGGAAGCAAGGGACCATCCCATCAATTCCGATCAAGGGCCCTAAGGCAGAGGCGGATTCAAAAATTTAAGCAAAAATTCCTAGATAAGATGAAAAGTTAGCTGCGAGTTATAATACCAATAGAATGTCACTGTTTGTAATTTAACGCAAAAAAATATTTTACATGTACAAATTATTATCAAAATATAGATTATTATGAGTATAGTGTTTAAAAATCATAAGAATTGAAATAACTATAGATTATTACATTATTCTGAAACTATAGATTGCTCTGAGTATATATTATTCTGAGTATAGTGTTTAAAAATCATAAGAATTGAAATATGTTTGAAAATTTGTCGAATTTTTAAAATCTAGAAATGGGCTTTTGTTTGAAAGCTCTGAAAACATTTTTAATAATGTGAGATGCTCTTCGTCAGTAATATTTTAGTTTTAATGTGAAATGTTCTTCATTAATTTCATTAGATTCAAGATCTTGTCTCACATCCATGAAATTAATACAGTCGATCAACGCCATTAAAGAAGCTGAAGAAACTTTTGGTACTAAAAGTAACTAAAATTTACTCTATTTTTTTGCTATCGGATTTACAATTACAATACTCTCTCTCTCTCTGTATTTTCTGTATACATAAAAATGTATAAAATGAGAAAGATGACTGTGATAGACTAATGTGTTTCATACTTTTCGAATGTTAAATAAATGTCTATTTGTCACGGATCCAATTCAGAGCTATCAATTGAAGGAAAGATCACTTAAACAGTGAACAACGTGGTTCCAAAAGAAAATCGTATCCTTCTCTTCAACAGGAAAGAAACAGAAAAATTCTCCAACTCATAACTCGCTGACTTTTTATAATGTTTATAAGTGGGCTGCTGATAGTAAAATCATGGAATTCCCTTTACATTGGGCCACAGGATTTGACGACCATCCAAGATGTTTTCAAGGGACTGGTACACTTTATGCCAAACATATCCGAGGAGACGAATAGTTCTATTATCTCCAAGCAAAGATACCACAAATCGTGTACATGTCACCCTATAAAATTTCAGGTAAGGAGTCCTGATTTTTGCTCTATGTTGATCTGTTCCGACTATAATCCTTATAGTCTCTGTTTAAGAAAGTTGTGCTGTGAGGGAATTAAAATTTTTGGACGTATTCAATTGTATAACACGTAAATGCAATCATGTATTCTTATTAGACTGTTAAAAAAAACGAAGTATAAAATAACTTATTGCTCTTCTAATATGTTTTAGACGGTGAAAAATTATTTTCATTTATCCTAAAATGAAGGAAATTGGATAAAATGTCGCTCAAATCAAAAATGTATATTTTAAAAATAGTTTTGTAATAACTGTGTTAAAATGTAACTTTCGTAAAATGCATCAAATTTCATAATTCTTTCTAAAATTTTGAAAAAAAGAATACAATTTTTCATTCATTACACTGAATTTTACTTGAGAAATGTATTTGTAAACATGCAGCCATAAAATGTGACATGTTTTGAATTATTTCTCAGGAAACTGAATTTTAAGGACAATTTATCTCAGGATACCTCAACAGTTTTCACAGTTGAAATTTTGGTTGTGAAGATCACTCTTTCAAGAATGAATATTTATACCTCCACGATGATCGATGATATCTGAATAACATTTAAGTCTCTCGTGTAAACTTAGGTTCTGTGGAAAATTTATAATTACAGTAAAATTATTTAACGTTTTTAGCCTGCTTTTACTGTTAACTTTTTTATATCATTTACATAAATTCCTGCGTCACGTAAGCAATTTTAGGTCAACTGTACAAAATGAAATTAAAATATGTCTTTAATACATTTTTGATAATTTATTTAGTTTAATACAATTCTTGATACGTTATTCGTTAAAAAAATCCAGAAAATATTCAATTTTTTCATTTTTCTCTGCATCATTTTTACACTTACATGAAAACATTTTATTTCATATTTTCATTTTATTTTTAACACTTAAAATCATGTTCAGGTGCACGAAATAGAACTTGTCTTCCATTAGAAACAGAAACTTGATTAAGATATAATGTGTTTGCTATATCGCTACCACATTCATGAACTCATTCTGAAGAACGTATTCGAAAGAAGTCTTACACTAACGACTACAGGTCCAGGTGTCGGGCTATTGAAAAGATTTCAGAAATTCTGGTTAAGCATCGATACTTCAAAATTTGAAGCTGGTATTGATGGTAAAATCATATCCGAGGCGCTGAATTCTGAAAAATCAGCAATTTTATCATTTTTCTTGCAGCAGATACAGGTAATATAATTTAAAAAGATTTAATAAAGAAAATGACGAAAATTATTTATGAAGTTTTGCATGTTTGTGGGATTTTTTATATTCTCTTTTATATATAACTGAGTTAGAGCTTACAAAAATAAAAGAAAAAAAGAAAAGAAGAATAGGTTTGCGGGATGTAAATAATTTCATTGTCAAATTTTGTATGAGATCGTGGTCACTGCTACAAAGATTTTTAGCAGTCCATACAATGATCTCATTTTTCTTTGCAAAAAATTGATAAACTAAAATAAGAAAACATGGTGTTAAGCTCAGGCGCCCTTCACTTTAAAAAAATCCTCCCACTATCCTCTATAATTTCCTTTCATCCCATCATCTCACAATTTTATCTCAGATTAAGATTAATTTTCTTACAATGAGAGGAAATTTCATCTCGAAATAAGACCATTTTCTTCTCATCTTAGAGGATGCGGAAATTTACACAGGTTAAGATTTGCAAATAACAATGAAATCTCGCGTCTAGGCCAATTTTTCAAGATTGCAAGAGAATATTTACTTATTTCCCTTAATCCAGTAAAATGGATGAAAACATCGTGTTCACAAAACTTGGTGCCCACGAATGGCTACATAACGTAATTCCTGTTGAGTGTTAATCACAGTCCGGACGACTCTGTATCTCAAGCGTTCTAGATATAGTTCATAGTAAACATCATAAAATGTGCGGCACATTTTAAGTGCGGCGCACTAAAAGAGATAAAAGTTTAATTTCAACCACCAGTTTTTGCCGAAATATAATTGGTGGCTTACACCTTTTCACCTCTTTCTCGAGCAACCCCGTGGCGCAGTGAGTAGCGTAAGAACTCCGGTAAATACGGGCTGATTGTAGACAGCGTCTTCGGGAATGGCTCTACTTATTTCAGTGGCCCCGAACACTATGATCTGAACTTATTCTCAGTCATTTTCGTTTATTTTTACATTTATCCTCTTCTCAACCCCTTCCCAAAAGAGTTGAACAGTCTTAAGCGGCATTAAGAGTGTGACTGCTCTTCTGCATCTTAAAGAACGATGTATTCAAATGCAATATCGGTCGATTTTTTTATCTGTTCCCTGTTCCTACCCGTATATTAGCTACAATTTGATATATTAGCTAGGGTATATTAGTTCCAATATGATATGATTGTGAACTTAAAAAGCAACAGGGGTGTCGTTATCAACGGCACCGGAAACTATAGTTTCGAATCTAATGACAGATTTTCCCGTTTTTTTTTCATATCGCCCTCTTCCCACCCTCCCTACGGGTGTCAGGGATGTCTTACTTCCCCAGTGCTTGTGTGGATAATTAGTCATTGCGTATCAACTTTGATTGAAATTTCTCGTGCCGCTCCAAAGTTATGGTGGAATATATACATAAAAATTGGAACCTCCAATTCACTCACTTAGGGGTAAAATCCTTTTCTAGGGGATGCCTACACCCTAAGAGGAACCTACCGGTGAGATTTGAGGTTTGTTGGCAAAGTAGTTTATGAGATTCCGTGATTAGTCAGAGTGGTATTTCGCTTTTATTTATATATATTTAAAATTTTGATGAAATGCATCTCTTATGAAAAAGAAATATCGGATATAATTTCTAAATTTTATAAATATATGATTTTTTAAGGTATCACAAACCAATATTAGTTTTGGAAATATATTTACAGAGTTTACCAGGCAAACTGAAGAGATATTTATTTTTTTGTTCCGTTCTCGTCCTGTCCGCCATTGTCATCTACAAGTAATAGGCACACAAGGTCACGCTGCTTACAAACGGTGTCATCAAGCGAGTCCATAGTTTGTATTGTTTATAAAACTAACTTACAAAGTTATACCAAATACAAATAAAAAAGGTCATTAGACTTTTGAATGATCGGGTTATCATTATCCGGCCGAACCACATTAAGCTTTGTTTGCGGTTCTTCATAAGTTAATAAGTTCATAAGTTAAGAGGATTGCATCCAGGTCATTTCTATGTAAATACAATTAACTCGTCGCTAATAAAAGTTTTTAAATACACTATTAGTTAAGATTTGGAGAGAACAATCATTATATTCTTGAATTCCATTAACAAGAGAAATATGTGTGAATTACCTTTAACAAAGTTACTTTTGAAATATCAAACTTAAATTATGCATATAAAACTAATAATTTTTTTCGTGTTCTTAATAAATATTCCCTGACTCTTCCAAGGCGGGGAGACTGTTCAGCCAAAACCAGATTATAAGAATTGTGCATATTTTAAATAATTGTTTCAGAATACTGTGCGCGGCTTTGTAGTTTGTCTTCTTAGCAACGAGGTCTGAAATTCGTTCGGAAACGAATTAACGAATGACAAACGTTTTTCGCGCGTCGTAAAACTAGTAACTGACTTGGATTTTTGGCGTGTCAGTGTGTCATGATAAAGACATCATTCCTGAGAGGACTCTTCCGATTGAATAAAGTGCAAATCGATGATATTATTATAAATTTAGATATCAGAAGTAATGTGATTTCCTTTTTATGGAAAATTGCTTTTAATTTTATACATCTAATAACGAATAGGTATATTTTAAATTCAAATAAATTGCAAACATCAGCGTTTGATACTTCAATAATGATGTATGAGTTAAAAACGATAGAATTAAAGCTATTGTATGTGAAAGATTGTATTGAATTTAAATATTTGGGACGTCCTTGTTAGTGGACTAAATTTTTATTTTTTTTAAATGTTGCATAAAATGGTTTGGAAATGAGACGTAACTACTGAAATACATTATTAAAACTCCGTTAATTAATAGTATTCACGGTGTGGGACTATTCAATCAAAATATTTCTACGTAATTAAAATAGCTCCAAAATAGATTATTTGGTTAAATATAATAAACAAATTACATTTAACCAAATAATCTATTAGCACATTTAGAGGTTCTTACCTAGGTCTAATGCAAAGCAAGGTCAAAGATATATTTTAGTTTATCCATATATTTTAGTTTGTTTTAACATTTGTTCTCGAGTATTGTACTAGGAAACTCAGAAAAAATACTACATAAATATCGGAAAAGTTTCCAAAGTAAAATATCTCCATAAGAAGTGGAGACATCCCGAAGGTACAAGATTCTCCAAGATATAATATCTATTAATGGAAGTGAATTATTTCGGAATTTAAATTCAAATTGAGCTTTTATATCATATTTTCTAGCTGAAGTTCATTACAATGTAAAGAAAATTGTTGGACTTTTCAATTAAAACACAGAGGGAACGAAAGTTAACTTTGCAATATGAAATCTACTCAAAATGAATATTTTATGTAACATATCTAGATTATATAATTTTTAGAACTGCATAGTCACAATATTGGCAGGCAGGACGGCGGTCGGACTATTGGTCCATTCATAGTTACGATGTATTATTCTTGTAAATATTCATTTTTATGGATGACAATTTACGTATATTTCTAACAAAAGTGTACCTAGAAATCGGAATTGTTATCTCGATATCGTTTTATTCCAACTTTGTTTGAGATTTTGTTAAATTTTAGTCTTTTATTTCTCTCGATGTGCGCGAAGAAAATATGTCAACGGAGGTAAATTCTTATCCCTAGGTATTACACATAAATTTATATTAGTGGAAAATTGACCTCTTGGGACGTATTGCGTGAATTCATGGACTAAAGTGAAACGATCCTCAGATTTGAGATTTTTGATCAATATTAAACGTATTATAGACAGATCAATTTCGAAATAAACACAGCATTTGTTGGAACCTACGCATGGATCCATGTCCGCTAGATTATTATTACAATTGTTCGATAATATTCTATTATTTACACAAACGTCTCAAAGTAGACATGAATAAATAAAAGGGAGGAGTTCTAGTTGAGTGAGATTTCCTAGGTAACGCTTTTCTAGGATGTCGTGTCAGAGAAGAATTGTATTTCTGAGGTTGTAAAAATTTACTTGCGTGTAGTTTCGAAACTTGTTTCCATAAAATATGTTACGTGAAGAATAAAATGTTTTTGACGTCAACCATTCTATTTTGACATTCCTGTCACAAGTTTGCTAGTATGATAATAAATGTAAGCTAATATAACATTTTATATACAAGAAATAATATTTGACCTATGAAGTAGTATTTCATAGATGGAATCGATTTCAATACTAATTAACGATTTAATCAAAAAATTCTCAACGGAACTTAATTATAATCAATTTTTAACACCACCAGGGGTAGTGGTGGCGAAGTATTACATCCACACTCCTTCACTCATTTCTTATTACCTGGGCTTTGAGGATTTTCGTAGATAATAATGGTAGATCCAGTTGGAGTGAAGATTTTCTAAAAGAATTAGAATATACATTCTACAAATAGCTGTATAAAATTTAATTCAACTTGTGCGTTTATTACTTCTCAAACGAAGTGGATTGTTTTGGCGCAGGGCCGTGCACGAATATCATCACCACCATCACAACATGGCGGCGCAGTACGGCGGTTTACTGCTGCCTTCGCCCGCGTCTCGCCTCGCACCACCCCCATCACATCAATATCACCACCATCATCACCACGCGGCAGCGGCGGCGCACGGCAAGGCGGCGGCGGCAGCAGCGGCGGCGGCGGCGGGCGTCGGGGACGCGTGGAGCGCGGGCGCGCGACTGGCGGCGGCGGTGGGCCACGGCGGTGGAGGCGGCAGCGGGAGCGCCAGCGGCGGAGGCGGAGCGCCAGAGCAGTCTCCGGGCGCGGGGGCGGCGGCCGCGGCGGCGGCGGCTCATCACGCGCACGCGCTCGACTCGGCAGCCGCGGCGGCAGCGGCAGCCGGATACTCGGCCTACCCTTCCATGGCCGGTGAGTGCAATGCCTAGGAACCATAATAATATTATACGCTTTCAGCGTGCCGTTCAAAAGGATCCTTTCGATGACCTCTTTTATAAGAACGTCCTA
Source organism: Laupala kohalensis (assembly GCA_002313205.1). Taxonomy (NCBI): domain Eukaryota; kingdom Metazoa; phylum Arthropoda; class Insecta; order Orthoptera; family Trigonidiidae; genus Laupala; species Laupala kohalensis. The sequence goes on from NNCF01127799.1 coordinate 304,561, forward strand.
ATTCTTTATAACGTTGCCCGTATGATTTTAGAAAGAGAGGAACAAATATAATTTTCAACTTCCTAGATATATTGATGGATATACCGAACCTTGTCTTATAAAACATAGTTAATTTCACCTTAATTCGGGTGAATTCCACAGTTTTTATGAAAGTCATTCATTTTATAAATATCATAATTGTAACGCATAATAATTAATTTTCTAGAAATACATTTTGTTGTTGTCACATTTTCCACAATTTGCTGTTTCGCTTCTTTCTGAACTTTCGACTCACATTTTACTAAGATATTGTTCTTTTTTTAAATAATTTGCGCTAAAATACAAAATAAATTCGAATTTGCGTCAGTTCATAGGTGACTTCTCAGGTGTATTTGTCTTGCAACATAAGAGCAATAGAAGAGAGCGCGATGCAAACAATAGCAACACAAATAAAACTCTATTATCATAAATTAAACGAAACAAGTCGAAGGGCGAAGAGTAGCATTTAGCCTAAATTTTTACTGTCATGTGCCGTTATGATAATTGTGCCATTTGCTAGTGAAATTAGGTTTAACTGTGTTGTTAACTGACTGTGTGCTAATATACCAAGCAATTTCCTATCTTATTCACGTAAAACATTTTCTCGCGGTTACTCAGGAGAGTGATAAGGGGGATGGGGGTGGACACTGGTCATTGGGGATGGTTGGATGATGGGACTTAAATTTTTCTTACAAATGTTCTGCTTATGCCTATTACACTAAACGAAATGCTTTTCATCACGAATCAAGCGATTTGAACATGAGAAAACACAATTTTCGAAAAGGGGTGAAATGTTGAAGGGAGTGGCCCTCAGAGGATTTCTTCTATTGATGAAAAAACAAGTAAACAATGTTCTTTGGACAAGCACACACAATCCTTTGAAGATTTGGAACATCTAAACCACATACTCTTCAGATGGAGTGAGAGGACAGGGCGTGGGTCTTCAAATGTGGGTGATTTTTTAATCTCTGCTACTGGAGTTTTTATTGAGTCTATATAATTGAAACTAGTTCTTCCCGACATTTCTCTTCACTGTAAGGGTGTTACAGCGTGATGGGGGCGGTACAGACAACTCCCAATAATGGAGTGTTTTGATAAAACATGAGAGCTTTCTCAGTCCAAATTTCTCTCTGATGCATTTCAAAACATAGAAGTTATGGAGCGATGAATTTACTGTGCCGCTGATTTTGACGGGCAGTGTACATTGAAACGTGGTGTAACGTCGGCGCCAGGACATGCCATCAACTTTTGAAATATTAATAGTTCTTTGTATTTTCCAAGCCGGATGCTTTTAAGAATATTACAATAAGTGGCCGGTTAGCGCTAAGACGGACGTGCGACGAGCTTTTCCGTGTGGAGGTATTGTTCGAACGAACACCTTTCATTTTTAAGGAAAGTACGTACAAGTGTATTCGAAGAATGCAGCCGGCGACGTTGACCCACTGGAATTTAGGTGTACCTAAATTAAAGACGAATTCTACGAAGAAATGAATGAAGTACGAAAAGGGTGTTTGCGAAGCGCCTAGGTGACGCTCATGGCGATTCGTCCTCTACGGCGCAGCCTCTGCATTCCTAGAAGCCAAAGGGGTGACACAAAAAGAGTCCTTGCACGGTGGTGGCGTAGGCGTGGTTATTTGTTTATCACGTGACGTCTGGTACAGTATATATTGGGAGGAGTGAAGTTCCTCAGGGATTCTTTACAAAGGAACGTAGAGATCCGTCAGCACGGACAAGTGACTGTACTAAGTCTAGGTCGCGGAGACCAGATGTTTGTTAAGGCTGCTGCGGTAGTCTTAATGAACTCATTACTAGGTGCGAGGGTCGTAACTAGTATCAGTTAGTTGTTGGGGAAAACAACTTATCTTTTCGAAGGATCAGATAACCTGAGGGTTTTTACAATTTAGTTGTCTTCAATTATATTTAACCAAGTGTAAACAATGCTCTCTGACAGCATTATTTGTGTAATAACAGATTATTAGACGTATTAATGATTTTGGGAGTTTGTATCTGTTGTAAATTCAAATTTCTAGTTAATTTGTAATAAATCATTATTTATTGTTATTACACGTGTGTTTGGTTGCTCGGGAAACCGAGCTGGTGGCAGCGACAAAAACTACCATAGGGAATTTGGTATTTCTGTGGATCCCGCTTCTACCAAAGAAATAATAACAACACATCAGGGTTTGAGGTGTGATGTTACACGTGGATATTTTGTCCTTTTTAATTACATGTACAAAGTATTCACTCGGCTTCAGCTAGTTTTACATACCTAAGAGAATAAAAGCTTCTCGTCCTGTCTTCGAGTTTCCATGGTTTCACTGTACTCTTTGTAAGTTCATTAAGTTCATAGAACGTTGAAAACAAATGTCAACATGCTGTAAAAAAACACTGTAAAAGAAACAAATAATCTTGCTTTACGATACCTGTCAGAGAAATTTTCACATTGTGTTATCAGGAAGGTAAGAAAAACGTCTGAAGACTTAGAGTTATACTATCGGAAGCGAATAGAAACAGAAAAACACTAAACCAAACAGTGCATCACCAAATTGGTTTTTGAATTAAATAACTTAAGATGTATTGTATATGTTTAATTATCCTCCTCTTTGACGATTCACATTTTTTCACCCTTTCTTTGCCTTTTTAAGAACCCTGCTTCTCCCAGGGCGTTGTCAGGCAAGTAGCCAGTTGTGTGTTTCGGGAACACCCTGTCCGAAATGTTTTTATGAGTTGTGATGAAAGTAATTATTAGTTTTAAATTATAGTGCATTTATCATTTGTTAATTAATTAACGCAATTAATTAACATTTGAACAAATTTAAAATATTTTCAAGATAAATTACTTTCAAGTTAACATCAATAATTGTTTAGGTTTATGTCTATGGATTTGACTCTAGACTATGTTTTACGAAAGTCGTATCTACATTACCAAATATAAAAAATATCTTTAGTTCGGATGTAACACGTGATAAATTTATCAGCTTTCAGTAAAATAACTATTACCTATGGCCGAAAGTTCGCGTTCGAATAATTTTCCCCAACAATTGCCTACCATCGAGAGTACATCCATCATAAAAAATTGAGTATAACGACAATGTCAATGAAGTTAATAGTGATGTATTAAAATTAAATATTTTCTTTAATAAATAATGAAACTCTTGAGCGTGTCAACGTGTTTTATATCAGCATTGTTCTCTCACAGACGATTCTTGTTCCACGCAGGTACTGTGATATAAATATACGAGTGGGTTTCTTCTTACATTGGTATGCTATCTCGTTAAGCAGCTTCACTTTTACATGCAGGGGAGGTGTTGTCAGCCCATCTCTTTTCCACTTTAAGTTATTCTCATGTACTTGAAACAATTTCGAAGGCGTTGTCTGGTTACTTCGAAGATCTTGGATTTCCTTTCTTTCTTTTGTCATTAATAATAAACTAGAATTTATCCTCCAATTCTAGTTATAGTTTTTCATGTATGTATGATGTTGTATGAATGTTTTTTTATTTTATATCATTGTACATGTGTGTTGTATGTATTGTATGTATGCAAATAGTGATCAGGCGGAAGAGTAGGTCTGATGGCCTGAGCCTCGCCACGGAATATAACCATTTTATTATTATTATTATATTAAATCTTTTTATACTTGCTAGACAAGAACAAATAATTCGCACTCGTAATAGAATAAGGAAAAGACTGAGAATTAAATGTACGGGAATGCTAGTAAATAAATAAACTTTTCTCGTTCGCGCCGATATGTTATTCAGGATCAACTCACACACAAAAAATATAGGGTCAGTGTTCATTTACATACATTTTATCTCTTCCAATGCTTACATATGGCAGGTAGACATGCGTTGAACGACTGTCCACAATTCCTAAATTATTTATATTGTAAAACAAATCTTAAACGAAATATTCTTCACTACCGGAAATCCAAAGTTCAGGTAATAACCTTTGTAATGATACGTCATTTTTAGCAATTGGTTAAGTGTTGTGGTGGAAACAGATTTCTTTACAAACTTTAGTTTAAAAATAAGATGTAGCAGATTTTATGTTATTTTAGGAATGTATTGAAAAAACAAAAAATATATACTTTTCTAAACGTACGAATCTCATTGACATCGTAGTTTTCACCATGACGTATGTTCATCAGGAAAACGAAGAAGTGTAATGTTGTATTTTAAGGAACTTGCATTAGTTAAATTCTCAAAAGAATTTTCGTGGCACTTCTATTTACTTAGTTTATAAGTATCTCTCAATTCGCTTCCGCATTTAATTTGATCATTTAATGAACTATTAGTTTTTCTTCAAGATCTTGAGATGTCTGTAAGAGTTGATAAAGGCAACATACATGAAAAGTTAAGTACAGCGTATTATTTGTTTAGGAGTTGTCTGTATTATTAACTAAGCTATGGTATATTGATAGCCAATAATCAATTATTTGATTTGTATGATCAATAGCCATCAGCAAAACGTTCCTTCATCAACTGATCGTTTAGTTTTGAGTCTACATTGACAAGACTGTGTCGAATTTACTGATGTATTTCCAAATCGCTATATTTAGGTAAACTATTTCACATAAGATTTTAAAACGGAGCTTCGTGGAATTTGTTGGAAACGTCAAAAATAAACTATAAACTGCTAATAAGTTCTGTACATATGTAGTGATTAATATTTTATCGATTTTACCAACATCATATCTCATTTATGTTGAAGGGATTGTTTCGGGCGTATAGAATGCTCATTCAATATCGTCACCATCTTTTATTCTTCTTATTATCGTGTGACTGCGAATTTTGTCGATGATACATTTCGGAAGTGCAGACTGTAAGGTGGAACTAATTTTGAGAGAACAGTTGCGGTTTGGTACGAACTTCTTTGAATCACGTCATTATCGAACTTACAATTAATGCATCTATTTAAACGCTTAGTGGATCATCTCCGGAAATGTGAATGAGATTGGACTAAACACCCCGTAGAACTTTAAAAGAATCGTATTTGAGGTTTGGTTGGTCATTTCTGTAATGTTGTGAGTTCAAAGTATTTGCATTTGCTTCAAATAATCCTCCTGATATATTGATGCCACTTATTTTACGACATCTGACGAATATACTTGTTGTAAAACAGACATAACTAACGATTCTTCCGCCTAAAAATAAATCGCCCACTTGTTTGATTTTGTCTTCTCGCACCCTGTTGTTTAGTTCAAAAGTAATTATTGAGTAGTGAGAGAAAGAGCTGAAATCTTTCCCTTTTCACGCCGATAGGAGAGATGATGTGAGGACGCTGTCAAGTGAGGAAGGTTGGAGGACGAGGACAACTGAAACACGGGCACCACCCTGACGTCGAAGAGCGGCCGGCGCGGCGTCTGTGCTTTTGCAGCTTCGGTGGACGTAGCCCCGAGGGCGGGCAACCCGTGTGACACTGGGACGCGAGAGGGGAGGACTGAGGACGATGTGTGGAAGAGGTCGGGAAGGGGGTGCAGAGGAGTTGAAGGCGCATGTGGCGACGGTGGTGGAGCGTGATTTATCGGCGGCCGCCGCCGCTTCACTGAAAACACGGCGCGGAGGCGCTGCTGCATGTTTCCCAGTACTAAAAGCCTCTGTCCCTCCTTTTCTCCCTCTTCGTCCATGCTGCCGCCGCCGCGTATAACACACCCATTGTTTCTTGTGTGTCCCCGCCACGACGCGCTTCCCCGCTCGCACTCCCCGCTCGCTCCGCTTCCCGTCCTCGTCAGAGCGCTTTGCGGCCCGATTGCCGCGTGCGAACCGCCGCGCGCTCGCCTTTTGTTTCGGCGGAGTCTTTTTTTCCCCACCTCGTCTCTCCCTCTCTCCGTCCCTCCCTCTCTCCATCCCTCTCCATGTTGCGTGGGGGACTCGTCGTGTTGGCTTGTCGCCCGTGTTCTCTGTAGTACGTCCCGTCGCCGCGCCGCGGTCGCCGGCGATTCCGCTCCCGCTCGGACCCTGAGGATGCGGTGGGAGGGGGACCGGCAGGCGGCAGAAGAAGAACGCCGCGCGGTTGCCTAGACCTGCGTCGCCGTGTTTTCCCCGTGTCCGCTGTCTGCCCCCGCCGCCCGCGACCACCGGTCGGGAAGAAGAGAGATGCCGGCCGCGGAGGAAAAAGCTCTCCCGTCCCTCTCCTGTGACTGGGGCTTTGGGAGACGACTGAAGCCAAAGTGCTGCCGACTTGCGGTGGGCAGTAGCGCGGATGCCGCGGCTGTTGATGCGCCGGCAACATTAAATGACCGACGTTAAAGCTGTGACGAATGCTGCTGCGTTCAATTATACGGTATTATAGAGTGATATTGGAGGATTCTCTTTATCCCAACAAGCACCACATATCAATATGTCGTTATCATACGCGTATTTCAATCAGATACTTTATTCGATACAAATTACCATAATTTTTATTGACAGGTAAATTACAAACTACTATAACTGTATTATTGCAAAATATTGGAACGAATAGTGCTGGTGTTTTTACAAGCACAAAAATTGATCATTTTTGGAGACATAGCAAAAGTAAATCCATACCTGCTGCACCCTCGGACGTGAAAATGCCCTTGTGATACATGATCTATAAGTCGTGTGAATTCATTTGATACACTAATGATTTAGTTATATCAATGAAGGAATAGATATCCCGACAACAGTTTTATTATTCGCACATTTTAACTCAATTGTTTCTGGGCCATTGATATCGTGGAATTTTAAATTAAAGAAAAATAAAAAAACTAACTGTATCTTATGTTCAAAGTTAAGGCAAAATATGTATTGATCCTTTTTCATTTTTGAAAATTTCAACTCAATTGTTTAACAATAAACATATAAAACGATTTCCGTTGTGATATAAATTGAAGTATTGGGACATTTTCAAAAAGTGTGTTAATATCTTATCAATATCGATCGGTATTAGTTTTTATACTTCGTATAAATATGCCGTCCAGGAGAAGTAAACACATCATGTTTGGTATAATTATTGCTAAAACGGAATGGGATGGAAAGTTTTAAAAAATATCCCTAAGCGGTATTTATTTAATCTTCTAAGAGAATGAGTAATTTCTCTTAATTCAAAAGTTCATTTAATAGCTATAGATAGATAAACATGACTATATCAACTTTACCCCAATTCCCGCGTACAGTGGATAAGTCACAAACAAAAGAAAGACTACAATCATAAAAAATTACAGGAATAATCTCTGAAAACATAAATGAAAGGTAACAATTTTACCTTTCATTTATGTAACGTGTCTAATGAGTATATTTATTACAAATGGATTTTTCATTTCCTTCAAAGTTTGATTATTCTTTGTGCAATTTATTGTTTGTGACTCCATTGGAAACATACATTACATCTAATACAAATCTAATTTTCAATTGCATTACAAACTTCTTCAATTTATATTTTACCATAAATGTCAAAAAATATCTTTGAATATCTCAAGTATCTGCTTCTTTAGTTTTATCACTCTCTTTGGAAGTTCAAACGCACAATCATATCCATTTTGCCTTTTCCTCTTTGCCCGTGGTGATGACTTTTGAGGTCATTCTATCTCAAACCAAAAATATTAATTTTAACCCCATCATAAACTTAATGTAAGAAGCCGCTTAAACAAGCACCATATAACCGAGAGTCCAAAAAGAATAACATTATGGTTATTGGCAAAAGTTTTACCTTACTCAGTATTTCTTTCATGAAAACACAATTCGTCTATTTACTGATTCAATCTTCTTCTAAAACATTTTCAACTCACCATGCTGTAATTGAAGTATATTGCTATGGATACGTAGCAAAAGTTGGGTGAATATTTTGGAATCGAATTGATTTTGTTGGCGATTTTCCCTTTGCCCAGACTTTCCCAATCCGATGCGGCTAGTCGGAGTACTGAACCATCCAATAATTTCATTACTAAAACTTCGAACATTTTCATTCAGTTCTAAAATTAATTACTTTCGATATGATATTTCAAGTTTCATTTTGACTTATCATTAGAGTTTGGATTATTAATTGAAAATACTAGAAAGAACTGTTACTTTTTTATTCTAACAAAAATATAGATAACTGAATGTTTGGGATGAAGACAGTCATCTAACCGTTATTGAAAGGCGTTTTCAGTAACTAACAAGCGGTAGACAATAAAGAAATAAAGAACAGGACTACCAAAATAGAAGATACTACCATTGATGACAAAGAAAACTTATTATGCTATATTAGTTTGAATATTCTTTGCATATACATAAACGAAATAGTGAGCTTATTTTACCCAGTTTTAAGTATCGTTACTCAATTTCCTAACCAAATAATAAACATGTCATTATTAATTTTACTACTGCTCCATAAATCTATTTAAATTTGATTGGAAATGCACATGTTTAACTTAAAAATTCAAATAATGTAATGGATGGATGATATACTAGTCTAAAATTTGTGCTTCATATGAACGTAATTTTTATCGTGTGCCGTTTTTCACTCGCGTGTAGAAGTTCATATCACCGTAGAAAAGACCTCTATGAATATGATTGGGCACGAAGAAAATATTCTTCTTATATCTTTCTATAAAATCATTCGTTTAATCAAAACTTCCAATTTTAAATCGTGGATACTTAATCTCTTCTAATCTTTCAATTTCTCTTCGGTTGTTAATGGGGTTCCTCAAAGTTCAATTCTAGAATCCAGTCCTCATTCATTCAGCACGTTTTGCATCATTTCCTTCATTATCTGCTTGCAGATTCCTTCTCCTCTTCCATTCAACTTCATTTCGCTACACGTCTTCACTTCACACTTGCTTTGATTTTAATTAAAACGTTCAATTGTTCTGTGGTCGTCTTGACACTTGTCAAACGTTGCCTGCCAAGTAAACAACTCAGGACTGACGGGTAACTTAATGGTAGTGCTTCATTTTCTTATTTACAGCTCTTTATGTTGGAGCATTCTGGCAAATGTCTCTGTATTCAAATTTTCAATTAAAGGTTGACCTAAATTTGCATGTAATTCTCGTTCTAAGTTCAAATATAGAGCGCACTGACTGAAAATACAACATACCAAATATTATAAAAGATTTAATATTCGTGTACTTTGTCACAGTTTTCAGTTAAGTTACAAGGCGTTATTTGACACGTAAACAATGATTTTAATTTTTGCCAATTCCGTCATAGTTATTAACTTGAAATTCTTGTATTATTTCACAACATGGCATTACTTTTATAAATGATTAAACACTATGATATTATGACTATACATTATAATATATGATATATAACATCATATTTGATGTTATATACTGAACAATAGTAGATATTTGTGAGTAATGGTGCCTGCACATTAACCATTGAGTTCTACGATTGGCAAATTCAAACAAATTGTTTTACGAGCTGAATAAAGAATAGGCGGGTTGTGCAGTGGATAGCATACCTGCGACTAGAGCAGGGGGTCCCGGGTTCGAGTCCCGGTCCGTCGCAATTTTTACCTGACTGTTGACGTTGCAAACACTCCTCCACGAGTAGGCAGTTGTGAGTTGAATAAAGAATAGTTCATACGACAAAAATTTAAAAATAATAAAATAAATAAATATATTAAAATATACTTCTTTTTAATTCATTAATTTTGTTAACTGCAAGTAAAACCCATCGAGATGTCAACAAAATGTAATTTAAAATACTTTAGCAGTCTGTCTTACAATTACGAACCCAGCGCGTTGTTCGTTGCGCTATTGGCTAATCAACACTTGTCGGAAAATATATATCTTTTTCTGTTTTGGGATATCGAAATCTGTTTCGGATGATTTTCTCCAGAATCCCATTACTCTGCATTGTACGGCTTATATTGTCACCAGTGTTGTTATGAGTTAGTATACAACGGGAAATTCATTCATGATGTTTTGACATGCTGGTTGGAGTATAGAGCATCCAATGTAAACTAAACACCAAACAATAAATCATAATTAAATTAATAGGGAGGAAGCGTAATATACTGCTTTTTACATCAAAATGACAAACATGGCTGTATATAATAAAAAGTAATTTGATGATACTTTATCTCTCTAAGTATTAATAAATAATAATATTTTCAAAACGTTCACACGATAACTGTTCTGTCAGCATGAGGAATGGTTTATTAATTTTGTCCAATACTCTACTATAATCGGAGTTTTCACATGTCAAATAGCAAGGATTAATAAACTTTTATCTGTTGTCGAAAGCGACAATAAACACTCATATATCGTCTTCGAATCTGAAATATTCTATTCAAGTAAATGTATTGTTATTGAAGTTCGAACATTGAAAATAAATGTTCCCGACATTATTTAGTCACGATATTTTTTACAGACCTTGTAGGTATTTTGTTTAATATAAGGTTTAACGCTTTTCACATCCATACCTACGGTTATTTGTTTTACATTAGTTTCGTTGAAAATTATTCACACATTAAATAGTGAACGGATTAATTCGAAACTGAAGCGGTCGTATTCTTTGGGGTTGGAGATTGTCGCCGGGTTAGGTTTCATTTTGACACGATGTCGGAGTTTAAGAGTAGGAATGGATAATATCAGGGCAGATACCGTTTATGATACGTAGATAACATGTTTAATTCTTTTTCTCGCATCTTATTATGGTAAATAACACTGCAATTTCATTAACTAATAAATATTTACAGAACCCTCTCCAAGTGTAAGGACAATTGTAGCAATAAAAAATCAGAAAGCCTGTAGAACAATTCATCATCACATAACCATATTTTCACTTAAGAACATGTAAAACGTAAAAAACTTGTCAGTAAAACATCATTAAGTGTTGTTCTAGAATACTACTAAAAGTGACTACAATCACTACGCAGTTTTCTTTATAGCATTGAAGAGGTGAACCTATTTTTCATCAAATTTTGCAATTTAGAAAGAAAACATCGTAATGCTTTTAAACGACGTAAATTGAAACTCTCTTTTGGATAATGTTGGGGAATAATGGCAAGTGGTTTGCGAAGTATACATCTCGTCGCCTTCGTGTTGCGTGGGAGGGAGAAACATTCCGCGTGGCATAACAGTCGACCGGGTTGCATATTCCAGGCGCCACCTACATTCCGCTCGCCACTAGCACCTTAGGACAAGCATTAAATATTCAGAACATCGCATCGATGTGATATGACTGGTACTGTAGGAAGAGCGTTTGCATTGAACAGATGAACCTTAAATTTGTACAAGTATCAGTGTGCATTTAAGAAACTCTACTACTACACAATATTCTGTTGGTATATTTATAGCGAAAAATTCCTTAATTCACTGAAATAGAAAATTGAAAGAATAAAACATATACTACACTCAACTAAAAACTAATTTTTACTTTACTTGCTGATATTAAGCCACATTATCACATAACTATAAATATAATACCTTTTTAAACCACCACAACTATTTTTACAGCATTTACACAATCTTTGAAATATCTTATCATTTTCCAGTAATTGTGATCGGTTAAAATTAACAGAAATAAAATATATAATAAGAACGATTCCAATCATTTTATTACATAATGCACACAAAATAGTCTACATCTTCTCTGTAGTTTTTGCATGAAACGTGGATATCAGTACACAAATAAATAAAATATAACTAAACAAGTTATTCGATAACATTCTCTCAAAAGATATATCAGATATTCTAACAAAGATGTACTATAATTTGAAACTCAATTTACTCTATGAGTTCTAAATATCTTTCACACATTACGAGGAAATTTAACACTGATTAACTAAGCAAATTTCTTTCAGCCATATCTAAAACTATTTATCAAGTTAAATCTCTTTTTTATCAATACGCCATTCATAAAAAATCAAAGACCCCGAAATGCAAATAATTCCATATTAATCGTGAAGTTCAAGCTAAATAAATGTTAATCTAAAGATGTTTGATAACATAAATTTCGGAATCGTAATTCAAAATATAAGATAAAATAATCTCAAAACAAAAAACAAAAAAACAATATGTTTCATTCGGACATGATTTCCAGTTCACAAAGTAGTGGAGGTAAAATATATCTTATGTTTTTCTATTAATAATGATTATATATTTATTAATGATATGGAGGTGCCCCCCTCAACACGGTGTCCCGTATTACCATTACTTAGAGAAAACTGCAAGTCCTTAGAAAGTTTACACAAATGGGTCTTAATAAAGAACTATTTCATGTTTGTTTAATTTTATCGTGCAAAAATCATTCTTCAGTTCGAGAGGTATAGTGAGAAGTCACGTTCAACCTAAACAGCAATTTTAAAATCTGAAAGACAAATATAATTTCTTAGTGAGCCACTACAATATCTCTGAAATATTGTGTCACAATTTCGAGAACCTCTCTTTAACCAAAACATAGAGAAAATTATTAATGTGTCAGTTTTTCAGGACAACTCATCAATTATTTCCACCGCTTTTCGTAATATATTGAATATTCTTTAAATTTATGTTTAGGTATTTAGTTGAGCAGCATTCATGTACGGAAGGCGAGTTGAAATCTTAACCATTATATTAAAAAATAAGATACTATGGCGTTAACACAAATGATGAAACATAAAATAATATCTGCCCCATCATACCTTAAAGAAAATGAAGTATGGAACAACAATATGTCTTATTTTAGGTATTTATATTAACAAAGTTAACATATAAAAATAAATGTGGTATCTGGATTATTCTGCAAGAGGTAGCAAAAAAGAACGAAAATTTAATAACGAAAATTCAGGACCACACCACTTATACATAGGGAGTATAACATTTTTGAAATTCCTTTTGTAAAATAAACAGAGACATTCATCATATGCACCCTGATCTCCATTTTAATAAATAATATAGGCGCAGAGTACTGTGTACGGAAAAGTTCAACTAGTACAAAAACGGAACAATGTAAAAATAGAGACCAGCTAAAATATTTATACTTAGTAATCCATGTGCATTGTCGTTGTAATAGTGCGCAACGAATAACCTCAATTTGTTAAATCATTTGAATGATAATCACGCACGCGCCATTACATGTAAATTGTTTTGGGTTAGGAAATATGTCATGTAAATTAAATTACTTAGACCTATATGCACGTACAGGAACAATTCCAAAACTCTTTCATACAATCAACATTGATTTCATATATTATGTGTTCGGAATAGTTTTATGTTTGTTCGGAAACACCTATAATTCAATTGCTTACACATTGACAAGATACGTGATACAAGATCTGAGTTTACAATTATTATTGTATTATGAAAACAAAATACAATTCGTTTAAAGAATAAAGCAGTTGTATTATGTTTATCATTATAGACATTTTCATGATATATTGCTTGGCATAACTATGCTACCCTCTAAGGAAATATTTCTGGCAACGATCCTATTATAATTCAGAACTCAAATTACTCATTATTATTCTATAGTTTAATAATTTTGCTTTGGATTGAAAAAGAATTAATGTTTTACAATTAGAGAATTGAGATTTCGAGGGAAGAACGCAATTCTCCGCAACATTTCCGTAATAGTCAACCTGAGAAAGATAAGAGGAGATATACATTTTATCAACAGTAATTTTTAAATTTATTGTTATTCATAACTGCGAAGGAACTTGTAACAATGCAGAGTATGCGTTGTTATTGAGTTGCTTCATACATACATGGGCTCTAATGACCTTGCGGTTGACGAGCCCTTAAAACACCAGAAAAAAAATCATACATACGACATTTGTGGGCTTGTTATTTTTTTCCAATTTTCAGAAGGAGGGAGCCGTTAATGAATCAGCATTGAAACGAATGTTGACCAAACTTAACTGATAAGATTTTTTTTTCTACAGAATTTGTGCGTTTCTCGAAAGGACTTAAAATTGTTCGTACGATCATGTGGGAACACCAAAATGGAGCCACTTGTTACGCTACATAGCATAAGTGAAGATGTTTTACACCCACTTTTCGCATTATTTTGAACATTATATTTGGTCCTTTCATTCCATAATTAAAAAAATTCTCTTAGATTTCCTTATGTTGTCTAAGTCGACCAAAGGATGTTTTCTTGCAGCCCATACGAGTTATTTTGGTATAGGACAACCAGATTTGCTATCAGATAATGGATGGAAAATCAATAAATATTGCTTCCATCTTTTTCTCCAGCACTTTTCATCTTCTCCAAAATCTCTACTCCTTTATGAGAAAATAATTCTACTTTCAACAGTCCAACAGTACTTTACAACTGTTAAATGATATTATTCGTACGTTAAAAAAGATTCTTTTCTGTAATCAAAATATTTGAGAATCAATTTTCTTTGATCATCAAAGCAAGGGAATTGTCGGGCATTCTGTTTGAAGCGCTAATTACGGAGCAAGAGAAGGCTCCAATGAATTCCCTGAATACGTATTCTTTTGCGCTTAGTGCCTTGTGCTCAATCAGATTCCAATAGAGTGGTGAGAGCAGAGTTAATGAAAGATCGAAGATGAAACTGCTGCCAGAGCCATCTGTGTGCGTTTCTGAAACGAAAGGCAATTAGCGCTTCCGGAAAGCGTCGGTCTTTTCCTTCAAGTGGATTCATCTACACATTCTACGGATTCGAAGAAGAAAACTCCTATATAAATAAAATTGGTTATCTTCGTATACTTTGCTTTGATATATTGGCTCATTTGCACGAACTGGGCGTATATTGTGTAACAACTCCTGCCATTTAATCCACTTCCGCGAATGGACAGTAGTTTAGTGATCAATATTTCTAGTTCTGACTATCGTATCGTGACAGGGACAAATAAATTAATGAATGAATGTATGGGAGGTTCACGTTGAAGATATAAAAAAGTTCTACGTGATGAAAGAAATAGGTTCCGATTGAACTATATATCTTTGATTACCTTATTATTTTCCAACTAATAAAAAGAACTGACTGATTGACTTGTTTTGCATCCACACGACAAGAAATTAAACATTACATTACTCCAGATCAAGTTTAAACTGTTAATATTTTAAACTGTTTCTTCAATCAGTTGTGCGTCGCTGTCATGTATGAGTTAAATGAAGTATTGTTTTGCCAAGTTAAAAACAAAATAGGTACTTCACTAAAAAAAATAATCGTGATTAAATTTTCAAATCAGTCGAAATTCATTTAATAATTTTAGAGTGATTTTAGGGTTAGATAGAAACATACATGGAGGATATCGAAGATGATTTTATATTCCTCAAAGATAATACCTGCGTCTTCCGCTAAGAACTAGGAAAGTGTACTTTTTGTTTTTTCGAATTACGGCCGTTTAAAATTTCCATTTTCTGTTATAACCTTGGGATTTAACTTTAACATAATACATTATGTTAAAGTTAAATCCCAAGGTTATAACAGAAAATGTTTTATACTACTTCCTTGAAAAGATGAAGAACTATGTTTTTAACAAATTAAAAGAAAAAATAATGTTTTTGTCATAAATTAAATAATAGTTACCTGGTTACCATAAGTTCATGAAGTTTTCATTATTTTACTGCTTTTGAACTTTCACTTCTCGACTTGGAAAGATAGTACGTTTTTGAATTGTTTAGACATATTCGAATGAAATTTAGCAAAAAAAGAAAAGTTTTTTGACGTATTATCTAATTTTATCAATACGAGCAGTAACCTAGTTATTGCTGGAAGCAACAAATATTATCGGGGCGAAAATCGTAAGTGACCTATGTGCTACAATACATATCGTAAGATACTTGTATCCTTATCTTAATGATCGACTTCATACGATTGTTGCTCTATGATATTTGTATTTTTTTTTTTACATTAACGTCCTCGAGAACCACAGAAAAAATAGTCAGAATTGTAAATGGCAAAGAGTAAAAATATACAAATATGTTAACTAACTTTTAGGGGAACATTTTGTTTTTCCGCACGTCATGAAACACTTCTGGACTAATAACATAAAATTAAGATTAAAAAAGGAATTGAAACAAGATTAATTTCTATGAATAAGTGAGAAATATTCTGCATGTAAATTGTATATAATTGACCTTAGGGTGCGTTGGTATGAACGTCACAGCACTGCGAGTGGGGGAAGCCCGAGGTGGGAAGTGGCGCATCGCCATTGGTGAGTCCGCTTCGTCCAACATTGATCTCATCTTGTGTGCGCGAAAGACCCTCTTGCGGATCCCACACCTGATCAATTACTACTCGTCTCATCTGTACAGGAGCTCGCTGGTATGATTAGATGACGTATAATTAAACGTGTAATGTAAACATGGATAGAACATCCGATATTCGTTTCACATCTCAGCCGTCGAAGTGAGTCGGTTCACGTCCTGACGGTGGGATACAGAGAAGGCTCTCAAATATTTCTTTTCTTTTACTTTTCTTTTATCCTAATTACCTAGTTTTTACTTTTATTGCTTATATCTTCTTTACTTGCCTTCTCTGTGTGCTGAACGCTCACCCATGTGTTTGCCATGCATGGCGACCCACGTCGGAAGGAATGGGTGTCCTGGTGGGTTGAGGAATCATGCATACCTAGAAGGATGCGTGCCAATGCGCTTGCTTTGGCCTCGGCCTCTTCTAATCGGGCGACCGGGGGCTAACCCACCCCCGATCAATCGGCTCGGACTGGGTCTTCGACTATGATCCAAGGTGAGGGGGGTACAGAGGGACCTTCCCGCTGGTCGGAGGCGTTGGAGCAACCCCGCTTAAAGAACCCTACGAGTCCCCGCTATATCCCCGTGTCAGACCTTGTTCGACTCCGTGGTGGGTGGGGAACACGGGGCTGAAATTTAAATCCATACGCATCGAAAATCCTGACCCTCTCTTGTCGCTCCCCCTCTTTTATTCTCTTCCTCTAGGCAGAGGTGATTAGTTGGCGAAACTGTGGATTTACACAGTTTTTTTAAGGATAGTGACAGGCCCACAAAGACTCGCTACCTATTAATGAAATGTAACGACGAGGGAAGAACTTTTAAGTCTACCAGTTAAGTTCGTCTTCCAAAAGCAATTGATGATACCATAGGAAAGCTTCAGTTTCGTGCGCCAGTGGAATGGTGAAATTCTGTTGGAGACATGCACAGATAAGCAGATCGAATGCATTTTAAAACTGAAAGAAATTGCTGGTCTTAAAGTCAAGGCAACAACACATCCTAGCTTGAACATGTGCAAAGGCGTCGTAAATCACGAAGACATTTCACACGAGTCAGATGAAGACTTGTAGGCATTCTTTGAGTCTCAAGGTGTGGTAAATATACACAGAAGAGGAAGATGTCGCGAAAGTTAGTTCCCTCCTTCACACTGGTTCTGACGTTTGATAAGCCCTCTCTACCGGAAATCACATCCTGCGCTTTCTCTACCCTGCATGTGCGTCAGTATGTACCGAATCCTCTGCGCTGCTTCAAGTGCCAGAGATTCAGTCACACAGTCGAACGGTGCAAGTCACCCAGCGAAGTGTGTGTTATTAGCAAACAGCCGTCGCACGAGTCGTCAGCTCGCTCGTCGCCTCCAAGCTGCATGAATTGTAAGGAAAGCCATCCTTCCAATTCCGACAACTGCGCAAAATATATCATGGAGAAAGACATCCAAAAGATACGCGTTTTGGAAAAAATGACTTTCCCCGAGACCAGGAGTTGGTACCTTATCAAAAATCCCATAAATATCACCAAATCATTTGCAACAGCAGTCACTGTACAGAAACCATCTACAGTATCTTTTGGCTGTCAAGTTGTTTTGGAGGAAATAGAAAAACCCAAGATGTGTAATTCTGGTGTTCAGGTATCATAGGATAATCCTTCCGTCTTAAAAGACGAATTTCTGGGGTGCAAAATCCTTATACCTGCAAAGTATAAGGTATCACCCAAACAAAAATCTGAATGTGTCTCCATCTCTACATCAACTTCTACTAACATTCAGCAAGCGAAACCCGCGAAGAAACAATCCCCCCGAAGAGAATCTCGGGGTCGTCCCCGGCGGAGAACTCGCTCCTCTCAGTCCCAAAAAACTGACGCTTTAAAGTCGGATTCCCATGTCGCCTCAACTTCTTCTAGTCGCCGACGCTCAAGGAGCAGAAATAGTGGACTTGTCGGCCAGTGATCATTCCAGCAGTGATCACGACGACTCTTCTGGGGAGGAGACCACAGCAGTCGACCGATGAGAGTTACCGTGCGAAATTGTGTTATTGGCGGACAGCCGCACCTTTAAAGTCGTCCGCAGAAAAAAATCAAACCTCGAAAAAAGAGCGGATAAACTCCAGACTTTGGCTCTTCTTTTCTGGAAAGTGAATGGCATTCTTGTGCGTTCAGATGACTTAAAGCTCTTACTGTCTCGTCGTTCTCCTCAAATAGTATGTCTTCATAAAACATATCTCTTACCAAAACACTCTTTTTTCTCTCGTGGTTATAGGGTGGACTTAGAAGATGGCCTGCGGGCACACGGTGGCGTCGCTGTGCTCGTAGACGCTTTAGTCTATACCAAAGAAGCCTCTATATCAAGCGTATTACAGACCGTATGTATGAGGGTGAGCCTTCTATTCCTTACACTTACGGTATGTAGTATGTATCTCCCGGGCAGTCATTCGCGAAGGAAGATCTTGCTGGTTTGATCGACCAGTTGCCATCCCTATTTCTTATCATCGGGGATTTCAATGCCCATAATTCGATGTGTGGTTCTTCACACAACTGCCCAAAGGGTGATATCACTGAAAAACTGTTAAATAGCCGAAATATAGCTGTCCTTAACACGGGTCATTTCACCCAATTCTGTACAGCTTCCTGATCTTTCTCGGTGCTGGATTTTGCCATCTGCAATTCCACTCTTTCCCCAATCTTAGACTGGATAGTTTTTGACGATCTGTATGAGAGTGACCACTACCCAATTCTTATATATTTCAACGCCTTTTTCCTCTCGTTCTAACGCCCCTCTCAGTAGATATTGAAGAAAACAGACTGAGATGTGTTTAAACGCAACATCAATCTTTGCGATGAGTCTTTTATCGATGTGGATACCATGGCATCCCATTTCATCAACGCGGTTCTCAAAGCCATCGATGTTGCCATCACTAAATCATCATGTAATCCAAGGCATTGCCCTGTTCCATAGTGGAATTGAGATTGCGCAAAGGCAGTCAGCTCTAGAAAGAAAGCTTTACCGCGACTTAACAATTATCCCACAGTTGAAAATCTCATTGAGTTTAAAAAGTGCAGAGCCAGAGGAAAACGATCTCTTCAAGAAAGTACGTCGTCCTCCTGGAAGGCTTACATTACATCTTTTACACGCCGTACTCCATCATCAGTCGTATGGCAGGAAGTTTGCAAGGTTCAATGTACCTGTTTCTCTTTTACCATCCCTGGTCTCAATGTAAATGGACTGCTTGACCCTTCACCCGAAGTTATCGCTGAGGAACTTTCATCGCACTACGAAAGAGGGTGCTCACTCAGACCTAAACTCATCCGGTTTTTCTCTATTGTTTCTTCAACAGAAAGCTCGCGCGGATAAGTGTTCCTTGGATTTCCTCAGTTGCAGAGACGAGAAATTCCTTTCTCAATGACGGAGTTGACCTCTGCCATTCCGTCTTTGAAAGACACAACCCCTGGTCCTGATCAAATACTTAACGCGATGGTAAAACATCTTCCAGAAATTGGCATAAAATTCCTGCTAAAGTTATTCAACTGTATTTAAAAAGAGCATACCATCCCTGCTCAATGGCGTAAGACCATAATTATTCCATTTCCGAAGGAAGGAAAAGTTCGTTCTAATCCTTCGAACTTTCGACCGATTTCTCAGACAAAGTGCGTTTGCAAATTGTTAGAAAGAATGATCAATCGTCGCCTTGTTTGGTCTCTGGAATCGCGAAACCATCTGACCAATGTCCAATGCGGTTTCAGAAAACAGTGGACAACGCTAGACCACCTTGTTGCGTTGTCATTCACCATCTCATCAACGTTTGTATTAAGGGAACACTTGTAGCCATTTTTTACCTGGAAATAGCTTATGACACAACCTGGAGGTACGGAATCCTACGCACATTGCACCTGTGGGAATTCTGAGGTTGTCTTCCTCTGTTCCTGGAGAGCTTCCTATCTCAACGTTCTTACCGCGTTCGCCTCGGTACTTATTTATCATCGAATCATCCTTCGGAAAACGGTGTCCCACAGGGATCGATCTTAAGCGTCACTCTCCTTGCCATAGCCATAAATGGCATTGCGTCAGTGGTTCGAGAACCGGTTCGTGCGTCTTTCTTTGTTGACGACTTCGCTATCTATTGTTCGTCTAGCAGTATCTCTGTCATCGAGAGGCAACTGCAATTGGTTTTTAACCGTTTACACGAATGGAGCATGTCTACTGGCTTTAGTTTTTCTGTATCCAAGTCATGCTTATGCATTTCTGTAGGATATACCATTTCTATAATGATCCAGATATTTTTCTTGGGGGCCACCGTCTTTTTTTCGTTGACTCCGCAAAATTCCTGGGTCTCACATTCGACCGCACACTAACTTCGTGCAATCACATTCGAAAACTAAATTCCCGTTGTAATTCTTCCCTAAACCTCCTTCGCTGCTTATGAGCATCATCATAGGGCACAGACCGCACTTGCCTTCTTCGTCTGTATAGAAGTCTCGTTCGGTTTGTATTAGATTATGGCAGTATGGTATACGCTTCCGCATCACCGTCGACACTCAGGACCCTTAACAGTATCCATCATGCAGGAGTCCGCATTGCAACTGGTGCTTTCCGCACTAGTCGAATAGAATACTTACTTGTAGATGCTGGGAAACCATCTCTTAACATGAGACACGATATTGTACTTGGATCTTACGGAGTGAAACTGATGGGGATTTCAAATCACCCCACTCGGCAACACGTACATTCGCCAAAATTTATTTTTTTCTTATACTGCGAGGCCTTCGTTATCCCGCCCAGCGGGTGTCCAATTTAAACAACTACTAGAGGAAATCGTCATCACACTACCTCCTCCAGTGAAATACCCACACTCTCTCACACAACCTTAGTCCTTCATGCACCAACCACCAACCATCGACTTTCGGCTGTCTAAACTTTCAAAAGAAGACACTCCTGCTGCTGTTTACCAACAGCACTTCGGAGATCTAAAAAATCTCTATTTGGATCATATGTTCATATACACTGATGGCTCAGCAATGAATAACTCCGTTGGTGCAGCTTTCCACTGCAATAGTGCCACCCGTACTTTTCGCCTCCATTCTTTTTGCAGCGTGTATACTGCTGAAAATTTGCAATCCTTGAGGCGCTGAAGTTCATTCAACTATCTTCAATACGGTGTGTTGTTCTCTGCAGTGACTCTATTAGTGCTCTGTGGTCAGTGTCTTCACTGTACACTTCTGACATCCTTACACTGAGTATTCAGTGTCTAATAAGCCACCTAGTAGATAAAAATTTTGAAATAGTACTTTGCTGCGTTCCTGGCCACGTGGGTATTATGAGTAACAACGAAACTGATGTGGCAGCGAAGCGGGGAACACAGAGGGCAGTCCTTGGTCTAACATCTGTTCCTACGTCAGATTCACAGGTTGCCATAAGATCGTCTCTTCTTGGGACATGGCAAAAAGAATGGCACAGTCGCGCCTTCAAGCTGAGGAAGGTAAAAGACTGCGTTAAGACCTAAGTGTCATCATCCCGTGAAGAAGTAATCCTTCAACGTCTTCATATTGGCCACTGCTATCTTACCCATGGTCATCTCTTACACGGTGAACCTGCCCCATCTCAGAAACTTGCAACACAACACTCACCGTAGACGACTTTCTTCTGGAGTGTCTCAAATATAGTACCAGCCGATGGCGACACAATCTACCCAACAGTTTGAGCGTTATGCTTGTTCAAAATGAACCGATTTTGATACGTCTTTTTAGATTCCTTTAGATTCTTTTTAGATTCCTTTAGATGCGGCCACTGGAACAGTATCTGATCTTTTCTTCGTATGTCATTAGTCAAATCCATAAACGAAACGGGGTTCCTCCCAGAAGTTCTCGGGAGGGCTTTGATTTAAATTTCTTTTTCCCCCCTTTGATGTGAATTTGAATTTTTTCTCTCAAAATTTACTTTTTTATTTGTTTCCGGTTTTTATAATGTTATAGGAAACAAATAAATGTCTTTTTTCCTTGCATTTTAATGTTTGAATATATTGTAATTCAGGAGGGTTTTTAATGGGTATGATTGAGTCATTCGGCGAGTCTCACACGCGGGGAGAGTAATGTTAGGTCTCCTTAGTGCGTAACTGCATTTTACCTACCTATACAAAAATGTTAGGGCTCTAATGACCTCGATGTCGGCGAGCCGAAAAGCCGAAAAGAAAAAAAAGAAAGAAAGAGGTTCCACGTCTAAGAATGTCACAGATTCCTTGGTTATGGCCGAAACAAAATTGTAAATGCCACTGCCAGAAGTTTAGGTTTCGTTATCTCCACAACGATATATTTCAAATATTTTTGTTTGAAATATTAATATTTTAATTCAAATTCTTTTTTAAAGCTTAATTGAGGAGAACAATGTTAAAATGTATGACTGCAATTCGTCAATGGGTCATGAAATTATCTTTGTAATACTTAACTTTTCATCAGTAATACTTAATAACCCTACTAAAGGGACCCTACATGCTTCGACCTCCGTAGAAGAATGTGGACTGGAAACAGAATTATGACTGGAATAGGGAGATGTAAACAATGAACGACAAAGTGGGGTTACTGGAAATACTGATCCTGGGACTGCATGAAATACAAACAGTGAAGCAGTGATGCAGCCAAAAATAGGCACCAAAATTTAAAATTTAGTATTGAATTCCTTGATTCTTTTATCGTTATTTTATATATTTGTAGTTTAGTATACTGTATCCTTGTGTTGATTTGGCAAATCGAACGCAAATTAAATAAATGGGTCAATAGGTTCATTATGACTGGAGAAAAATGGAATGTAACAAAAGTGTAGAAATTATTTTCAGGAACTCGTTTAGAAATAATACCATGATGGTATGCTTATATGTTTCACACCTAAAAGACAGTGCCTCCCGAGAAAATATTTTTTTCTTAATAATCAAATAAATACTTCTTGAAGTTACAAGAGAGAAAGTTATTATATTCCCCTCTTTCGTAATCTATGCTGTATTGGATCGATCAACACACTCTCTTCTAAAGACATTTGTAAAATACAGATCCATTGCATTGATATCCTTTTATCAAATTGTGACTCAGTACTTATTGACCCATGTTGAGACAGAAATCGAGAAGTATAAAATATTTCCTGTAAAGGTTACTTCCAATCCTACTGTTCCTGTTGTCGGGGATGTAGATTATTTGTTATATTTAAAGTGTCTAAATTATTCCTAATGATTTTGAAAAATGATGCGTGTTCGCATTATAGATTCCGCTACAAAATAAATTAATTATAAAAAAAAAGGAAATTGAAGTGATACACTATGTATGCTACAAGAATAATGTACGCGTATGTTCAGTGTTAAAAGGCACTGACAATTTAATCACATAGAATGAGTCATTTGCAAAAACCATACAAAACATATAGAATACATATAATTTGTCAGTAAGTCAGTTAGTCTCTTGTTTTAAGTTTAATAATTTTAAATGAGTGCATTTACAATTGCTGAAACGATAGATTGAGTCAGTTTTTAGCGTACTCACTTAGGATTCCACGGTTGCAGTTCACAATACACAGTTTGTGGCGGTCAGAAAGCAAGAGACACTGGAAAATTACAAACCATTTCTTGAATACACTTTGTTCCATTACAGAGTCCAATGTAAAGTTTCTTGTTCACTGAAGTTAATAACGTGGATATAAGTTACACGTTATAGAATGTTAATGTCTTGCCAGAAAGTGCAATAAATGTTAACTAGACTTTGTAGTTGAAAAGCAGATTATTACTGAAGGACTTGTACTGAAGCGCGGTAAAATGTCAATTAGTTTTTGTGGTTGAAAAGCAGATCATTAATAAAGCACTTGTGCTGAAGCGCGATCAAGTGTTGGCACTTATAGCTATGAGCGACACGACTTGTACTGAGTGACGGAGTGAGCGACACGGAACCGTCCACTAGCGCAGTTCGTCTCAGGGTGATGTTTGTGTTGAAATAAACAAATTATGTTCCCCTTGATTAACGTGTAATTGGGATTGGTTGGATCACTGATTTTAGTCACTTTGAGTTTCTGTTGATATTGGTTATATGTCACTTAGAGATACATTGTTAAATGTCTTTTCTTTGTTTGCTTCTAGAAAGAATTCTGAATAGGGAGAAATATGAAAGTATAAGCGTTCATATGTTAGCTTCGAGAAAGTTATTCTGTTTATTTGTTTATCAATAGGGTATGTAGCATCCTGCTACAATGTTTTGTCGGAGATCGAACTCTTAATAAACATCCCATACATTTCTCTTTTTCTATTTCCTCTCACCATTAGAAAGTTTCTCATCATTATCTTTAATATTTTGCCATAAAAGGTCTTAAAGAAGAAGATGCTTACTATGAGTAAATCGTTACTTGCAGAGAGAGAAAATTTCTTTACATGAATACAATTGCTTGATAATTTCTTGCTGATGTATTTGTAAATAATATTTGTGTTAATAATTTATTTCAAATTTTTCCACTCTTCTTATTAACTTTTTAGTAAATATTACGTAAGCACATATACCCCCCTTCGCTTCTCTAGATTTTTCTATTGAAAAAATTCCTGCAGCTTAACTTCTCCTGGTATATGTGTCCCAATAAACATAATAAGAAAATGACGTAAAATTTCCTTCAAAACGAATTATTATATCTAAGGAAGATACTTTTTTTCAATATACCACGTTCAACGCAGTAAGACAACTTTCGAGAGAAATTTTCATTTTGCTGTATTCTTATTTAAACAAATTTAATATAATTGAAAGTTTATTTTCTCAGGCATCGCGTAGTAAAGTAGATTTTTCAATTTTTCTTACATGTAATATACAAAGAAGGAACGGTATTTTTACAGAAATTGGTCTTCTTGCTATGTACTGCCAAAAATATTGTTCGTATATCGCCTGTCCATGCGCAGTGATCGTAACTAAATGGTTGTGACAATTTCATTTATTCACGCACGTTCACATTCTTGACGATACACGTTCACAAAATTATTTTAATATTTTATATGAAGTTTTTACATCATAGAGACTGAAACTTTTATTTATAGATCTAAACATTGGATTCTGGCATTTTCTTTTTATATTTGTAAGCAGATTCACTTTGGTACATATTATGGTCAGATAAGTAATAATTCGCTTGAATGGTATAAGCGGAATAAAATGATTTCTAACAACTCTCGTCAGGAGAAAATGGTGACGAACCGGGAGTCAAATCCGGGACTGCTGCTTTGATCCCAGGGGTGTTAACCACTACACCACCCGTTCGCCTTCCACAACTATGCACATTTTCCACTCGGACCTAAACTCCGGATGACCTGAGACATTCCCAGACAGGAGATAAGTCAACCAGGCGGCACACTATTCATTGTGCGCTTAATTACCGGTTTTACACGTACCTTCGTGTTAAGGTTCGTTATACATATATTTCTTCCGTGTCCTCTACACGTGGAGAAGACATGTGACAACTTTCGGTCAGGTGAAAATGGTGACGAACCGAGAATCGAACAACACTAGTTTTTCATTCGTTGCTAACGTTCACGAGGATGAGTTTCTTCTCCATCAGTGCTATTATATTTCATTATTATGAAATTGTTCCGATTCTCTCTCCATCCCACCATCAAATTCCAAACTACGGTCATTGTCATCCATTTTTCTGTGATTCTTTAATTATCTAGTCGCACATTCAAGTCTTTCCTCTCTTGAAACCCACCAGAAGGAAATTTTGACGAATTCTCGAGGACGTATACAACAAACGATCACACCGACAGAGCTATACGTATAATGGTATACAGGGCGTGCGAAATGTCAGAGCTAGTACACTGTATACCCTCCTTTTTCAGCAATGTATGCTGCAATTCTCCCATGGAGACGATCGTAGAAATGACGAATGTAGTCTTGCTGAATTGTCTGCTATGCTATTTGTGCCTGATGCCTCCTTTGGGACAGATTTCCTGTCGGTCTTGCAGAGCGCGCAAAATGACGTCTCATCCAGTTCCAAACATGCTCAATGGGGAACTGATCTGTGGATCGTGCTGGCCAAGGTAGTTGATGCACAGCTTGGAGAGCAAGTTGGGTGGCAAGGGCTGTATGTTGACGTGCATTGTCCTGCAGGAAAACTACATCGCTTGTTGGTACACGAACGGTAGCACGATTGGTTGTATTGGATGAACCGTGCACTGTTCAATGTTCCCTCTACGATCACCAAAGGAGAACGGCCATTGTAATATTTGACTCCCCACACGATGATGCCAGGTGTTGACCCTGTGTGTCTCTGTCTTACACACTCCAAACGTTGGCGCTCACCTGAACAACGCCACACACGCATACAATCATCATTGGCACCAAGGCACAAGTGACTCTCATTACTGAAGACAAGTTGCCATTCGTCCTTCCATAAACACCAATCACGACACCACTGGAGGCGAGCTGTTCGACGTTGGGGCGTATGCGTAAGACACCCTAACGGCACACATGATCGTAGCCCTGCTTCACGGAGACAGTTGCGAATGGTTCTCGCTGACAACCCTGAAGCAACAGTGCCCCTAATTTGTTGTGAAGTCGAAGTGCGGTCCGATACGGCATTTCGTAAGATGCGACGGTCTTGGCGTGCATCTGTGCGTCGTAGTTGTCCGGACCTAGGCTGGCGGGCACGTGCACCATTCTGCTGACCACCGGCGACAACATGGATGCGCTGTGGAGACCTCTCACCCCACTTGTTGCTCAAATCTGCGACATGACCACCCAGCCTCCTGAAGACCCACTATACGCCCTCGCTCAAACTCCGTGAATTGCACAAACGGTACACGTTTACGCTGTCGCGGCATGCTAATAATGTTGCAGACACAGACGGAGGTCCGTTTACCAAGGAAAACTGACTGCTGCTAGTTCCGAAGATCGGCAACTGCTGCGAAGTTTGCAACATTCTACGAATGATAATGCGATTCCTGCTTTGCCTGCAGCGCTGCGCTTTTGATCATCGCATTAACTGCCCTCTCGTAGGGTTCTGTGCAACTTTGGCATTACTTAGTTATTTTCTTCGTGTTGTTCATTTTTCATATTCCAGGATTGTAGTAAAAATGTGACATTTATATTGCTGGTTTGGTACTATTAATGTGTTATGTTCATTAGTATAATTTTTCTATCTTTTCACTTAGATGAGAAAGAGTTTTCGTAACTGAAATATCTCATGGAGGTATATAACTAGAGGTGTGCATCTGAAATTTAACTTCGTTAATTGTTAATCCGTTATTCCTAACGTTAACTTCGTCAATAGTTAAACCTTTATTTTGCTGTTGGAAATTTAACGGAAGTTACAGTTACTTGAATGTTTTAAATATAAAATCAAGAGTCAAGGTTATTCTAGTTAGTCAAATATGTCATTGTTCATTATAATATGTAGAGTGTAGGAGGCTAGACTGGATAGAGAAGGTAAATACACACATATGTTACATTTATTGTTTCTTAATACTAGTAATTGAAGAAACGAAATAATATTCCTAATGCAAGATTACTTTGCATGAGGTTCATTTTTTCCGTCATGAACATTAACATATGAAAACTTTCATTTGAGAGGGACGATTATCCCGCATAATTTTTTCGTACGAAATCCGTCAAACTATTGTATAATGTTGTCTTGCACGTGATATGAAGTTAAGTTACATTGCAAAAACACTTAACGCAAATATATCAATATCATCAACATAATTGTTACTCTTCTTTATATTCGGTTTTGTTCACAAATCAGAGGGAGGGAACAGATGTGAGCAGAGGCCGCAAGCCGCTGAATGTTAGAATCTTTTACTTTTTGCATAGCATCAGCAAATGAAATCCCTGAATCCTAATGTGAGCTTAATTACTTGGCCATGAAGCACCCTATCTATCAGTTGTTCCCAAGACAGTGTGTCACCCGATGTGCAATTGAGGTCTACTGATTTTCAGGCCCTTCCTACGTCTTACAGCGTGGGAATCTCAGACTGTGCTAAGGTATCGAGCCCTAGACATTCATTAAGGTAAAAGCAGATTGTAGATTCATATGAGGCGTGATGAGATAAACTTCTGACCAGGCACGCTATGCCGCCTATCGTGGGAACAATACTTTTAAAAAAATTAACGGACTTAAATAAAAAGAAGATAAAAACGGAAGTTAATAAAATCGCTTTAGAAATTAAATTAAAACTAAGAAAAATAAAAAAATTGTTAGTTTCATTAATTAATGTTCAATGGATTATCGCTTTTCTGCTCAGCTATGGATGTAACCTATTTCTTTGAGTTACACATAGTTGAATTTTCTTGTTAAGTGTAAGTACTTTTTGGTTAACTGTCTCGCATCTTCACTAGGTCCTATAGTGAAGTAGGTTCCGACAAATATCCCACAGGTCCAAGTGTTACTCCAGTCCCATAATAACAATATAAGTATATAGTTCGATACTGAATAATAGAGACTTATTTACACCACACTAAGTTCATAAACTAAGTTGTAGATAGACAAAGGTAGTCATAACAGACTTCAGTTCTTTCCTCATTGTTACACTGCAGTGACGATATCTGGGTGTTACTTACGTTATCTTAGGCTATTCATTTATAAACATGCTTGGAATATTCATAATAATACTCCGTGTTATGTTTTCCTTGTCGCTGCTGATGGCCTTGCATAACTTACTGCAGTATGGCATATCTTAACTACCAGTCTTCTACAAATTTTTAAGAAATTTGCATTACTTTCAAACCACAGTACGTAACTTTCACGATCGTATTTCACGTGTGGCATGTAATAAGGCTATAAGATGAGTTTCGTTTTGATGCATCAAGTGTAAATTAAAAAGCAAATTCCAAAGGAACTGTTTTGTTATGTACTAGCTGATTACGCGGCGTTACCCGGGATTATACTCAGATTAATATTCTTTCACTCAGGAAAAAATAAAATGTATCTATATTATAAAATCAAAATACGTTTACTTAATGGTTTTTAAAAACATATACAGTATCGTAATTTTTTCAAATTCATACAAAACTTGACTGTAAACACTATGCTATTTCGCAGGAACCGCATCGGTCGAATTTTCACTTCCGAGGCATGAAGCGCCTGCACCATTTTACTAAAATCTTGTAAAATCTAAACTAATCGTCGAAATTTTAAAGGCGTTTTTTATCTTTGTTATACGCGTAAAACAAATAATCCATTAAATTTGAAGATGATTGATTTTTCACTTCTTAAATTAGTCTCTTAAATTGAAGTATTTACCACTTCTATTTTTAATAACGTTCTATCGACAATTTAGGTTAATTTTAAAAGATGGACATGTGTTCTCGCGGACTTTTGTATAACATTTTAAGGCAAACAATATTGCTATTCACAGTTGTCTCCTATCTCTAACCATTTAGGCAGCGTAAGGGAATATAACTCTAGTTATTCCCGATTTTATTGACATTTATGGTAAAACACCATTTCTATCTTTCTTATCACACATTTTAAAAATAAAATATAGCCTATGTTCATTCTTAACTTCTAAACCATCTCCTTGCCAAATTTCATCGCGATCGGTTGTGTGGTTTAGTCGCGATTAGGTTGCAAAGAGACAATCATTCTTCCGCGTTACGCATTTATTAGTATGGAAGCAGACGTCTGTTTTTAATTAACTTCACGTTTCTCATTCTTTTGAGAGACAGGCATTCATCAAGAGGAGTAAATATTTTTCCTATGTTCAAATATCGAATTTCCTAAGAACGCATAAGACACATAAATTGAGATGTTTGAAAACCTTTGCACCACCTGTTGCTATCAGCTCGTCTTCAACCATCATCGACACTTCTGAAAAGGACAAAGAAAGGAAAACCGCAATCCATTGACGGAAAGTCTTAATCCTCAAGTATAGATCTAATTAAAAGCATATAAGAAAATAACACTCGTCTTCTCTTGAAATGTCTGCTATTAACTTCAATTACTGATTCTTCGAGGAGCAAAAGTATCTGGAAAACTACGATCCTTCGATTAAATGTGTCCGTAAATATTTTCTTACATAAAGAATCGCTGACTGTATCAGTTCGTAAAAGTAAATTCTCCTGTTTAAGCGTGTTTTATTTAAATTTACACACTGTGTTAAAAACTTATTGATATAGTATTTATTACTATATTTTTTCTCCATAGACCTTAGCATTAGTCGCTTGTCTCTGTTCACTAGTCTTTCGCAAAGATGCCTTCTCGATTTTCGCAATTCTTCATCAATGAAAATGATTAGTAGGTAACTGTATGTTCTAAACTTCATCAATTTCGAAACTCTCGAAACAAATAACTCTGAGACACAGGGATGAGCAGAAGAGTCAACGAGTCGTTATGAATTCCTGTTTAAGGAGCGTTCGGAAATGGAAACACAACGGAAAAACAGTGAGTGCTGCGATGCTGGCGCATGTAGTTTTTTCACTTCTGCAAAGTTTTTTGGGACCACTTCCGGTGTCGGAGACTCCACTGCTTTGAAATGTCATCGCATTCTCGCGCGCGTTACTAGCACCAAAGTTAACGAAACATATGATGAACTAATGGGACAAGCTACTTACAAACATTTATACGGTTTCGAGTGCTTACATAGAAGTAACTCGAATTCCTGAAATATAAAATCTGTCTTCTTCATTGAACACGATTTAGAATTAAAACGATATATTTGTGTGAGAATTTAAAGAAAACACAATAAACCCGATAAAACACGCTAAAAACCAGAACTTTTTCCTTTGGTATAGAAAATTCCTGTTTGAAGTTTACAAAACATTCCATAAACAGATGATACGTTAGAGTACTGTAAAATATTTGTGAAATGAATGAGAATCGTTGGATGGGTCTTTATAAAATTTATAATACTACGTTTGCATTTAATTTGTAATTAACTATACAAGTGTGTAGACGACAATTCGGAACAAACAAGACTCCTTTCATATAAACGTGATGAAATAAAGAAATATATTGTCTAAGTGCTAAAAAGTAGTAACAAAAATGTTAAAAGCTATTAGACAGACGACACAATAAATTTATTTTATTTCAGAAAGGGAGGAAAAAATCGAAATTTTAAGAAATTATTTAATAGATTTTTCTATATTAATCCAGTATGTGAGAAAAATTAACACGAGGAAAGTTTCTTAGAGAGTTAATGTGACGAAACTCATTTATTCACGAAGGCGTAACTTCAGTTCAGCACGCATACAAAAGTGTGTCTAGAGGGTATTTGTCTGAACTTAACCATTTGTAATCGATGGATTGTCTGATATCGTTTCGTAGAAACAGATTCAATAATACTGAAGAGCATTTCAGTAATGCGTTCCAATAAAAATAAATAAAAATATCACTCCTTAGTAACTAATAGAATACAATTTTAATGAAATTGAATTCCAACTTAATGGACACTGACATCTGGTTATGGTCTGATCCGTTTCAAAATAACTTTCAAGTACAACATTTCTGTATTTGCATACAGATCAAATTTTCTTTTCTGCATTTTTCAACATATACGAGTATACTAACTGGCGGTGAAGTTACGAAAAATAATGTAACTACTTTACCTATTAAAATCTAAGTCTTTAATGTGTTCGAATTGCATTGACGTTGTTTCGAATAACAATATCAACACCAGAACAGTGTTGACAGTCTTGAAATTTTTAATTGAGTTTCGAGTAATAGAGAAAATATAACTATAGATGAACGTACTCACAACTTCAAACATTTGTAATTTGATTCTTATTGTTCCAAATTGTAGGGATTTAGTGTTAACTTGATAAATATCAATGCTTTTCAATATTTATGTTGTGGAGTTAGTAATTCATACTCCAGGATTTTGGAAATTATTGTCTGAAAATTGTGAAAAAATATGAAACATTACTCCTCCTTCGATGTTTCTTCATACTTCCAAAAACTTTTGACGTGGAAAAGTTAAAAAAATCGTAATCAGCATCTTAAAACACATAAAGTAGCAAAGTTTTATATTTTTTCCACATTTCAGACAAAAATTTCTAGTAAATTTTATCTAGTTTATTTTTATAAATAAATAATTTCTTCGTATAGAACACAGTTGTCATTTAATAAATAAAAAACAAAAAGGAGCGCGATTTTTAAGATTTTTGTTTATTTTTTGTCATATATCTTTCTGGAGGGGAAAAGATGTGATTCGTAATAAGAACCCTCAAAACCATGCAAAAGCAAGATTCAGCACTTCTCCAAAAATTTCAGGTTTGACCGCTTTTTGAACACTGGATAACAAGACTAAATGTAGGAAATATGAAATCTGTCTCTGAAGCTCGTATTAGTTTAACATAGATGCCAAAATATAGTTCTACATTTATGTAGATTTAAAATATAACAAATACTTTCAAAAATTACGTGAAACTTCGACTCGTGTTTGAAGCAAGCGAAGCGGTTCGTTCCATCTTTCTTGAAATATCTCACCGTTGAATCCGAAAGTCTACCTACGACGTTCAGTCTTTCAATTGACAACATGAAAATTAATGCTTTTCCCTTTTGATTTTTCTTCCCTTCTTTTCAACATCGAATTAGACCGTACTCGGAAGAAAACTGTCGATAACCTGTCTCATAGCTTTTATTTACCATAATGTTTTAATTACAGCAATATTTTGATGCAAGATTCTTAATTTGATTTTCCTTGAAATATTTCTTAAGGTTAAATATAAGTTTATTTTTATATTACAATTAGTGATGATTTGCCTTATTATTATGAGTTTTAGTTATGCCTACACTATTACTTCTTGAGCGAACGTCGAGGAAACATCTCGGAACATGAGGAGAATTAACAAATATGAGTTGTACTGACGCACACAGTTGCATATCACATAGCTGGTAGAGGATGGTACAAAATGTAGTGTTCGTAAATTGTTTCTTGAAGACACAAAAATGTGTCTGCTTGAGTGCCCTACCAACTTTGCTTCATTTCACAGCTTTGCGCGTATTCGGTAAAACGAGAGGAGGGTTGTTTTTTGCAGCAACAGATGATCTGTCTGCAGAGATTCGAGCCGCTCATCTCCCACTCTTCCGCAAAGACAACCACCCCTTGGAGTATAGGTGGGACATAGGAGTTGACGGGTGTAAAAGACGAATGTGACTTCAGATTTCCGTAATATATATATATATATATATATATATATATATATATATATATATANGCTTACATCTAGAAAGTACGTGTTTGGCGAACACGGGGCCCCGAGCTGAGTCTGGCATTACTCCCACTTACTTGTGCATTGCTCCTTCCTTTCTCTTTCCTGACCTCCCTTGGTCACCTCTTGTTCTTTTCGATCCAGACGCCATTAGGGCTAGGGTATCTTTCGTTTTCCTCATTCCTCTCATTTTTTGTCCTACCCCTCATTTTTTGTCCCCCCTTATTCTTTGTCCCCCTTCATGTTATGTACCTCCTTCATTTTAGCCCCCCCCCCCNTTGTAGATCAGGAGGGTTTTTAGTGGGTAGGGTTGAATTATTCGACGAGTCCCACACGCGGGGAGAGTCATATTGGCTCTCCCTAGTGCGTAACTGCATTTTTCCTACCTGTACAAGTTTTTCGGGCTCCAATGACCTTTGATGTCGACATGAGCCGTAAAGCCCCACAAAAAAAGAAGATTCTTTTGGAAGTTGGATATGCAAGTCTATGCCATTTGATGGAGTTTTAACAAATTGTGTAGAACGCTCCAGGTGCGACCGTACTATAATTTAACCTTTACCCGTCACTCACGAGCAAAAGTTCACGTGTTTTCGTAAAAGCCCTGCGCAGGTTACCGCTTAATGATGTTATTAGTTGTGTAAATATCTATTCATCAGACGTTGTGAAAATGCGTGAAACGGTCCGAAAGAGACTAAGTGAATCACTAGGCTACGCTGTATGACTTCTGCTAGTATTATTTAGAACAATTAAGTGTATTATGACTGTCTAATGGCATACCTTAGTTTTTGTTATTTTTACAAGCGCTTCGCTTATCTTATATAATCAAGAACTAATCAAACGGGAAGTAGAAATATAAGGGGAAAATCGCGACACCAATCAAATGGGGGAAATAAACTGATCAAGAGGGTTTGTTGTGGATGGTGCTCTAATGTGTGACACAATGTGGCTAGTGGCTGAATGCATATAAACGCGAAGTACGAGGGCGGTGATGAGGGTAGATGGGGAAGGGAGTTTGAGGACAGGGATATGGTGGAGTATAGGGTCAAAAACTACGAGACCTTCCTCTCAATTAAATTCAATAGGGCATTTTATTTACAATATTTACATTTTAAATTACATGTGGCGAAGTTTCAGCCCCTTTGCCTTCTTAAGCCCTTTAATGCCCTTCTTAAACCCTTCCTCTCAATGCAAGCGTGTGCATGTGCAAGGACACTCCACACCATTTGCACGAGTGGGATTGGCTGGTTGGATGCAATGGAGCTCGTTAATGTGTCTCCGCCTACGCCAGCGGGCGGGCGGCGGCGGTGCACAAAAGCGCTGTAAATAAGCCCCGTGGCGTTCGGCACGCCCGGCACGCGCTGTTCTCTCCCTCCTTCTCTCTCTACGCCGCGATGTCACTGTGAGTCTGCGCGCTCAAATTTAGATCCGGCCAGACGACGGATGCTGCTGCGCCTCTGTCCCGAACGTACGCCCTAAACAGCGATGATTTCCAACGTTTATTTTCTTCAGTCTCGAATTTTTTTTTTTTTTGTTTCACGACATCAAGGTAAGACGGTTTTTGTCCACGTCTTTTGAAATGGATAGATCTGTTTTGTGTCAGAAAAGTTATTACACGTAGGGCAGTGGCGTAACTAGTAGGTGGGCTGGTGGACAATGCCTACCCCAGAATTTTGTGCTCATCCCAGAATTTTGTGTCAACATACAGATAGCCAAAGTGCACGTGACTATAGTTGAGGGACGTGCCACTAGAGAACTGTCTGACGAATATCTCGCAAAACATGCAGGGAGTAGCATTTTTAGGATTCAGCTCTTGCTTCAAAACAATCTTGATTCCTACTTTTCCGGTGCTCAAGAGGAAAATTACATTAGATTGGATAAATATTTTATTGCAATCGTTTTTCGTCAGCTCAGGCGGATTCGAGACCACCTTTTCAGTAATTGGAGTGAAGGTATAGTTCAGCAGTATAATTGCACAAAAGAGGTCCTCCACTACTTCTCTGCTAAATAACGGGAGAGAAAATGCGAAAGAACATTAGAGTGGAAATGGTTTGGAAAAGTTTCTAAAAAAAAATAGTACACCCAAAATGATGAAATTTTATTTATCATTTTATAATACTTTATATCACTTATATAT